>VBSM01003214.1:5772558-5838990 GCA_008086735.1 Cheirogaleus medius
TCCCAGAGTGCTAGGATTACAGGCGTGAGCCACCGCGCCCGGCCCACCATTGGTACTTTGCACATCATTTGGTTATACACATAAGAGGAAACCAATAACATTTTTATTGAAATCCTGTTATCTCCAATTTTTAAATAATATACCGTGTTTCTCTTTGAAAAGTCATTACCAAAAGAACACACATAATTTTTATATTTCAGTAAGAGCATGCCACTTAAAAATTTAAAAAAAAACCCACACCACTTTGCAGTTATAATTTTATGACTCACTAGGGGGAAAAGTACTTCTAAAAGGAAGACAGGAAGCAACTTATCCAAAGTTTTGAATTATTTAGTCTTCATTTTAAAATACCATTTCAGAAGATTTAATATGACATCTTTTTTCAATCTTTAAAATCTTCTTTCTTTTTAGCCAGGATCAATTTTTATATAGTCTCAACACATTACAAGGAAACAGTTCACTATACCATAGACTTCTTTGAACACTTACACCATTGCTTATATCAGCAGGAAGCTTCTTGGAATTCAGCAGCAATTTTTATGACCATACATGTTTTATACAATGTTGCACATTTTTTCCCTTTTTATTCTGAGTAAGTTTTTCAAAAGAAGGAGATAAGAGCACTCCTCATCTTATAAAAAATGAAATCATCTTCTGGCCTAACTCTATTGCAGAGAACAAGTTTTCTTGGTGATATTAAAGAAAGAAAGGAGCACATTTTACAATTTTCCATGGTGTGAGTACAGATATATATTAAAAATGACAGCAACAACAACAGAAAAGCTAATGGATTTCTAGAAACTTCCAGAAGAAAAATAGGAGAAAAATCTTAGTGATTTTGAGTTTGTAAAGATGTTTTAATATGATACAAAAGGCACAAAAGTACAGAAGAAAAATAAATCATTTTTGCTCTTCTAAAAGCATGGTTAAGAAAGTAAAAAGGCAGGATACAGACTGGAAGAAAGTATTGGCAAAGCATATATTAATATAAACAAATGATGTGTATCCAGGCTATTAAAAAACTTTTATAGCTCAATAATAAAAAGAAAAACAAACCCAATTAAAAATGGAGCAAAGATTTGAACAGACATTTAACAAGAAACATATGTAAATAGAAAATGAACACATGAAAATATGCTCAACATCTGTCACTGGGGAAATGCACATTTAAACCACAAGGAGATACCATTACATACCCCTAGAAAGGCTAAAGTTAAAGAAACTGAAAGTACCAAGTGTTGGTGAGAATGTAGAGCAATTGGAAGTCTCACATGTTAACAATGGTAATACAAAATTATACCACTGCTTTGGAAAACAGTGTAATAATTTTCTAAGAAGTGAAACTTAAAATCACTTAACATATAACCCAACCATCATACTTCTAGGTATTTACCCAAGAGTAAAGAAAGCATATGTCCACTCAAAAGAACTATAGATGCATGTTCACTGCAGCCTTGTTTGTAATAGCCAAAAGCTGGAAACAACAAAAATGTTAAGTAACGGATGAATGGATAAACCGATTGTGATATACTCACACAATGGAACACTGGCAATGAACAAAGTATTGATGCATGCAGCAACACAGAAGAATCTCAAAACGAGTATCCTGAGTGAAAGAAATCAACCAGACAAAAAAAAAAATAAGTGTCTACTGTATAATTCCATGTATATAAAACCTCAGATAATTCAGGCTAACCTATAGCAACATATTATTCATGTCAGTGGTTGCATGGGTTGGAAGAGGGTGGGTGATTGGAGAGGGGTAGGAAAGAGGGATTACTGAGGGATATAAGGAAACTTGGGTCTGATGGATATGTTCATCATCCTTGTTGTAGAGATAGTTTTATAGGTGTGAACATAGGTCAAAAATTATCAAATTATACCGTTGAAATATATGCAGTTTAATGTATGTCAGGTATAAACTCAACAAATCCTTTTTTTTTTTTAAATAACATAAATAAGCCCTTTGCAAAGCATTTTACTTGGGAAACTTATGTCAAACTTAACAATCTGGTACATTTGTTCTTAAGGACTCATGTAAAACTTGTGATGTTTCTCTAGGTCTTCATCTGCCTTCCACCAAGCTTTGACAATTTAAAGACATTTCTATATTCTCAAAAACCAACTTATTATTTTTAACCAGAATTCAGGTTTTCAAGATGGCTTGACTTTGTTTGTTGGTTTAAGTTGTTGCAGCCTTTTTAACCTCTTTTCATTAGCCTTAATGGCAACTGGTATTCTGCCATTCTTGGGGGAGTTCTGCCATAGTCCTTTGAGAAGTGGGCAAAATCTCCTAACACACACTACTATGAGCAGCCCTTCTGTTATACAGGTATAAGGATGACACTTTGCAGGGCCTGCTAGAGTTGTAGAAATGTAGCCATGAAGGATTGCTTATCATTGTAATATTTTGAGGATTGATGAGCAAATGAAAATTGAAGACACCTTAAACACCATCTGCACAGTGGGCCTGGTCACCTCCACTGCACTCCACCCTGCAGCTTCCTTTTCAGAGTTATTTTGAGGTTTACATGGATAAAAGCTCTCTCCGTCTTCACCTATATTTGGAATGACATCAGTTCAAGAACATCTGTATATCTTTCCATTTTAGGAACAGTATCACACTTTTTAAAAATAAGAAAAAAAATTGCAAAACACAGTAAAAAGCACACACAAATGGAAGTGGTTGTGTTATATTTATATACAATTTGCCTTCTTTCTAAAGTGCTTCAACACAGCACTTTATGTGAAAGCAAATGTTGGAATTTAATTTAAAAAGTAATACACTTCTTAGGGCAAACCTTTTGACCTTAGAAGCAAATTTCTATATTTGTTTTTAAGAGTTACAGTTATGGCATCTTTATCTAAAATGTAGCTGCCTTTCTTCCTTAATGTGCTTTATTTGTGATAATATATGTGCAAATACTCCTCTCCATCATGGTGTTTGTCTACGTAGGTTTATTTAGGGCATTAAAATGACATTTCATCAATTGATTGTTAGCCAAATGACAAATAAGAGGCTATTAAGATGTTTTAAAGCATTATAACAACATGAATATTCTACCTTTATTTAATGACCTTCTCTGTACTTAAATGTGAAGATGTATTTCTATTTAACAATCATGTGAAAAAACTAGGTATGGGATGTACTAGTTAGAAATACTGATGAAAAGATAGAAGAGTAGAACCCAACTGATAAATATTCATTTTTATGGCCAGCATATACTCAGCATTTTGGAATCCATTCCCTATCTTCAGGAAACTTATGGTTGTGCTGAGATGCTCAGAAACCTTTTAAACTTCAGCTATCTTTTATTTGTGAAACATCTTCTGAGAGGTCTTATGGGCCTTAAGAAAATTAAAGCTTAAACAATTCCCCCAAATTTCTACAAATGCAGATACTGTAAAGAGGGCTGTAGCTTTTTGTGCCAGTATGAAATTCAATCCAACTGTGTCTTTGATTAGAAGTGTCTCCAAATCATAGCAACACTGCCACATCCTGACGGCATCAGCCCAGATTTTAAGATGACAGTTGACACTGAATTCCCTTGCATAGTATTCTGATAGGATTTGCCAAGTTACTCATAGCCAACTCAGCTCGGTGCGAGGAATACATGTCTAGCAATAGGAATTGGCTCTTGGTTTGCAGTGTAAGATAAAGTTCTTCCTTTTTGCAAGCGTGAACAGCGTGAGCAGTGTGCATAGGGGCTTTCTGTATGTAACTTTCCTCTTCTCTTGAATGAGGTTCATAATAGTGTCTGCACTTGATGACTTAAAGGATTTATAACAGTGCCCAGTCCAGAGTAAGCATTCAATAATTGTTAGCTATTCTCATTTTAAAACATTTTCCTGCAAATAGGCAAGCTTAAATGGTGAAGTTTCTTCCATACATTTTGTTCCAATGTACTTAGGTAAAAATTCTTATTGTAAATTAATGCTTCTCAAAGTGTGTTTTCAGGAGCATTTATTCTGTTGGATCAATTAATATGTTTTATGTTAATTGGGACAAAAAAGTGCTTTGTGCCTTAATAAATTTAGGAAACAAACCCCTGATAAGCACAATAAAGTTAGTCAGGATTTATTGCTATAAGACTTTTCAGAGCCTTGCATATGCTAATTACATTATGACTATACAAAAGGGTTATTATGCAGATCTTATGTGATAAGGTCAAACTCTTTTTAATACCATTTGTCTTTCCTGATATCTTAATAAAGTAAGCATCACCTTTTGTTTAGCAGACAAGGTGAAGTTGCTGAAAGCACTGTATGACCCATTTTTCCTCCCAATCATCTAACAGAGAGAGAGAGAGCCGTGGATTTGGGTGATTCTGCATTATTTTAAGGCTGTATATGTTCAGTGTGCTTATGGCAACCTGGGACTTTTGATTTGAGCATGTAAGTTTAGAACGCTTTTGACTGCACATAACAACAACAACAAAAATGATATAAATGGTATCTCATCCTACGAGTTTAGAGTTGCTTCCAAAGTTGGGTAATCCTGCAGTTCATTGACTGGAGTTATGGAGCCAGGTTCTTTCCATTTTTCCTCTCTGCTATCCTCAGCGTATTGGCTTGTCCTCTTACGTGGACTACCAAAGTTCACAGCAGTGCAAAGACTCACCCCTGACCATGATGGCCAAATAGAATATGGAAGCATCTAATATTTTTCCTTTATTCAGAATGGGAAGATATTCCTAGATGTCCCCAAATTGACTTTGCTTTATATCTTACCAGCTAAATTGGGTCACAAGTCCATCCTTGAAGCAATTTCTTTGCCAAAGAGAATAAAACCACCACGATTAGCTTAGAATAATCAAGACTTTCTGGAGTAAGCCAGCCTCCCTGAAGGATGTGGCCATTCAAAGGAAGTTGAACAATTTGGGATTCTCTCAGCAAGGAGGAAAGGGAGGAGAAACCTTTAGATTGCCAACCAATGGTGTCTCCCACACTGTTGCACAGGATTCAGATTTTATTAACCCATGTCAGCACCCATTGTTGGTGCTATTTTCAGCTCCAGTAGAATTAAAATATTTGTGTGAGTATATATAAAACTGGACTCTGTTACATTTGAGGAGGCAAGAAGCAAGTAGGATACTGAGCTTTATTTTATTCTTTAAACCAAAGAACTCACTGTTAATCTTTGCTACTTCTAGCTACTTTCATATGGCTTTGGTTTATTAATGGCCACTAATGAATAAAACTGGGTTTGCATTTTTATAAGTAAGCTTATGATTTTTAAGTTTTGCATTTCACACCACAGAGCAAGATTTAGTCAGTACTCAAGAGGAAATAGCTGTGAACAGGCACTGCATCTGCAAACTTTAAAAAACAGTATTTGGGGCCGGAGTCTAGATAGACTGATTTTTTTTTTTGCCCATGCTATAGAAATAAATCACCTGGCTTTTAGTCAAAACCTATACACTCTTAATTGTAAGCGTCCAATGTCCTATTGGGCATAAACTTCAGAGTTAAAATGTATGGATGGGGGCGTGTATGTAATTACATATATAAAACAGCAAAATATATTTCTAAAATTGCAGAACACTCATTTTGTACACTAGAGTGATTTCTCTTTTCACATAGCCAGATTATTCATGCTTCCCATCTGTGGAGCGAGTGCTAAAGTTCACTGCTTTGTGAATTAGAGGTGGCTGGTTGTGCCACCTTCAGGGTCAAAATGATGCCAGTTGAAAACACTCTTGACAAATTCTGTTGATAATGTTGTCCCCTCCACATTTACCCTTCAAAGATGAGTGATTGGGACAATTGAGTAATTATAGCATTTCTTTTGGATGCAGATGTTCCTCCATATAATAAGTAATTTCTCAGGCTTCTAAAGCCCCTTATTGTATGAGATGCATTTCGAAGGAAGGTATTTTTAAAATAAAATATACGAAGTGAAGGTGTTGTTTTTCTTTTCCAGCTACTACATATTACCTTATCATGTTCAAATGATGATGAAAATAATAAAAAAATGTAGGTTTTCATAATTTTCCAAAGAATGTCACATTAAAAAAAAAGTTATTCTCACTACAACTCTCTAAGTAAGGTACTTTTAATCAATTGACAGATTAGAAAATCCAGGCATGAAAATGGAAATTGGCTTGCCTCCCTTCTCATAGGCATTGCATCGTTTGATTTAATTTAGATCTTCATATTTTATGTTGTCATTCATAGTATGAAAGACAAAGGGATTTTATTGTCATTGTTTGTGTTTCCATGTCCCAGCTGAAAAGCTGGACTGAGGGAGTTTTGCAGTCACTCATCCGTATTTGTCTAGTGACTAAATAGTGGAACTGCAGAAACTCTGGCGGTACAGAAGCTATGCAGGATTTAAGAACTCTGTAGTTAACCACACCTTGGTTCAAAAGCCAACCCTGATGCCAAATATACGTATGACCTGAGCAAATAACTTCTGTTAATTTTTTTCTTCAGTTTTTTTTTTTATCTTTAAAATGGGAATAAATCTTTATCAACTCTCTAGATGGTTGTGTGGATTTAATGAGAATATGCCTAGAAAGTGCTTAGCACACTTCATGGTACATGAGAATCTCCATAAATGCTAGGTACATCTCAAGTTTCTGACGATACCACTGCTTAAAATAATCTTTAAAAAGATTATTCTCGAAATTAGAATTGTCTTAGCAGATGCTGGAATTTTGACTTAAGTTTTGAGTGGATCTTGTTTCCCACAGATGCGGAGATGGTAAAATGTGCATAAATCTTGAATTTTCCTACTTAATAGGCTGTTTGAAAATTCACTTTGATACTTTAACACACATTTCCCTTGGTGTCTGTCACACAGCACTGCCAAAACCTGTCAGTCAGAGGTAGGTCGGTATGGTTTAAACACGCAGGCACACACACGTAGTTTCAAGACACCATGTTACGGGACAAGAGACAGTAAGATAAAGAGATGTTATTATTCACATTGTCATTATGCCTGAGTTTGCACCTGTGAAGGTTTACCAGTAGCTCTGACCTTAGTGATTCTACACAGTTGAACTTGAGCCAGCAAATCTGGATTTGCATTTGTATTCTCCCCAGGAAAGTTTTGGAAACGTTATTTCTGTTTTTCCCTGTAAAAATACAGCCCATCCATTTCCCCTGTGGATAAGGGCATAGATTTATTAGTATTCTCAGAACCGGATCTATCTTTCTGCTGTTTTTATTTCAGAATTTTACTTGCGTTTAACTCCTAGGTAATCAGAAAATACTCGTTTTTCTTAGAAACCAAATAATTACCCACGTTATTTCTTCCAGAAGTTCATATTGCAAGATTAAAAAGCATAGATTCAAGGACGTTGATAGCTCAAAGAGGTTTTAGAGGCCATTTAATCAAAAGTCTTTATTATAGAAATAGGGAAACTGAGGCTCAGAGAAAGGGAGGGAATTTCTCATGTGGCAAACCAGACTAGAACCTAGGTGTCCTGACTTTTAATCTACCACAATTTCCATAAATAACATGCTCACATCTATAATTAATCTTTTTAAAAAGTTTAAGAAATAAAAGTATTTATCAGCAAACCACCTCTGTGATATTGCAGGTTCAGTTCCAGACCCCCACAATAAAGGGAATATAGCAATTAAGCAAGTCACATGAATGTTTTGGTTTCCTGGTGGATATAAAAGTTATGTTTACACTATACTATAGTCTATTTAGGGTTCAATAGCATCACATCTAAAAACAATGTAAATACCTTAATTAAAAAGCATTTTATTGCTAAAATTTGCTAACAATCACCCAGGACTTCAGAGAGTCATAATCGTTTTGCTGGTAGAGAGTCTTGCCCTGAAGTTGATAGCTGCTGACTCATCAGGGTAGTGGTTGCTGAAAGTTGGGGTGTCTGTGCCAATTTCTAAAAAGAAGACAACAGTGAAGTTTGCCACATCAGTGGATTCTTCCTTTCAGGAAAGATTTCTCTGTAGCATGCCATGCTATTAGATAGCATTTTATCTACAGTAGAACTTCTTTTGAAATTGGAGTCAATTCTCTCAAATGCTGCTTGCTGCTGCTTTACCAACTAAGTTTATGTAATATTCTTTGTTGTCTATGTAAAATCCTTCATTGTCATTTCAACTTGTTCATAGCATCTTCACCAGGATTAGATTCCATCTCAAAAAACCACTTTCTTTGTTCATTCATTAGAAGCAACTCTTCAGCTGTTAAAGTTTTATCATGAGATTGAAGCAATTCAGTTACATTTTCAGGCTCTCCTTCTAATTCTAGTTCTCATGCTGTTTCTACCACATCTGCAGTTACTTCCTCCACTGAAGTCTTGAACCCTTAAAGTCATCCCTGAGGGTTGGAATCAGCTTCTTCTAAATTCATGTTAATGTTGCTGTGTTGACCTCCTCCCATGAATCACAAATATTTTTAAAGGTATCTAAAATGGTGAATCATTTCCAGGAGGTTTTTGGTGTACTTTACCCAGATCCATTAGAGGAATCACTGTTTATGGCAGCTATAGCCTTATGAAATGTATTTCTTAAATAATAGGACTTTAAACTTGAAATTACTCTTTGACCCATGGGTACAGAATGGATGTTTTATTAGCAGGTCTGGAAACAGCATTAATCTTATACAGCTCCATCAGAGCCCTTGGGTGATGAGGTACATTGTCAATGAGCAGTAATATTTTGAAAGGAATCTTTTTCTTTTGAGCAGTAGGTTTCAACAGTGTGCTGAAAATATTCAGTAAATAAAACTGAAAACAGATGTGCTGTCATCTAGTCTTTGTTGTTCTATTTCTAGAGTGCAGCAGAGTAGATTTAGCAATATTCTTGAGGGCCTGGGATTTTTGAAGTGGTAAATGAATATTGGCTTCAACTTAAAGTCACCAGCTGCATTAGCCTCTAACAAGAGAGTCAAACTGTCTTTTGAAGCTTTGAAGCCAGGCGTTGACTTCTTCTCTCTAGCAATGAAAGTTCTAGATGACATCTTCTTCCAGTGGAAGGCTGTTTCTTCTACATTGTTGCTTGCTGTAGCCACCTTCCTCAATGATCTTAGCTAGATCTTCTGGCTAACTTGGTGTAGCTTCTACATCAACACTTGCTGCTTCACCTTGCACTTTTATGTTATGAAGGTGGCTTCTTTCCTAAAACCTCATGAACCAACCTCTGTTAGGTTCTAACTTCTGTCCTGAAGCTTTCTCACCTCTCTCAGCCTTCACAGAATTGAAGAGAGCCAGAGCCTCAGTCTGTATTAGGCTTTGGCTTAAGGGAATGTTGTGGCTGGTTTGATCTATCCAAGCCACTAACACTTTCTCTATATAAGCAATAGGGCTGTTTTGCTTTCTTATCATTCATGTGTTTACTGGAGTAGCACTTTTAATTTCCTTCAATAACTTTTCTTTTGCATTCACAGTGTGATTATTTGATGCAAAAGGCCTAGCTTTTGGCCCATCTTGGCTTTCTACATGCCTTTGTCACTAAGCTTAATCATTTGTAGGTTTTGATTTAAAGTGAGAGACAAGTGACTCTTTCAAACTTGAACACTTGGAGGCCATTGTAGGGTTATTAATTGGCCTGATTTCAATAGTGGTGTGTCTCAGGGAATGGAGAGGTCTAAGGAGAAGGAGAGAGAAGGGGGAAATGTCTAGTTGGTGGGACAGTCAGGATACACTCAACATTTATTGACTAAATTCTCTGTCTTCCATTGGTGTGATTTGTGGTGTCCCAACACAATTGCAGTAATAACCTTAAAGATCACTGATCACAGATCACCATAACAGATACACCATACAATAATAATTACAAAGTTTGAAATACAGTGAGAATTACCAGAATGTGGCACAGAGACACAAAGTGAGCACATGCTGTTGGAAAAATGGCCCCAACAGACTTGCTGGACTCAGGGTTGCCACAAACCTTTGATTTGTAAAAAGCACAAATTTGGAAGACTTGGTAAAGTAAAGCACAACATAATGAGATGTGCCTGCATTGGATAAATGGGGAATGAAGGCTCAAAGCGTTTCAGTAAAATTCTGCAGGGTATTTACTGGCAGAAGTGGGGCTAGAATTCAGGTTTCTAGATTCTCAATTCAGAGCTCTCTCTGATCCTCGTTGTTTATGAAAATGTGCCCATAAAGGGACTTCCCTCTCACTAATAGTTTTTGGATATTATCATTGCCTATATTTTTCTTGACTTCCTCCTTTAGTGTCTGTGATATAAGCCATCCTGCACACAACTTAACACCTCTGCTATGACTCAGGTGACACCTAAAGATGATGAATCCTTCACCTAGGTGATTCATAGCTCTCTTGTGCAAAATGAGGGAGCTTACATGACTCTGCTTTTGTTTACGTTCAAGCCACTTGTTTGTCTTTCTGGTGTCTAGAAGAGTCTATGGTAAATCACTCTGCTGATGTATGATTGAATTAGTGATGCTGGGGTTGCTACTGTGTTCAGGAACAATAAATACCAACAAAGCCTGTCCTATTCTCTGCCATGATGCCTAGGAGCCTTCCAGTTTAACCTTTGGCAGTAAATTTGGCTCATTATCAAGCTTTCAGATACTATAAAAACAGTTTTGTACTATTACTGAAGAGCTTTCCTTAAGACAAATTACGTGGTATTGCTGTAGTTTTACCATATATGCCTTATGTCTAAGTACAGATGTTGAGGTTGAGATTCTTTGAGGTCTATCAAGAATTTTCCTTATCTTGCCTCCTTTCTCTCTCTCTCTTGTCTGAGTTGGTATAGGTCTTTCGGGTATCTACTTAGGTATGAACTCTAGAGATGGGCAGACTTGACTTTGAAACTTCATTCTGCCACTTATTAGCTATGTGACTTTGAGTGTACTACTTGAACTTTGTGGACCTCAGTTCCTACTCTGTAAAATGGGAATAGTAATGGCACCTAATTGTATAAGGGCTTGTGATAATTAAATAAAATAATACACGTAAGGAGCTTAATACAATGCCTGATATATAATAAATAATCAGTAAATAGAATAATGATGAAGACGATGGTGACAATGATGGTAATAGCCATGACATATTTTGTGTAAGTATATTCTCTGTAACTATTATCAAAGTAAGAATAATGTTTGATGCTTTGTTTCCGTCCTTCTACTCCTCGTAGCATTTAGCATAATGAATATCATAAATAAAAGAACATGTGTTTAATAAACATGAATTGATACTCACAAAGTCCACAGTGACATGCTCTTTGTCCCTGAGATCATTATAGTCTATTTAGGTGGATAAAATATGCTACTTTTTGTCATCCAGCAAATAGTCAATAATTCCTTATGTACCAGACATTGTACTAAGTGCTGAGAATACAGAGACAAAAGATGGAGTTCCCACCCTCAACAAATTCACAGCTTTATGTGGCCAAACAGATGTTAATGCAATATATTTTTTTGAGATAGAAGCAAGCAAGCATAAAATTATCAAGTATTATGAAAGCCTAGAGAAGTAAGGAGGGGAAGTTGGTGGAGAGAGAGAAACCACTTAAAAACTTAACAGATTATTGAGTTAGGAGGTGCAGCATTATGTCTAGGTATGATCAAAGTAAAAATAATTGTGATAATAGGATGCATATATTCTTGTGTTCTTGTAAATATATTATGAGCAGAATGCTTATTTTTCATACTTTGAATTTTATATGGTCAATAATCTTACATATTAAAGGCATGCTCTGTTCTTTGACAGCATTAACAGCTGCTTTCCAAAAGGAAAACTTGAATATGTTTTCACTGTAAGCAGGTTCAGAGGGACTTAGCTTTCTATGTTACTTTGAAAAATGAAAAGATCAAATGATGATTAGCCTTTTGAAAATCGTGATTCTTCCATCAAAATATCCATCGCAAATAACACCATAAATCTTTAAACCATTTATTCCAAACATGACTACATAGAAGATCCAGGATAAAGAGAGGAGAGGGGCTGGATCATGGTATTTTCCTGTGTCTCAGTCTCACCATCTACAAACAGGGTCCTTATTGCTGTACCGACATCCCTGATTAAATTACATCAACTGTAAAAAGTATAAACAACTCTGTTTATCATCATCCTTGTTATTTGTGCTGAAAATTTATTACATTGAGAAAGTGCTCACTTGTGCCTTATTTGGGCTCCTGGAGAATGAAATTTCCAGCAATATTTGCATTTATATAAAATTCCTTTACTGCATGTCTTAGTGGAGGCTGTTTAGATTCCAAGTAACAGATACTGATTCTAACTAATTTAACCCAATAAAAAGTAATTACAGGTGTATACCATAGAATTTAAAAACAGGAAGTGCAGCCAGATCTTAGAGAGGACTGAAATGAGGATCTAGAGCTCACGGGCATCTGCTTCCCGCATCTGTCCTTCTGTGCCAGAAGGAGCTCTCTAGAATGGTGTCTCCTTAGTCCCCAGCTTCTATCAGCTTACACCATTCAGAGATTCCAGATGTGCAGAGGAGAGAATCCGATTGATGGATCTTGGGTAATGTATCCCTCCTGGTCCAATTAGAACCAGAAGGATGGGTTCATTTGGTACCAGCTTGAATGTAAAGGAGTGTGTGTATGTGTGTGTGCAGCCTTAGAGAGGGGAGGTAAATCATGGGCCAAGCAGATAATCCAGATGTTGTCTACCCTAGAGGAAGACATTTCAGATATTGGAGGTAGTTACAAAAGGTTGTTCCTGTACTGACGATCGAAGAAAAATGCTTGGGCGTTCAAGAGAGCAGAGACAAGTTCAGGGTAGGGAGGAATTTATCAGTCAAGCTTCTGGGACTAGCAGCTGAGACGCCCAACTTCCTTGCAGCCTTCAGCGAGCGCTGTCAGGGAGGATGCCCAGGGCGCAGTCACTCAGTAGAAAGGCTCCCTGGTTCTGGATGTTCCCCTCAGAACTGGCTGCCAAGTGAGCTCTGTCATTCAGAACCCGACAAGGCATGCGAGCTGCAGATTTCCCAGAAGCCCCTGGTGAAGCCCTTGGCAGGGGGCCACATTCTTTCTTTCTGTGCCATCTGAAACCTCCTGATGGACGTCCCCAACAGGGCTCCAACTGTGCATCTCGTGGTTGACATTGGGGACATAATTGTTGGGAGCATGGAGTAATACAGGTGCCTCTCCCCTTCATATGGGGATTGCTTCCTGAGAAGTTGCTTGGAAATCAAACTTGTATTATTCCAGTTGTATTTTCTCTCTGACCTGCAAAGTAATTTTTGAACCACTGCTGCATTTCTGATTAATCTTCTATTGGCAATAGCTCTTCCTGGTTTGCTTTCTCAGTTCTCTGTTCCTTGGTCTTTCTTTTGAGGAGAAAAATGAATTATGAATATACTTGCATTTCCTACTTTATTGCTACGCTGCTCCATTAAGTGTTTCTGAGCGAGTTAAACTCAGCCCATCCTGGAACTTCTCTCGCCTTCTCTGGATAGAGTGGTGAGGCTGCAGGCTCTTGGATCCAAGTGCATGTGTTCCTTTACTTCTTAGCTATGTGACCCAAGCTACTTAACCTCTCTGTGCTTCGGTTTTTACCTCTGTAAATTGTAATTAATAACAATATCTGGGATTCCTATAATGAGTAAAGGAGATTATGTACATGCGCCTCCTAGAACACTGCCCAGCATGTGGTAAACTCTCACTAGATGCTCGCTATTGTGGTTATTGCCTATCTCTGCTAATGGCATCATCGTTTACCAGACTTCCAAGCTAGGCAGTTATTTCTTATTCCCTTCTGTCCATCAATTATTCATTATAATACTAGTAATAACAATGATAGTAAAAATGCCAGCTAACATTTGTTGACATTCACTGTAGGCTCAGCTTTAATTTATACTAAGCGCTTATTTAATCCTCTCAATAACACTACCTCCTTTTTAAAGATGAGAAATGTGACATTCAGAGAGATGAAGTAAACTGTGCAACGTTGCACAGTTAGTGAATGGCAGAGCCACGTGTTATACTTATTAGCAGGTAGCCTTTGCCAGACTCCTAGGGAGATAAAGGAATGGAATGCAAAGAGGGGAGCTTGCATTCCTTTTCCCTCTGGTAGGGATGAAGTCCATCCCTCCCCCTCTCTCCTGATAAGTACGATGCAGGAGCTGAAGGATGGATGTGACTGGGGCAGGGGTCCTAGGAGCTGGTTGTTTGAAAAACAATTTATTACTGTTACAGCAAGTGTTACAGCAGGTGGTCCCGAGTACAAACTGAGTGGCAGAAGGAGAGTCGGAGAATCAAATTTTATTTCGCTGGTGGGCTCAGCGGGGCCTCTACACCAAATTCTGAGCACCGTCTACCGGATTTTTCTCACTTTTATTAAGTTGGGGTGGTCCAAGGGGTGGGGTACCAGGTATAGGTTAGTTGATGTGTCAGGTAATAGGTTCATATTCTGTTGATGCGCCAGGGAATAGATTTAGTTAGTTATACTGATGCCAGGCAATAGTCTAGTTGATAGGCCAGGTAACAAGTTAGTATTATGCTGATGTGGGTCTTCCGTGAGTGGTGGGGGTCTCCGGTGCCTGATGCCCCAAGTAATAGGGGTTTCTCTTATCATTACAAGTGGCTGTGATGGCCCACTTACTTACTCCCCCCGGAAAAACCCTCTATAAAACCCCACTGGGGTTGTTGCTTTTTTCGGCCTCCACCCATCTGCACTCAGATACTCAAAATAAGCAGTATGTTGCTATACATGAGGCTTTGTGTATCTCTCTCTTGGCTCTGGACCTAACAATACTCAGGTTCATCTAACTTCAAAGCTCTAATAACCACCGTGAGATCCTGCAACTGAAGTCTGTCTGTCTCTGAATCTCTCTCACATCAGCTCCCTTCTATCCATCCTGGCTTCTACAAATCTCTCTTCTGGTTTTAAGGTAGTGTATGGTCACTTGCCCTCTCAAAGTGATATATTGAAAATAGTCAGTGGATCACAAACTTTCCATGGTTCTTTATTTCTGAAATGTATTGATCCTTCACAACCAGTCTTACCAACTTCCACCCATGTTCCTGTAGGGAAGGAAAAATATATTTTCCTCACTCATCCACTATGATGCCTTTATAATGTTAGATCTGGAGCCAAGAGGGAGACACACAAAGTCTCAAATGTAGCAAGATGCTGTTTATTTGCGCATCTGGGTGCAGATGGGTGGAGGCCGAAAAGAATGTCCAAGCCAGGAAGGGGAGAATGGTGGCTTTTCTAGGAGGTTTGAATGGAAGTTTGGGGAGGGTGAATTTTTTTTTTTTTTAACAGTAACTGGTTCCTGCCAGCGTTGCCACAACTGTCTGTGGTCAGAGTTAGATTTACAACCTCCGGACTCTCCAGACTCCTGCAGCTGTTGTTTCACAGGCCTTATGATCACTAAGTTCCCCATTAACTACATTCCGTCCTATCTATACTTAAAGGTTCCCCCTCTGAGCAGACCTAACATATAACAAAAGAGAGATTAACAAGAGAAAAGCATACAGATTTATTAAATATAGGTTTTATGTGTCATGGGAGCCTTCATAAGGAAATGACCCAAGAAATGGGTAAACCTGTATATTTTTTATGCTTTCGCTTAATGAAGAAGTAGATAGTCATGGAGGAGTATGATTGGACAAATGGTGCATGATTTCATAGTAGTAAGCTGGGGGGGTGGACTTAGCAAGGCATGTTTGTTCACATTCTTCTCTGTGTCCTTGTGTCTCTAGATAAGGATGTTTCTCTCTCCCAGGTAAATAAGCAGCATCTTTTTGAATGAGCTACTTTAGGGGAGAAAGGCAGGAGAAGGTCAGACATCTTTGGTTTTCTGAAATTCCTTCAGCTTAAAATATTTTGGGGTAATGTGTCCTGAACCCATCCTTGCCACTGGTTCTTGTAATGTCCACACCCTCCCTCACTTCTATTTCTGTGTTCAGGTTCTTGGTCTACCTTGCTCGGCCTCCACTCTCCTCACCTGATTAACTTGCTGGTCCTCTGAGACCTAGTTCAAATGGCTTTCATCCTTCTCAATTCTTCTAATCACAGAGTGACTGTTTTTCCTCCTTCTACCTTATAACACTGTATCCATACAGTTGTACATTAGTTCAAACGTTTGACTTTTTATGGAGAAACCCAAACTCTGTAAAATAATTTAGAGAGGTTTACTCTGAGCCCAGTGTGTGTGACCAACAGTCCGGAACACGTGGCTTCAAGAGGTCCTGAGACAATGTGCCCAAAGCAGCCAAGTTACAGTTTGGTTTTATACAGTCATGGAGACAGCAAAGACACTTAAAATCATACATAAATATGTGCAGGGTGTACGTTGGTTTGGCCTGAAAAGACCAGACATCTTGAAGGGGGGAGGTGTTACAGATTATAGGTGAGTTTAGAGATTCTTTGATTTGTAATTGTTTAAAGAAATGAAGCTTTGCCTAAAGGCATAGAATGTTTTAAGACAAGGATGTCTGTTAATCTAAGACAAAAGACAAGCCACCTGACATTTACTGAAACTCAAGTGATCTCTTAAGTAAATTGATGGTGGGCAGGTGTGGTTTAAGCTTTGTCTTGGGTGGCCTTAGGTCCTGTGAATGATTTAGTCACTTATTGTTACAAAGACTAACGCCAAAGGGAGGGGCTATAACTAGGCCTGTCTGACCTCCCTTCTCATCATGGCTTGTAGACAACTCAGCTTTAAGGTATTTCTGGAATGCCCTTGGCCAAGAGGGGAGTCCATTTGGTTAGCTGGGGGGCTTCAGATTTTATTATAGTTCACAGTATATTTTTCCACATCTATCTCCACATTAAACTTGGAGTCTCTGGAAAGGAAAGAGCATATCTCAGCCATTTGGGTGTTCCTAGCCAAGGTGTGACCCATATTAAGCCTCTGTAAATACTGGACACAGGAAAAAATAAACTAACAAATAAATGATCTCATCAATACAGAGAATGTTTAACATCACATGGTAGATTTTTTTAAAATAAATTTTTAAAAATAAAAATGGTTCCTTTCTCATTTATAAGCTTTGGGGCTTTGGGCTCTTTTGGTTATATGGTTTGCTTAAAATGGGACCTACTTGCATATTCTAAGAGCTATTTTTTCTATAAAGAAGTTTGGGGCTCCACGTGAAAGCCTTATCATTCTTCAAAGAGGTAGGGTTCTTTGAGGTTTTGCTGCATAGAAGATTCAGGCGGTGGTAATTAAAGTGATTAATAAGAGAATAGGAGTGTTTAAGTCATCAGCCTACCAATTATTCATTAGAAGTCTGTACCTCCCAGATAGGAAAACAGTTAATTTAAACACATTTCATTAAATATTGGATCTTATTTTCAGAGGATGAATGAAGTCAGAGAGACCTGCTGAATGGAGGGTGGCTGGAGGAAGAATTACTGGAAAGGTAGTCGGGGTTTCATATTCGTAGATCTTGTGGCATCGAATACATTGGCTGCCACTCAGTCCCTTGTGAGTAAGAACATATCAGAGACTCTATTCTATTCTGTGTGACCCTGCCCTATGTCGTGGCCTGTGGGACCTCGCGTGGGTGCCTGACCCATTCCTTAGGCTGGCTGGGCTGTGCACATGAAGAAGATGGGGCCAGATGACTTTCTCTGGAACTTGAACTAGGAAATACTCAGTCACGAAGGCAGTCGGCAGAGTGGGAGCAAATGCTGTGGGTTCATAATATAAAGCAGCGTATTTTAGGAATCACTTGCACCAGAATCAACTGGAATTCTTATCAAAATGCAAATTCTAAGGCTCCATCTGCAGATTTCTCATACTCCTGTTTCCTAACATTAGGGTTTAATAATCGTGGTGACATAGCGGGGCTTGGAAAGCCATTATGAGCCATGGACAAGCTAAAGTTACCAGAGAACAAGTACCATGAAGAAGCAGAAGCTCTGTGCAGGCAGACAAATTTTAATATCTAACATAATTTATTGGCATAAGTTCTTTGGATATAGGAAACCCATTATGGCCTAGCTTAAAGGGACTAGCAATTTATTGGAAGGATATAAAATAGCCTACAAAATATAAGGGAAGGATGGAGAACCAGACTCAGAAAAGGAAGGGACGTAGGGCAGCTGTGGCGTGGCTGTGAGGTCACGAGAACTAAGGTCCTCTCAGGTCTGCTTTGATGTCGATGTGAGTGAGCCCCCACCTGTCTTTCCTGTCTTTGCATTGCTCAGCTCGAGATCCATTGTCCGGGCGGTGGTGGGACCGTAGGAGTTCGGTTGCTAGCTTAGGTCATATTGAACCCATTGTTAAGAGACGACAGAATGATCTGATTATCAGCCTTATTGTGTCTGCCTATCATGCCAGAGACAAAGTTCCATAGGAAGATGGGGATGTCCCAAAAGCACGAGAAAAGGATGGTAGACATTTCCCCAGACAACAGATATTAATAGTTTCGTGGAGGATCACAACACATGTTGAAAGAGAAAAAGGAAAGGACAGCACGTGGAGAGTCGGGTTAAAGGGCAAAGGTCCTCAAACTCCTGCTGCTGATGTCTCTGGAGAGGCTGCAGATAGAGACCAACCTTCTGGGCCCTCCTGTTCTGGAGGCCCAGTTGTTCCACGTTTCCTTATTTCTCATGTATATGTCTTATTCCGGTCACCAGGTACTCAAGCCAAGTGTGTCTCTTGAGTTCCTTGTGACTAAAAGTGAAATAGAACTTTTGAGCTCTGTCTTAAAGAGCGGAGTGGTCTTGAGCGGTAAATGTCTATCTCCTTGGGCTTTGGTTCTGTCCATTTGTAAAATGAGGAGGTTGAACTCACTAGGCCCCCGTATCCCTAATATCTGCAGTCACAGTACTCATCTAAGCATCCCCTATTTTTTTCTATCTCCCTGTTCACGATGACTATAAATACAGCCAAGAGTTGCCAAATTCCAGAGAAAAATAACTTTAAGACTTTTTTAAAAAAATAATATTACTTGGTCAAACTCTCAGCTTGTTTTACAACATAGAAATGAAAGCGGCATGGCAGTGCTCTCAGCTAAGGCTTGGGGACTGTGGCCTGCGTGTACCGAGTCTGCCAGGTACATGGCATAAGGTTGGTCTCTGATGCTCCACAGTGTTCACATATCAGAGGAGCCTTAGGAACAGTGACACCCAGTAGTCACCATGGTTGTAAGGTCCTACCTGTGATTTTCTATTTAACGAGAGAAACATCATTAGATGTGTTTTTCTTTGCTTTTACTGACTGTGAAAATGTGGCAACAGAATTGGGACCTACATCTGCTTCCTGAGTTTCTCTTGAGAACTGTAGAAGTAATCTGTGAAAACAGATAACACACAGGAAAGGGACTTTATTATTCTGCCTGCATAAGGTACATGAGGGGACTAAACCATTACTCAGCTCACTTTTATTTTTAAACATGGGTCATTGCTGATTATGAATTATTTTTTGAGCTCTTTGAAAGAATGAGATAGACATGTAATCTATCCTGTGTCTATGGCAGGAATTACAAACTCCTGTGCTTACAAGGGCCAAGCAGGACATGAAAGAATGAAACAGTTGGTGCTACAGAGAGTGGCCAGGCCTCTGGAGGACATATGCCCTGTGGAAAAGAATGTCCTAGAGTCAGCTCCAGCTGGCCAGTCGTTGTGCTTTGGAAATACAGACCTTGTATGGCCCCATCATCTTATTTTTCAAGATGGCTGAGAATTTGGGATTTATGTGAAAACTCTTCTGATTTTTAAATGTTGGTAGCTAGTTTACCTAAAAACAAAACATAGGGTTCTCCAGATTAAAACATGTTGCAAATGACAGGGTTTCATTATTTTTCATGGCTGAATAGTATTCCAGTGTGTGTGTGTGTGTGTGTGTGTGTGTATCACATTTTGTTTATACATTGATCTGTTGAGGGACACATGGGTTGATGAACTGAAATAAGCCAGATACAGAAACGCAAATACCACATGATCTCACTCATATGTGGAATCTAAAAAAGTTAATCTGATAGAAGTAGAAAGTTGAATAGTGATTACTACAGGCTCAGGGGAGTGGGAGTTGGGGCAATAGGTCAAGGTTTGTCAGTGGGTACAAAGTTACACTTAGATAGGAAGAATTACTTCTGGTGTTCTATTGTACAGTAGGGTGACAATAATTAACAATAATGCACTATGTATTTCAAAATAGCTAGAAGAGAGGATTTTAAATGTTCTCAACACAAAGAAAGAATAGAAAGATGGAGATGCTTATTACCTTGCCTTTATCATTATTGATATATACATGTCTGGAAACATCACACTATACCCTATAAATATGTGCAATTATTATGTATCAATTCAAAATAAAATAAAACTTAAAAAATCTTGCTTTTAGCAATCTGAAAAAAGACTGTGCATGTCAAATAATACACATGAATAGTCTGGATGACACCAATTGTAAACTGTGCTCTAAGGGAACACTAACATATGGAACAAAAAAGGAAACAAAAAATCAGCCTTCTAAATGTTGAGATACGTGATGTTAAAATAAGAGCTCTTTTTAATTATCTAGACACTTAGCATGACACATTTGAATTATATGCATGGTTGAGTAAATGTTTTGGTTTTGTTCACTGAGATCAGTTGTCATAGACAGGCATAGGAAAAATGGAAAGGCCTGGATTTGAATCCCAGCAGATCACAAATTAGCCTGATGAACAAGGGCAATTTTCCTGACTTCGTTACTTTTCTTTATTTGTAAAATAGGACCATAGTTCAGACATCATAGGTAGAGCTGAACAGTAAATAAGATAGTATAGTCATGTGTCACTTAAAAATGGGATGTGTTCTGAAAAATGCGTCATTAGATGATCATATCTTTGTGTATCCTAGTGTGTAATTACACAAAACCTGATGGGATAGGCTATTACATACCTAGGCTATATGGTACAGCCTTTTGCTCCAAGTCTACAAAGCAGTACAGCATGTTACTTACTGAATACAGTAGGCAACTGTAGCCCAATGGGAAGTATTTGAGTATCTAAACATGGAAAATATACAGTAAAAAACATGGTATATAAGAAATAACAAATGATATACCTGTATAGGGCACTTACCATGATGGAGCTTATGGGCCTGGAAGTTGCTCTAGGTGATTCAGTGAGTGAGTGGTGAGTGAATATGAAGGCCTGGGACATTAGTATATACTACCATAGACATTGTAAACACTGTATACTTAAGATATCCCAGATTTATAAAAAATTATTTTTCCCTCTTTAATAATAAACTAAACTTACCATAACTTTTTTTATTTTATAACCTTATTTTTTTTTAACTTTTGACTCTTTTGTAATAATACTTAGCTTAAAGCACAAACACATTGCACGGATATACAGAAATATTTTCTTTCTTTATGCCCTTATGCTATAAGATTTTTCTATTTTTAAAAATTTTAATTTTAATTTTTTTTTTTTTTACTTTTTAAACTTTCTGTTAAAAACTAAGACACAAACACACACATTTGCCTAGGCCTACGCAGGGTTAGGATCATCAATATCACTGTGTTCCACCTCTATATCTTTCCCATTGGAAGGTCTTCAGGGACAGTGACACATATGGAGCTTTCATCTCCTATGACAACTATGCCTTCTTCTGGACACCTCCTGAAGGACCTCCCTGAGGCTGTTTTACAGTTAACTAGTGTTTTTTAATAAGTAAAAGGAGTACACTCTAAAATAATAATAAAAGTATAGTATAATACATACCTAAACCAGTAATGTAGTTGTTTATTATCAAGTATTATGTACTAAATATAATTGAATGTGTCCCACTGTCACACGACTGGCAGCATAGTAGGTTTGTTTATACCAGCATCACCATACATAAACACGTTAGTAATTCGTTGCACTATAACATTAAGAGAGTCTGTAGGCAGTAGGAATTTTTCAGCTCCATTATAATCTTATGAGACCACTGTCGTGCATGCAGGACATCATTGATGCGTCACTATTTGAGGCACATTACTGTACATGTAGAACTTGTATGTTATGTGAGCTTTTTTATCCTTGGCCTTACTTCATTTCCATAGCCAGGGCCAGCTCAAAGCCCACCCTACCATTCCCAACCCCACCCTCCTGCTCACCCCAACCAGGGATTGTCAAACCTCAGTTGTTTCTTTATCCAACAGATCTGAATCCCTATGGTCTTCTCCCTCCTAGACCTGCATTAGATCCAGATACAGAAATTGCTACTTCTACATTTTCAAGAAATAATACAATCACACTTAACATTCTGTGGATTGGTAAGTTTGATATAGATTCTTGGAGGTCCCAGGCCAGGGATCACATGTACATTTTCCAGTTCCTATGTTTCTTTCTTACTTGGTGCCTCATCTGCCTCCTCAACTCTATGCTCCTGACCTGGACTCACCCCACTACATGGGAATCCTAGGGCTTATACTCCCCTCTCTCCTTCTGTTTCTTACACTGGACTGATTTGGCCAGTCTGCCTTCTGCAGCCTGTCTGGAATTCTGGTGATTAAAATATTTCTCCCTCTGACCCTGAACCTTGATTGGCTTCCCAGAATTCTCATCGTAGCCTGCGTGGCTCTACATGGTCCTCTTTTCTAACCTCTCCATGTGTCTCTGAGCTACTGCCTACTGTGATGTCTGACTACTCCCTCTTGCCTTGAGCATGCTTAGATTTTTGCTAGCCCGTTATGATCTCCTCAGTTGCATGGTTTTAAAGACAAGTCTACATACTGATGAATCTCCTAGATTCCAGAACTGTGTATCCAACTGCTTACTTAATATTGGATATCTATATACATCTGAAATGTAACACATCCAAAACTGAACTGAACTCCTGATCTTTCCCACAAAACTCTGCCACTGTTTCTTGTAAGAGACGGATATCAATAGCGTCAAATGCTGCTAATATGTCAAGTTATAGGACAACTGAGACTTGACCTTTGGATTCAGCAATGTGGGAGGCATTGATCAATGGGGAAGGGATTGAAAGCCTGAATGGATTTAAGAGAAAATGGCAGGGGAATTAGAGACAATATTGGAGAGAACGTTTAAAAGAGCTTTGCAGCATGGAGAAGCAGTGGCTGGGAAGGGAAGTGGACCTAAGCGATTTTTTTCTTAAGGATTGCTGATATGGTAACATGTTTGTAGGCTGATGGAATTTATCCAATTGATAAGAAGAAATTGGAGTGAGAAGGGAGAATTGCTGGAGCTACATCCTGAATAGGTGAGAGGAGATTGGATCTAGTATCCAAATGGATGGATTAGCCTTAGATAGAAGGGCAAAGCTGTTTATCTATTGTCACAGGAGGGGAGACAAAGAAAGGATACAGATTAGGTACATATAATATAAGAATGGAGTTAGATGGGAAAGTGAGATGGCCCTTGTGGAAATTCTCTTCTGATTGCTTTAATTTTTTCAGGGAAGTAGGAGGCAAAGCCTATCAGCTAAGAGTGCAGATGGGGGGAGAGTTGTTGAAAGTTTAAAAAGAGTATTGTGAAATAATTAAATAGTTGTCTAGGAGTGTTGACGAGTAATTGAGTAGGGGAATATAGAATGGTTGCCTTGCATTGAGGGCCTTTGAATTCTTTGTGCAAGAAGTTAGCAAGATCATGACTGTGTGTCTTTCTCCAGCCTCATCAGCCACATGAGTAGGGACCTTAGAGCAGAGAAAGAGTTGTATTTAACTGGAGTCTGTCTAAGTTACTGTGAAAAATATAGTTGAGAGAGGGGGAAGGGAATTGAAGTTATATGTGATGGAGTGATTTACATGATTGAAAACAATATAAATTGAGTAAGGAGAGAAGAAAAAATATTGGAGGGTTGGTAAGGGCTATGACAAAGTGGTATGGATTTTAAGTGAGGTTAAGGATTGATGGAGTTAGGGAATTAATGGGAGTGAGGGAGAAGTGTGAACGGAGTTATTCAGAGAGTAGAATGCATGAAACTTAGATCATGGAGGAGTTGCAACTGTTGTCACTGAAAAAGTTTAGAGCAAGGGTTGGAAAATTACTGGAGAAATTCACCCACACCCATTTTATTTTATTTTATTTTACTTTATTTTATTTCAGAATATTACAAGGGTACAAATGTTTACTTTATACCCATTTTAAAACATATTATCTATTGGCAGCTTTTGCGCTACGATGGCCGAGTGGAATCGTTGTGACAGAGACCATCTAGCCTGAAATGTCTATCTGGCCCTTTGTAGAAAAAGTTTGCTGACATCTGGTCTAGAGAATAGCTGTGGCAGTGAATGGCTGAGGCTATTGAAAAGAGACATGCAAAAAACTGAGATCAATGTTGGGAGAGTTATTCATGCATGTATATTTCAATATTAAAATAATCAGAAATAAGGCAGGAGTGGTGTAGAAGAGAGTGGTAGTAAGCTGAAGGAGAAAATCACAGAGAAATGAGCGTACATTGAAGCTGGGCATCAATAGATGAGAAGACAGTTGTGATGTCAGATTATAACATTAGATTCAACGATGAGTTTTTGGGGTAAAAGATCGAGAATTGACAATGGGAAGCAAGAAAGACTTTACTCTGTTTCTAGGTCCAGGGATTACAAGAACGCTGGAGGAAAAAATAGCTACCACCTGAGTGGCTTACAGGGACAGCAATGATCTCAGGGCACGGCTAGATTGATGTTGCACCGTGAATTTCGGCGGTCACAGTGGAAGGGTTTCAACATTGAGAATGAGGGGGAATGAAGACAAAATAGGGAATAGGGCATGGCTTACGTGGAGGGGATAATTATGAGACTTAAAAGAGCACACAGTATGTTTTGTTCGCCCCTCTGGATGCATGCTCTCTGGGCAGGTATAAATTGGTTCTGTCCTGGGCTCCTTAGGAGATATGGTCACCCTACTTGTGAGGATTAGAAGGAGAGAGAGGAAGGAAGACCTGAAAATACGGGTCTTCTTGTGGTGACAGGTGCAAGCAGGGATAAAAGGTATGATGAAGTTAGTGCTTCTGAACTTGAGCCAGTTGGTAAGAGAGGAAAGTATGAGTGTTGGAAGGGAAAGGGGGGCCAGGCTTCCCTTTTGAATGCTAACAGTGGAGGCAAGAAGGCTTGGGACAGGGTGCTTTAAGAATAAGGCACTTCCCTCTTGACTCCTGTTGATGGCGGAAAGGGCCTGGGAGGTGGATTGCAATGTGGGGTCACCAAACAGAGGCAAGACAGTCGGAGGAAGCTGGACCTTCTCCAGACCCATGGATTCTCTCCTAACCACTGCCACTGGAGGGATACAGGGACAGGGCTGCAAGGGCTGTGGCACTTCATAGGAAGATAACCAGTCTTCCTACCCCTCCAAAATAAGGTGCAAGAACAACATGTCCACGTGAGTTGTACTTTCCCCAAGCAGGATTGACACTTTGGGTTCAATTCTCAGGTAGGGAATGCTCTAGGTGGAAGTTTTGAGCTCTGATTAATTAGTTAAGTGCTGCCAGATTGGACCCTTTGTCTTCAAATGCATTTCAAAGTCTGTTCATAGCAAAAGTTTCTTTCATTCTGAAAGGTGATTGCTCTGTGCATTAAATGGAGTTCTTGGCATAACTCAGAGGGAGAGAGATAGTAGGTGAAAATTCTCTTTAATGGGTTTATTGTTTGAATTTAAAATATTTGAGCTTGGTGATCCGCAGCCAGGGATTCATGAAATAACAATAGCGCAGACATCACAATCTGCTGTCATCTGTCAGTCTTCACAAATGTCCTGGTGGTAAGTGAAACCTTGCATTTGAATAAATGCATTTGGACCTCATTTCTGCCTCTCCCGCTGGGACACAACTGTCAAATTTGAAGTGTAATGACTGTATGATTTCTTGTAATGGCACCAAAAAAAAAGACCCGCAAAACAGATTTAAATGTCATCTAAGTAAATTCTCTGTGGGATGCAGACCCATTTAGAGATTACTTTCCCTTTTCGCTTTTATACAACAAAGCAGGAGCACATTGCAAGGAAGCGGGTACAAAGTGGCATCTCAAGGAGTCACAGGCAGAGCAAAGCCTCATGGAGTCCAGAAAATGAAACATGTTGACATTATTTTAGTTAAACTTCCCTGTTTTCATGAGAGAACTGACCTGTAACCGTTGTCTGAGACATGTGGCCTTGGACACAGACACCTTCTCTCTCTTAAACTCTTGGGACTTGTGTGGTGAGACAACCACACGTATCCTGCACTTTTCCAGGCTGATTGGTTTTCTATATTCCATTCCATTTTCCCTGTGAAATATTAATATGTTCCAGAAATCCTAACGTTTTTAACATCCATACCAAAGCCTCTATCCTATTATCATCTGTCTCTTGATTTTCAGTTTTGGTAAGCCAATTGATTACGGAACAGAGGAGAACGTGTGCTGGAATGGAGACACAAAGGATCCGAGTTTTAGTTCTAGCTCTGTCACCAGTCAGCAGTATTCATTCGAACACGTTAGCCTTTTGGATTTTAAAATGAAACTCCCTTTTATAACGAAAGAGTTGGAATAAATTAGTCGTTTTTAAACTGTGCTCCCTTGAATTTCAGGGTTGTGCAGACATGCCTCGAGGGTCACTATGGGGTTTGCCAGCCTTGGAGGCAGGCAGGGTCTTTTCTCCTACTCATCATGTAAATTTGTGTCTGGAAGAAACAACAACACTGAAGTTTGAAAATCAGTATCTTAGGTAATCTCAAAGAGTTTCTTCCAGGTTCAACAGCCTGTCATATGTGTGACTCATTGTTTCTCCATAAAAACAATTTCGGCAAAACCACATATTAGCATTTGGCATATTAGCATTAGAGCATAATAATGTTAATGATGTTGGGTGCATTTTCCAAGAGAAAATGAGATAGAGTCATGTGTACCTTAAAGACAGGGATGTGGTCTGAGAAAGGTGGTGTTAGATGATTTCATTGCTGTGCTAACTTCCTAGAGTGAGCTTACACAAGTCTAGCAGGTACAGCCTATTGCTCCTGGGCTGCACACCTGTAGCATGTTATAGTAATGAATACCGCAGGCAATTGTAACACAATGGGAAGTATTTGTGCATCTAAACATGTCTCAACACAGAAAATATGCAGTAAAAAAAATGGCATAAAAGATAAAAGATGGTATAGCTATATATGACAATTACAGTGAATGGAGCTGGAGGGACTGGAAATTGTTCTGGGTGAGTCAGTGAGTGGTGAGTGAATGTGAAGTCCTAGAACATTGCTATGCACTACTGTAGACCTTATAAATACTGTCTGTTAGGCTATACTAAATTTAAAAAGATATTTTTCTTTCTTTAATAAAACATTAACCTTACTGAAACTTCTTTATAAAAATTTTAACATTGTACATATTTTGAGCCTTGTATAATACTAAAACACAAACACATTGTACAGCTGTACACTAATATTTTTTTCTTTATATGTTTATTCTGTGAGCTTTTTTCCTATTTTTAAATTTTTTCTTTTTTAACTTTTTAACCTTTTTGTTAAAAGACTAGGATACCAACACACGTATTAGACTAGGCCTACGCAGGGTCAGGATCATCAAGACCTCATTATGTGATAGGAATGTTTTAGCTCCATTAGAATCTTATGGGACCACCATGGTATGTGTGCTTGGTGGTGCATGTCTATACTTGTAATGACTTGTTCCTTCTATGCTGTAAGTTTCATGAGAGTAAGGATCACGTCTGTTTGAATCATGCTGAATGGCTAGCATCTAGTACAAAACATATAGCAGATGCTCAATAAATTCTGGATGGATGAATGAATAAGTGCATGAATGAACACATGAATTCCATCTGACACTTTGGGTTTGGACTCTTAAATTCAACTCTGAAGCCTTTTTGATCGACATTTTATATCAGCCCTTTTACTTTCTATTCTTTACTCGGTTGGTAATGTCTAAGGAATTTGTGCCAGGGATACTTTTGAGCAGTTACCTTGTGGATAAATTTGCCAAGACATCCCAGGTGAATATCAGAAGACTTTGGAACTAATGCAAGCTTCAACTTGGAGCATACTTTTCTTTAATAGCAAATATGAACAAATCAAATGGAGTAGTAGCAGGGTTAGGAATAGCACCTCAGTACTCGTCCTTTGGCACTGTATTTGTTTATTAATTCATGAATGCATTTATTCATTCATTTATTCATCCAACAGACTTTTATTTTCTTCTCTGTGATGGATCCTATGCTAGGAAATGAGGAGTTCACTGCCTTTTAAATGAGGCACACGTTTGAAAAGATAGTTACACCAACACAATATGAATGAATGTCGTAAAAATGCTTTGGGAGCCACAGCAGTGAGTAATTTCTCCTGGCTAGGATATCCATTAGATTCTTTTAGAAACATTAAACCAACGATGCTTAAGCAATTCAGACCTTTTTAGTAGACAGTCCCAGCGTTGGTGTAGTATCCAACGTGATATCTTAACCACGTGTTCTTCCTATACTTTCTCTCTGCCATCCTCACCATTCTAGCAAGCTCCCTCAGAGTTGCAGCGTAGCTGCTGGAGCTCACAGGCTTACAGGTTGCTTTCAAAGAAGACAGGCAGTCACAGTGTGAGATTAGGTAGTTCTCTTAACACACTCCTTTCCTTTTATTTAGGAGGAAAATGGCTCCTAGATGCCGCTAAGCAGATATTGCTCACGTCTTACTGGTTAAAAGTGGCTCACCAGGCTGGCTACCTCCAGCTGCAGGGGACGCTGGGAAATCGACTATATGTATAAATATATAGCCTCTTAAGAGGAAGCCAGAAAAGAAAAGATAGCTTAGAAATACAGCTAGGATCTGCCATTTTGGGGGAGTCAGGAATGATATTACCAGAAGAAGGGATATTTGATCTATGTCTTGAAGGACTTTTTAGGTGGAGAGACACAGAGGGCCATGCAGAAACATGGGGCTATGGAAAAGCTTTATGTGAGGACCAGAAGAAAGTTTAGTGTGGCTATGGCATAAGTTGTCATGGGGAATGTGGCATTAAACAACCCTGAAGAGACAGAGGTGGATTTGTTTGTATGCCTTGTTAGTGAAGGCCATTCTGATCATAGCTTCAGAGTCAAACCTGCTGCTGTTGATAACTCCTAAAAACCACTAGTGGAAATTATGTGAAAAAGAAAAAACCATCACAGCTTTTCCCCTAAAAATTAATTTTGATGAGCAATAAATGATAGAATTCATTGAAATGGGAATGCAACTAAATAATATCTGGGTAATAGATGATTTTATTTTAACCAATTGATGTATTTTAGCACTAACCCCAGGGCTTTGAGACAGTTAACTAACATGAAAGAGCATTGTTTCAAAAATCCTCTATTTTTAGAAATGCTATTAGCAGAAGCATCAGCGCTAACCTTTTCCTCGTTCTATGTCATGCACATTAATTAACACTTCCACCCTAAAAGAATGTGTTTCTTCTTATGTGCTGGGAATGATATTTTAGAAGCATGCTTTGGATTAGAAACCTCAAGATAACTAAATCAGGATAATTTTAAAATGCTCTTTGCTGTACGCAACTTCCTGTTTAGACTTTTTTTCTCCCCACATCGCAATTAGTTAGAATTTATGCCAACTACGAAGGGCAGTGAGGTTGAAACTTACCTTCTTAGAGTCTTTGAAAAATGGTTTGATGACCAATTAAATGGTACACAGAAGACGGTTGGAGAACTATTACAAAATACAAAGAGAATAAAGTTTTAAACACTTTGGAAATTCCTATTTGCAGACAGTTCACATGGAATTTAGAAAGAATTATTACCTTATTATTAAATCAGGACTATCCAAAAAGCCCTAACCAGAAAAAACATAGCATGGTTAGACTTCTCTTCATACCCGAATGGTGAAACTATGCTTTTTTATAAAATTTGTGATTAACCTTTTACTAATTTATTTTGGCTTTCCTTTACTCTTCAAAAAATGACAACTGCTTTTTTGACTACGTACATATACTGAAAAAGCAAATTTGCATTGTTCATTTGGGAGTCTTCTATAATATTAGGGATTTTCATTTGGTGTTTATATCTCAGAATAACCAAAGTAGGGCAAATCTTCCCCAACCTTTGAAAACCATTAATTAAACTTTTCTAGAAGTTTCTTGTAATTGAGATCTTATAGACATCCCTTTTTCATATCAACTTAATAAAAGCATAATAAAATAGAGTACAGGTAAAAGAATAGCGATTTAAAACAATAGCAGCAACAAGGTAACCATGGTTGGCCCCAACCCCACATACAATTTTTATTTTTTTGCTAGTAGTCTTTTAATGGATGTAGGAACTGCCCTAGTAAGAAGTATCAAAATGTAGAAATAAGATTTTTCATAGGGTATGTTAGAGTATACTATCCTTTGAAAATATAACTTGTAAATAAGTTATGTTTTTATTCAATAAAGGGTTTAAGGAACTATTTTTCAACTTTATTGAGGTATAATTGGTGATCAAAAAACTGAACGTAATTAATGTAAACAATTTGGCGAGTTTGGACATATGTATACACTTGTGCCTCCATCACCACAATCAAGGTAATGAACATATGCATCATTAAGGCAGTATTTAAAACTGTACTATATTGACAAATCCTGGGGTTTCTGGATATATCTTACATTTCAAAAGTTGCTATAAAATACAAAGGGAACATGAAAATTGAATTAGTTCTAAATAACCAGCTGGATATGCTAATCAAAAAGGTGAAATATAAGGTATTGGGTTATTAAGTGTGGAATGTCCAATTTCCTTAAGTACTAGCTAAGTTTGACAGTTGATATCTCTGACATTTCACTTTGATACTTCTTTTTTGTTTTTTTTGTGAAGGTACATCCTCATTCTTTCAAAAGCACATTTTGGCTTGTGATTATCTTTCCTTTATTTTTTTAGAGCAATTTTTGTAAAATCATGGATAAGTCAAAAATTTGCTTTATTCTTTAATATGAGTTCCATCATGGAATCGATGCTGCACAGACAGCTTGAAATATCAATGAAGTTTTTGGGAAGGGTGTGGCTAATAAATGCATAGTATGTCAATGGTTTGAGAAGTTCCATTCTGGTGATTTTAATCTTGAAAATGAGCCACGTGGGTGGCTGAGACCAAGGTGGATAATGATGAGCTGAAAATTGCAGTGAAAGCAAATCAATCTCAACCTACATGTGAATTAGCAGCAAGATTTGACATTACTATTCCAACAAAATTGGCCCATTTGAAATAAATGGGCAAGGTAAAGAAGCTGGATAGATGAATTCCACAGGAATTAAATGAGCTTCAGAAGAGAAATTTCGAAGCTTGCCTTTCTTTGCTGTGGCAACATAAAGTCAAACCATTTCTATACCGTGCTGTTATGTATGATGAAAAATGGATTCTTTTTGACAATCACAAGCATTTGGCACAATGGTTGGACAAAGATAAAGTGCCAAAACCCAGTCCAAAACCAAACATTCATCAAAAAAAGCTAATGGTGTCTATTTGGTGATCCAGTGCTGGTATTGTCTAGTACAGCTTCATGAAACCTGGTCAATCCATTACAGCGGATGTCTACTGCAACCAAGTGGATGAAATGATGAGGATGCTTGTGATTAAACAGCCGAGATTGGTCAACAGAGACAGGCCAATACTCTTGCTATATCACATGTTGCAAAAAACAACGCTACTTCAACTATGGAAGCTGGTCTTGGAAACTCTCTGTCATCCACTGAATTCACCAGACCTTGCACCAACTGTCTACCACTTCTTCCAAGCTTTGGACCACTTTTTGCAAGGAGAAATATTGAATTCTCAACAAGCTGTGAAAAACGACTTTCACGATTTCTTTGCCACTTGCTCTCCAGGCTTCTTTGCTGCTGGCATAAACAAGCTACTGTTAAAATGGCAAAACTGTGTTGATAGTTTAGGGACATACTTTAATTAATTGTACTGCTTCTTGTTTGAGATATAATAAACTATACTTTTGATTCAAAATTGGACATTTCATATTTAATGACCTAATAATAAGAATCTGAAGATAAATCAGAGATTCTGAGATCCCTAAGAGACTACGACCTGGGACCTCCGGAAGGAGCCCTCGCCTGGGAAAATGGAGCCCAAAGAAGCTCAGTGATTTACCTAAGCCTCTTGAATAATGATTGGCAAAACTGGCAGATTTGGATCAAGAATCCAACACTTAGGAATATCTTGAGAAAGTTAACTAAGTCCAGTGCTCTTTTTATAAAGCCACCTGGTAAAGGAATAGATTTACATTTAGTTTTTAAAACTGGCCTGACCTCACATATCTGAAAGCTTCCGGAGTCTCTTATTTGGCATCTAGCCAAGACGATGAACCTTTTAGAACGTTTAAAAAGAAACCTTTGCGTTTGTATTGCACTTTTATTCTCAAATGGCTTCCATGCCTTCTTTAACATTTAACCTTTTTACTTATTAACGTGTAACTGATGGTCTATTCCCACTTTATAGATCAAGAATAGAAATGAGAGAAGGTAATGGCTTAGTGGGACTTTACCCAAAATACAGGTTTGTCATTCATAACTATTCATAGATTTCCTGGAATCTATCCTGCTTCTCTCTTTCTTCCTGGGTTGATATAAAAAAAAATCAAACAATCCGATTCTAAAGATTTGACCAGCTTGAAATTGTAGGCTCCCACAGTTCTGTATCTTCTCACGCAAGGTCTGATGTTCTAATTTGAAACTTACTGTATTGAAGCTATTTCCAACACTTACTGTGTGCCTTTTAAGCAAGTCACTTTCTACTCTAAGTCTCAGTTTTCTTGCGTTTATAAAAATGGAATAGTTGTGGTAACTAAGTCTTAGATATATGAAGATTAAATAAGAAAATGAGTTTAATAAGGTGGTCATATTTTTTATTAATTCAACTAATCTGTTGGTCGCTTACTATGTGCCAAACTGTATATACATAGTGAGGGCTCATACAAATGCTTTTTGGTGTTGTTAATAATGTTCTCTCTTTACACTCAAAAGTTGTTTATACCTTGAACGAAAAGCTTCTGCACAGCAAAGGAAACAATAAACAAAGTGAAGAGACAACCCACAGACGGGAAGAAAATATTTGCAAACTACCCATACAAATGGCCAACAGATATATGAAAAAATGCTCAACATCATTAGTCATCAGAGAAATGCAAATCAAACCTACAATGAGATATCATCTCACCCCAGTTAAAATGGCTTTTATCAAAAAGACAGGCTATAACAAATGCTGGCTAGGATGTGGAGAACGGGGAAACCTCATCCACTGTTGCTAGGAATGTAAATTAGTGCAACCACTATGCAGAACAGTATGGAGGTTCCTCAAAAAACTGAAAATAGAACTACCATATGACCCAGCAATCCCACTCTGCTGGGTATATAGCCAAAGGAGGGGAATTCAATATATTGAAAAGATATCTGCACTCCCATGTTTTATAGCACTGATCACAATAGCCAAGATTTGGAATTGACCTAAGTGTCCATCAACGGATGAATCTATAAAGAAATTGTGGTATATATACACAATGGAATATTATATAGCCCCCAAAAGAATGAAATCCTGCCATTTGCAACAACATGGATGAAACTGGAGAACATTACCTTAAGTGAAATAAGCAAATCACAGAAAGACAAATCTCACATATTCTCACTCATATGTTGGAGCTAAATATTAAAAACAATAGATCTCATGGAGACAGAGAATAGAATGATGGCTACCAGAGGCTGGGAAGGGTAGTGGGAAGTGGGAATGAAGGAGAGATGGTTAATGGGTGCAAAAATATAGTTAGAGACAATGAACACTATTTGATAGCACAACAAAGTGACTGTAATCAATAATAAGTTAGGGTATCCTTTAAAATAAGAGTGGAATTGGAATGTTTATAACACAAAGAAATGATAAATGACTGAGGTTATGGGTGATGGATACCCCAGTTAGCATGATTTGATTAATTCCCATTGTTTGCCTGTATCAAAACATCACACATACCCTGTAAAGATATACAACTATTATGTACCCATAATAATTAAAATTATTTTAAAAATAGTATTTTCAAGCTGGAAGCAATTATGGTCATCATCTACTCCAATACTCTTATAACTGAGAAAGCATAGCCTGGTGAATTGGTTTATCAGGGTCATATGGTAAATAATTGGCAGATGAGTGTTAACTAATGTTCAAATGTGCAATTTAGCTCAGGAACCCCAACTGGGCCCCTCAGTTGTTCTGTGACCTGGGCTGCTGGCTTCACTTCCTTGACCTCAGTACCCTTATCTGCAATTTGGAGATGATTACTGTACCCAATGGGATTATTACTGAGATTAAACTTGATAATTTAGCATAATGCTTGGCATTCAATACATGTTCAATAAACATTATTATTCTGCTGTTCCTTTGTTTTCTCAAAGTTAAGGACATTACAACTGTTCATTCATAAGCAATTGTAGCAGTAGACTTCTGCAGATGGGTACCCAAGTCTTTGTTCTCCATACCTAATGTATAAGAGAGCTCCAATTAATGTTGGTCTATTGCTAGCACTTTATATATAGGTCTTAAATACTGTTGATTTTTTCTCTCCTGAACTCTATGCTTGCACTTCAAGTATTTTCATCCAAGTCTTTGGGCTGTGATTATATATGTAGTTGAACTAGCTAAGCATTGCTGGAACCTAAAAACGGAGATCCCCAGATTTTTCCTACAATCTGATTTTATTTATGGTATGAGTTCGTGTGTTCTGTGTAGAAAGAAAGACACAGTCTTTCTGTAAGGATGTAATGTAAATAGCAAGTTTCTGTGTTTCTCTGTATTTCCCATGGGCTGTGCTGGGTTCTGTCAGTCTCTCTCTCTCTCATTGTCTCTTTTTCAGTTTCTCTCGTTTCTCCTTTCCTTTTAGTATTAATAACAACTGGCTGATTTCATCCATATATACTTCCACAAGCTCCTTCTGGACTAACTAATTTCAGTTGCCCTCATGGGATAGAGTTTTTTGTTGGTGTTTATTTTGTTTTGTTTTCAACAAGGTCTCAAAAATCTCTAACCTACCTGTCTGTTAGTTGACCTTGAATGTGGTTAACTCCATTGGTTCAAGGAGAAACCAAGTCCTTCTTTACTTAGAAGGAGCCTCTGTGCAAAGCACCTTCTCACAAAGGGGACAATGGTTATAGTAGGGACTCTTTTTGGCACAGGTAACATACTTACAAATTAAAACTCTTGCAGGGGTTAGACAATATATTATGAACTCATTTCTAATCAGTAATGATAGCATGAAATTTAATAAATATTCTTAAAACACCTACTATGTGCAAGGTTTACAAAGAAGTTGAGAGAAAGGTAAACCCAGGGTACAATATATTTGTTTTCTCTAATTAATTAAGCTTCAGTTCAATATCTAGTTTCTTCCTGACTTAAATAGAAAACAACTTTCAACTCACTGTGCAAGTTCTCTTAGAATGCAGGGCTTTAGGGAGCACAATGTCCTCAGCAGGGCTCTGGAGATTGAGTTTTGTGTCGGAAGGTCTTTTACAGTTGACTTCATGCCAGCCTGGACTCCCCAGCTGTCAGAGAAGGGACGTCGTGAGAATTCCCAGTGAATTTCTCACTCTGTTGCATGCGTGTGCTAACGTGTGACTGTGCTCATCTGTGAGGAAGTGTGAAAATGGGTATCTTTGTGCACCTTTGGGAGAAGTGTCTGTTTTTGTTTCCCATGACTTGACTTAAATCACAAGAAGGGAGAGTTTCCAGAAACATGCATGATGTATTTCTGCAGCTGTTGGGTATCTTCTCCCAAAGAGGAGGAAGTTTCCCTGGCAACCAAATTGTAAGTCACTTCCTCAAGGCCTTGCCCAATCTGGATAGACTAGAACTCACCACTGCAATGTATCATAGGCTTCTTTGTGTAGCATTTCAACATCTTTTTTTAAAATTGTGGTAAAATGCTTAAAGCATAAAATTGCAATTTTAACCATTTGAATTAGTGACATTTAGTACATTCACAGTATTGTACAACCATCTCTGAGTCTCAGTTTCTTCATCTATAAATGGAATGGGATTTAGCCATTCAACAGAGGCTGCCATCTGCCTGGCACTGTGTCATATACTGGAGTGACTGGGAACCTAACAGCATCTTCCCTGTCTTTCTTGAAGGTTTGCAGAGGAAAGTGTATGCTATAATGAAAGCCATTTCTTCATAATGCAGCATTATGCTGACAAAGTGTACTGATCCTTATTTTTATTATTCCCTCTATAAGTTTCAAGTTGAAAAAGAAAAAAAAAATCCAGCAACAGAAAACTTTTTCTCAAGACAATACAGATGACACTCTTCACCCTGGCTACCTAGAACCCTTGTATAAGAAAGGATGGGCATAATCGGATGGCCTTCACACCCACCAGCATGGCTATAATAAAAAGGACAGGTAATAGCAAGTGTTAGCGAAGATGTGGAGATCCTGGGACCCTTGTGAACTGCAGGCAAGAATGTAAAATGGTACAGCCACTTTGGAAACCATTTGGAAGTTCCTCAATGTGTTGAAGGTAGAGTAAGCATAAGACCTAGCGATTCCACTCCTAGGTATATTCTCAAGAGAATTGAGAACATATGGCCAAACAAAAATGTGTACATGAATGTTCATAGCAGCATTATTCATAATAGCCAAAAACTGGAAATAATCCAAATGTCTATTAGCTAACAGAGGGATAAACAAAATATGGTATATCCATACAATGTAATATTATTCAGTTATAAAAATAAATGATGTACAGATACATACATACTACAACATGGATGAGCTTTGAAAGCACCATGCTGAATGGAAGAAACCAGACATGAAAGGACACTTAGTGTCCCATTTCATACATTTGAAATATCCAGAATAGGCAAATTTATGGAGACCAAAAGCAGGTTGGTGGTAGCCAGGGTCTTAGGGGAGGTGGAAGGGGTAGTGATTGCTAATGGGTACAGGAATTTCTGGGGATGATGAAAATATTCTGCAATTAGACAGTGATGATGGCTGCACTCCTGTGTTCTCCAACAGCTCATGCAGACTTTTGACTCATTAACCTCTATATCCCCAGTGCATCGTGTGATGCTTGGTGCATAATTGGTGCTCATAAACATTTATTGTATTAGTGACTGATAAACACTATATAAAGGTTATTTTCCTTCATAAAAATAACTTTGTGGGGTAAATTCTGATTGCCATTTTACAGATGGGGACATTGAGGATCTGCGTTTGCCTGATTTGCACACAGTCAGACAGCAAGTGACAGATTTTGAACCTATTTCTCTATAATTTTGAAGAACCCACTGGCTGGAATATACTTGTCAAATCTCTGGTTCTTGTTGCAATGATTTTCCTCATGGTCCCAGTTTCTTGTGAGCTTTGTTTCTGTAACTCAGCATCAATTAAGTGCAGATAAGCCTAGGAACTAGGTGGCATCATTTCTGGACTCTTTTGGGCTGAGGACCAGACTCCAGACCATAATAGAGTCACTGAATTTACAACCTTGAGGGTGTTTGTCTGTCTGCTTTTTCAGGCGGCGACCCTCTGTCTATGAACTTCAAAAGGCACAATCCATCTTGCACCATAGTAGGTGCTCAATAAATACTTGTGAAATAAAGGAAGGAATGGATGGCTAGCTTATTTTTTAAACATATTATAATAGGACATACACTCTGTTGGCGATAAATCATCACTGGTTTCTTCATTCATGAAGGACACAGGAAGCATGATTTCAGTTTTTAAATAGTTGGTTAGCTTGAGGCTAATCATCTGGTGAATGTTAGGTTCTCAGAGGGTGGAGGATACTCTGTCTGCAGTTCTACAGGTGCTCGAAACAGGTCTCCTGCTGAACTCTTTTAAAGAACAAGAGTGTATCTTCCTCCTCTTTTATCTGAAAGGAAGTTCAGTTTTAGCCTGTGAATCATTAAGTGCCAGTAGTATCCAAAGCTATTTTATTCCAATAAGTATTTTTTAAAAAATGGGTTCGCTTAGTAAACATTGAGAAGATAGAAAGTGTGCATTTTCTAAGGGAGTCTTCTCTAATGCTTTGTGATAAGTGGTGTCCTGTGGGAACAGTGCTATAAATATCTATAAATAACCATCATTTTCTCCTTTATTCGCTTGCTATTCCGCAATACCTTTATGTGGAGAACATGCTCAGGTTATTGAGGGAGAGCTTTATCTGTTGGTTAAATATCTGCCTGCAGATCACTGGAATGTCACTTCTGGGATGGAATGCATTTGAAAAATAAGATTCTAAGAGCCAAAGTGGAGATTATAGAGTATTTTAGACTGGGCTCAATAAATAATAGGAATTGCTTCCAAGGCCATGAAAAGATTGTCTCTTTTTCGAGAGATCACAAACACTTCAGCATCGAGAATCGCTGTGTAATTCTTCTAGGTTTCTCTACGTCTTTAGCAAGTGAGAGGCATATGAACTTTGTCTCACATCTTTTGTAGTAGACTTTAGCTGAAAGAATTTCAATTCCTACCCATGTTGTCCACATAGAATACTCTAAACAGTTTAACAGATGAAGGCCAAATTTTTCCAAATTTTAACAATTCTAGGATTTTTAAAAGAGAATTCAAGGTTAGCCGTTCTAATTTACAAATTATTCCCAGAGAATGAGTATTGTTGGGATTAAATTACAATATAATCTTTTAATAGTGTAAGAACAAAAGAGAAGTGACAGGATGATGATGTCCTGTATGCTCTTTCTTTTGCAAATGGGAAATATTCAACTATTTCTTAAGACAGGAAGTTGTATTATATTATGAATTAATGGTTTTCCCATTTTGTTTTCTAGAAGGTACAAAGGTGCATAGCTGGGTGAGGAGGGGAAATGTCTGCATGTCTTCTATATCTGCCATCACTACCTGCCCAGTCCCCATCCCCAAAATCCTGGGCTAACATGTGTATCCTTTTTTACTGCTTCATAGCTAGGGTTTTACTTAATATATCACTTGTTTAAAAAAATAGTCCTTGAACTCAATAAGAAACTTGAAAATTCATTTATCGAAAGGAAATTGGCAAAGGGCTTCCTCTTCTTTTCTTTTCTTTTTTTTTTTTAATAATAAAGTTGGAGGATTCTAGTGACATATTTTAGTAGAAGAAGGAGTGTAAGAAATCCAGCCATGAGAAGTGACATGACAGACAAGTGGAATTAGGGCATAAAACCACTTCTGGGCTTTGGTCCCAAGAAGGTCATTAGCTTCCCCCCAGCACAGGGAATTTTAGCCAAGGTAGTAGCTTGGTGGTTGCACATTGTGTCAATCCTGATAGTAAAAAATATCCACAAAGGGCCTCGAAAAAGCATAACACTCGGGTGACAAATTTGAGTGAACCAGTGCAAGAGAATTGCCTAACAGACTGAGTACACTCTTGCTCCCGATAGAAATATTTCTCCTCCTTGAGGAAAATAAAGGAATAAGTGGTAACTAATTTGTCACTTGGCAATAAGAGGAGAAGAGAAAATGAATCATGTCCACGCAATTTCCCAATTTTAGGGAAATGCATCGTCAAAATGGAAGATACCCCTCAACCCTGTGATTCATTTGTGTTCTGTTTCTTCAATCACTCTATAACCTGCTGCATAAATATTTGGGCTTTGTTGCTCAGAAAGGGGAGCCATACATCTTCTGCATAAAAATTGTGAGAGGATGATTTTCGGGCCTCATTTGGTATTTAGCTGCTTGTTCTGTTATAGAGCAGACTTCTGTGGCTCTCATTTCAAAGATGAGCAGGGTGAATGTCGGCTGAATAGCAATGCATTATATATGCAATTACCTGTATGATTATAAGCATGATATTGTCATTTTTAGAAGGGCCATGACCCTTATCAATCTATAAAATCTGGGACTGATAAGGGTCTCCAAATATTTCCAGGTTCTTGAGTTTTGACCACCATCTTCCAATATTGCTTGCTTATTGCATGTGAATTTCCAAATCCTTTCCAAAGGCTTCATTTCTACATTTTATTTTTAAAATTTATCTAACATCATCTTGCTTATCTGAGTATACCATACATACTCCCCCAGGGAGATTCTTTACCAGGACCTGCATAAAATTACCAAATCATATGCAAAGATAAAAGGAATGAAAATTAAACATCCACTTGACTTCAATGACCCTGAGTACAAATAAGTTTATAATGGTATGTGTATTTTATACTTTCTGATTCCTGCTCATACCTGTTTATGCCCAGCATTTCCCAGAGAGTCCTGGAAGTGTCTGAGTGGCTTCTCCCTTAGCCACATTTCCCATGTGGTGGCCACCAGATTCTCCTTCTCTTGCTCCTGCCCCCGTTTTGATGTCCTTTGCTTTTGAATTCGTGGGTTGGTGCCCCTCTCCTTCATTGCTGCCAGCACTCACCAAGAGAACACCCAATGTTACAAAACTGGTATCTCCCAAAACTCTGAAAGTATTTTGTTGCCAAGGAGTTAGATCTGAGTTGTGTGGCATGAAAAAAAAAAAAAAATAGAATGGCCCTGTACTCCGGTCAGTGTCACTTTTTGTCACCTGGGCTGTACCTGCTCTGTTGGGCTCTGCCTATCGCAGGGTATCTTGTGGGAACAGTCTTTTCTGCTGTCACCTGCAACCTTCTCTCTAAAGGGGTGGCCCCAGTTTGGGGGACTGGAAAGCCACCACCACACTGCCCACTCTTATCTCTGGCCCAAGGATTTTGTGCATAAAACTCTCTTCTTTCCAGTTGTCTTTTCTCTCCAAGAATTAGGCTTAGATGGAAAGTTTGGTCAGTGACTTCACTCACTCATTTCTCACCTTTGGCAGAACTGACACCTCCCTTGTCATTGGAATTTCATAATCAGTAAGTGACTTGAGGGCTCTTTAGCTTACCGTGTTAAAGAGATGAAAAGATGCCCCACCTGGCTGAAACCCCAGGTGTGCCCAAGCATCTCTACCACGTGAGTTGCGGAGGAATTAAAAGACACTCAGGCAACCTGGGAGAGGGAGGTGCATTAACTAGTGTGGCTAGTGTTCATCGCGGTGCTTCATTAGCTTTTGTTCACCTTCAGAGCATTTCTCCGGCTGGCAATAACATTGAGAAATTACACACCAACGTGGAAACTGCTTTCTGTATTCTTCTTTTAACGATTTGTGCTTCCTACTGGGGCATGAACACCTTGGGCTCTGTCCAAATGGCGTCGGGACTCGTTGCTTCACGCGGTGCCAGGCTGAAGCGGCACAGCCTGCCTGGTGTGCAGAAACCACGCAGTAAGTCGTTTTGTTCCAGTTCACATGGTTTTCGTAGCTGTATTTTAAGCACAACTTGGAAGCCAGACTGTTGTGTTGAACGTATTTTTCTCTCATTATATGGCCTTCATTTTGTTCACATGAATTTTCTTTGGAAGCCAGTGTGAGAGCCAGCCGATTCATCTTAGCTTTGGCAGGCCTGCTTTTCTTCCCCCTACCTCCTTCCTTCTCTCCTCCCTCCTTCCTTTCTTCTCTTCTCTTCCTTTCTTAGCTTCTTTGCTAGTTTTTTTCCATCCTAGTTCCCTCCCTAACATTTTTATTGCTAACATCCTTACCTCCTTAATTACATTTTCCCCTAAATTCCTCTGTTCCTAATTTTCTTCATTCTACCCTGCTCTCATTCTTGACCCATAAGTTCTTTAGAAAAATAACCTATTAAAAATTGTCCTCCTTCAAACACTTTCAAGTCTGAATCTATGCTTTATTCTTGGATTTCTCCCTACTATTACTGAATTGTAATATTTTTTCTACAGCAGTAATATGGTAAATGTCTTTTCAAACTTCTCTCTCTTTTTAACCTGTTTCCTGGCAATCTTTTCTACTCCTGGGTTATCCAACTTTGGGTTACTCAAATCAAGGAGGCTTAGGAAAGAGGGCTACCTTGTGAGCAAAACAAGAATGGTGAGGGGAGAGGGGGTGGCTACAGACTAGACAAACGTGTGTGAGAGAAATGGTAGGAGGAGCTGGAAATGATCGCCCGGTGAAGACACAAGTCAGGGATTATCCTGTCTGTAATTGACTTAAGAGATTTCATCTGGAAGATGGATTCCATTTCATCTGTAGGACTCCAGAGAGCAGAATATAGAAGAGGAAATTATAAATACATGAAGAAAAGTCAACTTTAGGCCAACTTGAGTCAATGTTTTATTATTAAGGGTTGATTGAAAAAGAAATGGACTGTCTAATGAGGTTTTGGCTTCTCCATCAGTAAGAACATTTATCTAATAGCCGGGTGGTATAGGAAGATAAAATGTTATGGGAGAATGGTTAAGTTACCTCCAAGGATCCTTTAGTCCAGGATCCTATCATTCCAAGGCAATGCCTCCTTTACTGAATCTTTTTTGGGAATTCCATTTTACATGACTTCTTCCCAATGTGACCACTAATAGCACCAATTATCTATTAATATTGCTTATATTTTTGCCATTAAGTATGTTCAGTTAAAAACTTTAATACATATTATTCCTTGTTATTTGTTTTGTATTTCTAGTCTCTGTTTCTTAATTATAAACATCTTGAGAGTCAGGAAATTGTCATTTCCTTCTTTAGACCACAGCAAGATAACTTGTACTCATTATATTGAATTACATTTAAAGTAGGTCTTCTTTATTTCAAAAAATAGATCTAATACCATAATATTGTAGAAGTGTGGCTGATTTGGGCAGACATGCCCCGATTTGAGGGAAAGATTCTTGCATACTCTGTGCTCACTTTGCAAAATTCCGAAGCAGAGATATTAAGGCCACGGAAATGGTTTCCCTGATGCTAACCTTTGTTAGGCTCAGGAATGTAGGATAGAAATTCAAACCCAGGATTGATTATAAGAAATTATTGACAAGCTTTCATTGCGCATAAAACTCATAAAATTTTAGAATGTTGGCCCTTTGGGATCACTCATCCAATGTCCTTGTCTTATTAATGAGGAAATCAAGATCTGGAGACAGAAGAAAAGTTGCCCAAAGTCATAATGCTAGTGAGTGGAAGAAAACCCTAAACTTGGATCTTCTCATTCCTTTCACAGTGCTGTGTCTTGTCTTACTATTGTGGTTTTCATGGTGTGTTGGGAGCCCTTCACAGGTTTGCCATCAAATTTTGATGGAGTTGTGGATGTATGTCTGTAACAAAAGGGGGCATATACATACTGTCATCACAATAGTTGCTGGGTTGCCTTTCAGCATAGTTCTTCTGTAATGCCTGGACAGAGCTCTTACATCATTAACAACAATTTATTTTCATGCCTACTATGTGCCAGGCACTAAGCCAGGGGCTGAGAGCCCAGTGCACTACCCGACTTTAGGTATGCCTCTTGGCTCTTATTTCAGCTGATTGTTCCCAGTGCTAGATGTGTCATAGGTCTATTCAGATCAGTATTCCATATAACGGATATCCCTGACATGGGCAATAAAGAAAGATGAACATAATGTAATGAATAACATATATTCTGGCGTGTACCTTTATAGTAAACAAAAATTTTTTAAACATCTCCAAACTTGCTACTTTTTAAATGTATGTTAAGTTCCTAGAGGTATGCTTCAACAGATTCCAGCATATGAGAGTTCATTTTATTGGAGAAAAATGATCTTGGAGACTTCACATACTTTGTTCCTTTACAAAAGGAAGGCATTTCTATGCCTACAATGCTATCCCCTGGCAGTAAACATGATTAACAATTCAGTTGCTTTGCTGGCTTTGAAACCATGCAATTCTTGGCAAAGTTTTAGTTTGAGGGAATCTGTATTATTTCAAATTTTGAACCCTGGGTATTTATTATGACATTCTTTCAAATTTGCATAATTCCAAGTTGCATAAAATTAGACCACAGTGTATTTCCAGGAGGGTAACAAACAAAAACTGCTGAGACCTTTGAGCAGGTGGTGTAAACATTTAGGAAAAATAGAATATGCAATCCGTGCTCTTAAATAGCTTTAATTCATCTGAGAAAATCAAAGGGATACATATGAACCCTATGAAAACAGCCCAAAACTGTGATTCTCAGCACTTTTCTCATTATCACCCTCCAAAGAGATTGTTGAGACTTTTCTTCCTAATTGCTGCCCCACCTCAGGAAATTTTTATACCAGAGATGTATTGCATATCTGTTTATGTTTTATATGTGTATCTACATTTCATACACAGAGTAAGGTTTCTCATCCCCTAAGAACTAATTTTCTTCCCCTTAGGGGTGATACTTCCCTCATTTAGAATGCATGATATAAAGTAACCTATAACTAAATATATAATGATATAACTAAAAGATTAAGTACATACAAGGCCCAGAGTAGTAGATAACCAGGCCTGGAAGAAAAAATATAAATCAGTGGATACAGAATGCAGGATCAAACCTGCAAAATAAAAACTAATCAATGTTTAATTAAATGTCTGCAAAACATAATATTGTATCAATTTCATTTATTCTTCCCTTCTACACTCTCAAAAATTGAGTTACAGTTGACAACAATTTGTGGATTAGATTTTCTCACTTGTTCATAATCCCTGAGCAGGAATCATATTCTCAAGCAATCATAGCCAATCCTATATCAAATAAGTGACTTATTACCAAAGAAGTTTGAAGCCTTAATTATTTAAAACATTTCAAATATTGTATAGCAGATAAAAATATATTTAAATTGGCGTATGGGTACATTTCATATGTGTGATGTTATGTTCTGTAGCATTTCCAAATGTAAGCTTGGGAAGGTCCCTTGATGAAACTGAAATCTAAGTCACTTCTTGACTGCCCAGTGGATATGATAAACCAGAATTGATATGTGAAAGAGAAAGAGAGGTAGGAAAAAAGGGCAAAAAGTTAGTAGCTCCCTTTTAGGGTTTAGTAGTAGGTGTCTTCATAGATACGTAGGAGAAAAACACTTTATAGATTTAATTATGTTCATTTAAGCAGCCTTTTTTTTTTTTTTTTACAAACCCCCCAAGACCGTATGTTCCTTGTACAAATTGATTTCTTAGCAAGTGTGAAACACAAACATGCACACACAGACCCATGGTGCAAGCAAAGAATGGAAGTAACATCTTGTCACTATTTCATAACAGAATCCTGTTATTTCCCATGAGCCTTGTTTATGTTTATTTTTCATTAGAGGTTTTGGAGACAAGTGAGAAATTTAATGATCTATAACAAAAAAAAAAGTTGGATGTAATCTAATTTCTTTCAGAAATAACTCTTGGGTTTATTCTGCTTATTTTTAGTGAATAAATTCAATGTTTTTTTTTAAGTTCTTAAAAGTCATGAACTATTATTTCTAGAAAAGTTTGACATAATTTCTCCAATCTGAAGTTTTCACCATGGGGTTTCCCCATCGCCCTGGTCATGATGGCCTTGTTTTTGGTGTTTGATAATGGAAGGGCGGGGTTAGTGTCATAGAACACAGGTTTAATATGATTATCAGGTCTGTATCGATCTTCATGTTTCCAGTCTAATTTCATCCTTTCCAGTGACTTCTAAGAGGGCTGTAATATTATGGCTAAGATGCAAAATATGCTTTGTTTCTGAGAAAAGTCTGGGAAATTTGTCAGACTGCGCTGTGGTTATTTTCCAAGTTTACATTCACAGAAGCTCAGGGAAAGGAAGTTGAACTGAATTAGAATAACAATAAAATAACAGCTTGTAATTATGGGACGTTCAGACTTTTTCAAAATTCTGTCTGTGTGGCTCCCACCTGTGCTGCTCACTCATGTGCGCTGAGGTGGGAGGAGGGCAAGGGGTAGTATGTGCCTTCTATTAATAGAGCTGATGAAAGGTAAGGCTGGAGATGAAGCCACCTGTCTAAAATTCCCCAGCTGGGCTATCTCTTGGGTTCCTTCTATTTGCTTTTGCTTGAACGGTAACATCCTTGGCTCTCCTGTCATTTCTCCCTGTCTTGTTAAAAAATACATATGTGTTGATCCAATGAAGGTAAAACCAGTCATTATCTATCAAAGGCTGCTTGCCTTTGACTTTCATATTTTGGTCCTTACTTTCTCTTCTGCACCCCCCCTCCCTTCCCCCAGATATGCACCACTCTTAAGTTTCACTGACATTTGGTTGCACTTCTCACCTGTGACTCGATGTGATCGGGACGAAATGGAGAACATTTTCACTCACCGCTACCTGAAAGGGATTGCATCGATTTCCTGTGGGTGAATAGTTCCGAGTTTGTGAGGGCCTGCCCCGGTTGCTGCCTGCAACCTTCAGTGAGGTTGATACCAGTATGGACCGACCTGGTAAGACAGTGGTGAGGACTGAATGGGTAGTTGGTTGCATGTAAAACATCTGACATGGGATCTGGCCCATAGCATGTAGGTAATTTAATGCTAACTATTCATATTAGATGTTGTTAATACTTTGGTGTTATTGAGTAAAGTTGAGGATTGAGGCTTGTAAATTAAAGAGTGGATTTTCTATTGTAAACATCACCTGCAGCCTAGCCAACTGCAAAGGAGACTTAGTAAATAATAAAATGTCCCTAGGAATGTTGCTGGTAGGAATACCACGATACCAGGAAGAAAAACAGCTTCTCGGGAGATAACGCACCCAGCTCTCACAACAGAGGGCCCACCCTAGTGGAAACATGGCCAAGAATTTCCACCTCTGCAAATGTGGGCTGGGAAATTTTGTTCCAAAAAGGATCTTTTTTTTTTTTTTTTTTTAAAGACTAGTCAAGGGTAGTAGTGAGAAGCAGGGAAAGAGTAAAACAAGGAGTTCGATTTGTAATTGACTGTGAACAATCAATTGAGATCACTTACTACCTTTGGACCAGCTATTTGTTTTTTTTAACTTCCAAGGTCAGGGCTATTCTAATGGGACCACTTATTAAAAAAAGAAAAATTTCAAAGAGCCCTTTGGCTTCTTTTTAGTGGATCTGGTCACAGGAGAGAATTCCCTCTAAGCAGGAGCTAATGGTTTCATTTACCTTGTTAGGAAGAGCATATGTTTGTATTATGGTTTTTGGCTGTATTTCTCTTGATCTCCAACTCATACTGTGCTTCCTGATCTGTAATGCCTCGGGAAATTCGCTGGATGTCCAAATACTACAAACGGTCCAATTTCTTATTCATAGGATTCTCTCTGATATTCTACCCTCCTCAAAAGAATGGAAAATCTATCAGCTCATGAGATTAAAGTCCCAATATAAATATCCCTCTCCTTTAAACAAGAGAAAAAGAAAATAGTAACAATGGTCTTCTGAAACCTAGCCAATAAATGAAGATCACCAGAATAGAGTTTAAAAATGGGTAAAGTGATAGAGCCATTTCCCAAAATGGGACTAGTGATACATTTGCTAGCCAGGAAATCGTGGGGCCACATACTTCTAGGGCACCAAACTTGCCCTCTCTACCTCATCATGCCAGGTTTTTTTTTTCTCCTAATAAAACCAAGGCAATAGGAGAGAGAGAGAAAGATCATTGCATAGATCCAATTAGTGCCTGCCAATAGCCACTGCATTTCCATTTCAGATCCGGTTACTCTCAGACTTCCCTTCTGTGTAATCCCTAGAAGTCAACAGTTGTGTAAATGTCCATGTTTTGTCTTCTCCCTTCTCCATGTGTCAGCTTAGTAAATAAGTATGTGTGTCTGCTCATCATGTCTTCCCTGTTTGCAGCACACACTTTAGGAGGTAAAGGAGGAGGAGGTTGAAAATGGCTTGCTGATGGGCATTGTTTCCACGGTGCAGTTTCCTGGTCCCTGTTTTAAAGTTTATTTTTAGCTGGCTCTAATAAAACACTAGCCAGTTTGAGTTCATTTTCCAGTTTGCAGAAAGCACTGGATTGACAGGCATCAAGAAAGCTAAAAATAACAAAGGACAGAACAGAGTAGAATTTGAGAGCTAAAAGTGGATATGAATATCAGCTAGTCCAATCCTTTCTTCTTACAGACAAAGATATGCAAGTCAAAGCGGTTAAGTGCCTTCCCCAAGGTCACACCGCTAGTGCATGATTGAGCTAGGACGTGAACATCTGTTTTTCCATTTATTGGAAAAATGTTTTTCCACTATAGAGAAGAATTACAATGCAACAGGCAGAACCAATGGCATAAAACTTTTATTCCAGAGAGAGGTTTGCCTGAGATGAAACCTACTTAGTCATTCTAGTTTGGTCTTCCACCTACTTATTCCTCCTTAATGATTATCATTAATTAGTATTTATCGATTTCTCTCTGTTGAGTAACTACTTTGCAAAAACTGGTATTATAAGCTGCTTTGGAGATTACAAACTAAAAGAGACAAAATAAGAAAATGTGGTTATAGTTTAAAGCCTTGTTCTCCAGAACTTTGCCAACATCCCTCTCACCTGCTACAATAGATCATTCATCATGGCAATCAGTTCAGCACCAGGGACAAGACCCTTGGAAGGATGAAAAACTGGTTTCCTTTCCTTTCCCTATTTTCTTTATTGCCTGCCTTTCTTTTATCTTTGATTCATTTCTGCTTTTGAAAGATGGATCGAGTCATTTATTCTTTCAACAAATATTTGGTGAGTGCGTACTGTATGCTAGCCTTACGCTGAACATTGGGAAATAGAAAGTAAAGCGTTCCTGTCTTCAAGGAGATTACCAGCTAGTAGAGGGGAGGAGAAACATGGCAGGGTGACCAATTAGGATCTAGTGGCAACAGCAGTGTTTCCAGCCTTTCTTACAGCAGGGCATTTGTAGCAAATGATAATATTACTATACATGACACACTGAAGGACATGCATGGTAATTTAGAACCCTGGAAGAGGTTATTCTTCGATATAAACAATGAATGACATGTCCTGGCTCCCTTAGACACCCCATTCACCTACCCTAGCAATTAGATGATCAACACCTAGCCCCTGCTTCCTGGTTGGGACACACTGTAATAGTCTTGGGAGAGAAGGTATTTTCTCGAACGGAGAAAATTATAATAAAAATGGAGAAAAGAACAATACAAAATTCAAGTAAAAGTGAAACTTCAAAGAAATTCTTCAGTTTATGAAATTATATTTGATAAATATTCCCTAGCAGCTTCAGAGAAGGTTTCTATGTGTGTGGGTAATTTTCTGCATTACCTCTCAGGGTATATTCCCAGACTTCAGGGACACTTATTTCCTCTCCCCTGCTGGTGCAAGTATTTTGGTGCAAATGCTTGGAAGTACTTTAAACCAAACTGTGTATGTTTAGCCCCAAAAGAAAAGTAAATAGAGAAAGGGCATTTGAGTTTGACTATTTCATCTGGGAAGATCAATGAATCACCACCAAAAGCTCCAGCTCAATCAAGGCACACTGAAAAATTGAGACATGAGACAATGCCCCAGTGCTCTAATGGGTAATGAACAAATGTGTATAATGGTGAATAGATCGATTTCTTGATGAGTCCCATTAGGACAACTATCCAGCATGAAACATGGTTACTATTTGAGACAGAATGGGGCACAAGCAGATGATGCTCTCCACTAGCAATGGTAAATATCCTTGATGTGATAGGACTATGGTCTCAAATGTGGAGTATTCACACTATACGAAGGTGGGTGAGACTATTAATCTGGTACTGCAGGAAAACATTAAGAGATTCATATTTATATATTTTAAGCTTTTACCTTTAACTTTTATATGTTTTCTCAAGTTCACAATATGAATAAAATAATTTGTGTGTAATTTATCAAAAAGTACATATCTCGGGAGTGTACGTTCAAATTTCATTGATGGGTCATTATGGAAAAGCTTTAGAGACAAATGTGTGGAAATACCTTGCTGTGCTTTGACAGTACATTAGTGGAGCCTTGATCTTTTGTCTAACGGTTAAGACTAAAAGTTGTCAGATGCTGAACCCCGAAGACTGATTTCCAACTTCAGCAAAGGGAGCTGGAAAATGGCAATGATAGACATTCATAATTATTTATTTCATGCTTTTTGCATAATAGGCTCCTTGTGAATGGGCATTTCCACATAAGGCCCTTGGAAAAACCATCGCCCGCTCAATATGTTAATGTAACAGCCACTGCAGAGGGAAGAATGTCATTACATGTTCAAATAGATTTACAGAGAAGCAAGAAAAGGAATCGGGGGAATTGGACAAACAGATTTGGCTAATGCAAGCAATATTTCTTTACCAAGAACACTCAGTATTTGTTTAGTGCCCTTTATTTGAACATTTTGTGCTTTTTTTCCCCCCAGTAGGGAGTTATTTACTTGTTTTAACTACTAAGCTGACAATATTTTTTTTTCACATATAACCTTATAGTTTATAAAACACATTGAGTTGGGAAAATGAAACATGAAAATGTGCAGCAGGCAGAAAGCCAAAGGAGGCAAAGTAGAGCAGTAGAAAGAACAGTACGTTTGGAGTTGAAAATACGTAATTGCAAACAATACTAGTGTACTAGTTGAGTGCCCAAGTGTAAGTCCTTCTGCTCCCTGAGTCTGAGTATCTCTCTCTCTCTTTTTTTTTTTTAAATTTCACCATGCTCTGGGGATATAAATGTTTAAGTTACATATATTGCCTTTGTCCCACCTGAGTCAGAGTTGCAACTGTGTCTGTCCCCTAGACGGTGCGCACTGCACCCATTAGGTGTGAACATACCCATCCCCTCCTCCCCCTTCTCCCTCCCACCTACCCAATACCAGATGAATGTTAGTACTATATGTGCACATAAGTGTTGATCAGTTAATACCAATTTAATGGTGAGTACATATGGTGCTTGTTTTCCATTCTTGTGATTCTTCACTTAGAAGAATGGGTTCCAACTCTATCCAGGGTAATACAAGGGGTGCTAGATCACCATTGTTTTTTTGTGGCTGAGTAGAACTCAAGGGTATACGTATACTACATTTTATTAATCCACCCATGTATTGGTGGGCACTTGGATTGTTTCCACATCTTTGCAACTGTGAATTGGGCTGCTATAAACATTCAATGCAGATTTCTTTATTATAGAATGTCTTTTCTTCCTTTGGGTAAATGCCCAGTAGTGGGATTGCTAGATCAAATGGTAGTTCTACTTTGAGTTCTTTGAGGTATCTCCATATTATTTTACACAGAAGTTGTACTAGTTTGCAGTCCCACCAGCAGTGCATAAGTATTCCTATCTCTCTGCATCCATGCCAACATTTGTTGTTTGGGGACTTTTAGATCAAAGCCATTCTCACTGGTGTTAGGCGATATCTCATTGTGGTTTTGATTTGCATTTCCCTGATAATTAGAGATGTTGAACAATTTTTCATATTCTCACCTTGTCCTAGCCTCTGTAGTTGTGAATCCTTGGCCTTCCTTGGCTTGTGACAGCATCACTCCAGTCTCTGCCTCCTTTTTCACGTGGTCACCTTCCCTCTGTGTGTGTCTGTGTCTTCACATGGCAGCTTCTCTGCGTCCCAACTTCCCTCTTCTCACTGGACTCAGGCCCACTCTAATCCAATAGGACCTCATCTTAACGACTTGCATCCACAAAGATGGTATTTCCAAATAAGATCACATTTGGAGGCTATGGGTAGACAGGAATTTTGGGGACACTATTTAACCTAGTATATCTAGCATGAAAGATTCTTCATACATTTGTTGTTGACAGTCTCTTAGGCCTCATTGTCCAACCACTTCACTCCATTAATTCTCTATTTTTGCCACCTGTGGTTGTTTATGTGTGGCTGTAGGACTTTTGGTTCCAAATACAGTGCTCTCTGAATCAGCAAAGATTGAGCTAACAAATACTTTAGCAGAAGAATAGTAATGAAACTTAATCAGCTTGTTCAAAGAGTTAGAAGAGAAACATATATCTCGTTTAATTACATTAGTGGAACAAATTGATGAATAAAGTAAAAGAATATATCATTTTTCTAAAAAAAATTAAAGATACCCTGCGGTCTAATAATTCCTTTTTCTATTAAATAGTAATTAAGTTTAAGGGTTACAATCAGAAAAATAGAAAATAATTTGTGTGCAAAGATATTCCTGGTGGAATTATTTTCAACAACAAAAAGTTAAAAACAAAGGAAATATTTTATGGTGGAGAGTGTTGAAATACATTGAGGTATATACATTTCTGTACCTATTAAAATTTGTTCCTAAAAATTTTATTTTTAAATATTAATGGTGGGAAGATATTTATAATAAAATCTCAAATTAAAACACTAGAAATAAAATTATATACAGTATGATCTCAATCATTTAAAGGAACAGTTCTCAACTGGGAATGATTTTGCATCCAGGCTACCTTGGCAATGTCTGGAGACCCTTTGGGTTTTTATAGCCAGGGCAGGTGGGACATGCTTCTGGCATCTCGTGGATAGAGGTCAGGGACGCTGCTCAATGTCCTGTAATGCACAGAACAGCTCACCACAACACAGAATTATCCACTCGAAAATTTCAATACTGCCATGGTTGAGAAGCCTCAATTTAAAACATGTAACTGCTTTATCTTTATATTTCTGTCTCTGATTTCTAAAATAGAAATATAATAGTATCTATTTCTTAGAGCTGTGGTGAGGATTAAGTTAGTTAACGTGAGTAAAGCACTTAGCATGGTGACTGGAGAATAGTTAATCACTCAGTAAGAGTTAGTTACTGTTAGCTATGATCTGTGTCACAGTACAAAGGGCTGAAATGCACCACAGTATGATGGCAATACTGTCGCAGGTACTGTCAGCCAAAGACCACTGGAAAAGATCTGTCGTTGAATAAGTTGCAACCAGGGAGGACACACCCCCTAGAGAAGCATGGGGTGTCTCAGCAAAAGGTGTCAGAAAGGACCTATTTTAGGGTTTGGGCTTTGCTTGGGTGACTACGGAATGGTTTAAGGAAGCCGGGATTTGCTCTAGATTGAATGCTATAGGAAAATGAGGGAAGTTCTATATCTGGCCATCTTAATAAACCTTGTTTATAGGGAGGTCAGACTAGGGTGAGGATAGAGGTATAATGGGTAAAGAAGTAGCAGTCATACAAGCGCAGTGACCTTGTTATTGTTTGTGCTTAGATAAAACTATGAAGTGGCCTTGCTTCATGTCGTTTTATCATGGTCTGAGAGTGGTCTTGTCTGAAGTTGGTATTTTGTAAGATGATTTATATCCAACAGGCGAACAACATGGCCAGCTCCGAGTGTCAGAGGCTGCTCTTTCTTTCTTTCTTTCTCAGTACTTTTTACATTCTCTTCATTTTTTATAGTTTCTAATTTTTCTGCTTTGAACTTGTATTACTTTTGCAATTAGAAAAAAAGTGCATGTTAATTGAAAAATAATAAAAAATGAAAAAAAGAGATCTGCAACATTATAGAATGAAATCGGGTATCTGCAAAATAGGCCTAAGGAGGCAATTGTGAATAATTTGCACTCTTCTCAAATAATAATTCATGATCTTTTCCATCAAGGAGCTTGGAAAGAAAAAGGAAAGTAGCTATTTTTTGATGCCCCACACCCTAGGTGGCTCTCTTTATTTAATATAGAAATTATAAGGAAAGGTCCTTTGTGATAATGGCTTTTTAAATGAATTACACAGGCAGAAGTTGAGTTGCTTCTCCAAAGGAGGATATCAAGTTTGGATGGCATTATGTATCAATCAATTGAATCTTGATTTATAGCAAATAAAATATGGCTTGTCTTTATTCTTTTAAAGAAAGGAAAGAAAAACATATAGTACATGTGAAAGAAAATATGAATGCCTTTGTGTTCTCATATTCAATAACAAGTAAAGAAAAAACTTAACAATTGGATTTTCTCTCTTGATTTTTTTCCAGCAACATTAAGGACAAACAATAAACTAAGCATATTTTGTGCAACAACTAAAAGCAAGCATTTTCAAGGACATCTTTAAATATATATGAATCCTTTTTGTACTCTGAATCCTTTTAGGGTTGCATTGGGGGTGGTATCTGTTGAACTTTGCACGTATGTTTAATTACTTTTTAATCTTTACCTATTTTTTTAAATGTTTATAAAAATTTGCATATTATAATAATGTCAAACACTACAGAAGGGCTTAAAGCAAACAGTAAAATCTTTCCCTTTTCTAATTCTAATCCCTAGAGTGATGACCTTCTAATTCTAATTTGTTACATCTTTTATTTCTTTTCTGTTTTTAATCGTGAATATTTTTATTCTCATAGTTGAAATGCTGATCTTCAGTTGACATGATCTGTAGTTTGACTTGTCCCCAGTGGCTGGAACTTTGTCCGATTTTTCTCTTTACTGGATCGTCTCCAGTGCTTAGCACAATACACACTCGCTCCGTGGTTTGAATGCGAGGGCACCTCCAGTGGAGGAATTCCTTCTCTCAGTGAATGCTTTTGTATAAACGCAATGATTCAGAAAAGAGAAATTTTTTATTCTCCCATTCTCTATCTCCCATATCATTTCTCACAAACTTGGCAATTTAACCTCATAATTCCCTTCCGAATTCCCATTTCTTTTGCTTTCTGCCGTTGCTCTGTTTCATTTACACATCACATTTAGCCTCAACTCTTAATGTAGCTCAGCTCTTGAAATTGCCTCCTGCACTGACCGCTTCTATTCCATCCACCCTGACATGGTTCCCTAAGTTATCTTTCTAAAACGCAAATCTGGATTTCTTCCCTTTGTGAAACTTTTGATGACTCTGATTGCTTCCACACATAGTTCCCACTTTGTACGTAGCAAGGACTTCAGTGCTCTTTGTTATTGCTCTCAACCTCTTTTCCTGTTTTCATTTACCCCAACTTACTGCTCTGTAGCCTTTACCCTAATAGTCATTCGTTCAGCAAATAGTTGTTTGTGTACCTACTATGCTGCCTGAGTATATACTATTTCCTCTCTATTTACCATACTCACCGTGCACTTATATTTACTTCTTTTCTTCTCTCTCCATAATTTCCTTCTCTCTGTTCTCCATCAGAAAAAGTCTATATGTCTTTTAAAGCCCAGAGGTATCCTCTATACAAAATGTCCAGGATCCTACAGATTGAACTTCTGGCTCCATTGTGTTGAATAGTATTTTGCCGACACCACCATGGTATGCTGTCACTTTGTGTTGAGGGCATGTGGTACATACATCTTCCCTGTGCCCTTTTCAACTCTCCATCCCTCTTGCCAAAGTTAGAAAACTTCTTGAGCGTAAGAAATTCTTGCATTCCTTCATTTATCATTGTATTTCTCTTACCATGTAGCGAATGTCTGATACCTGGAAAGTCCTCTGTACGATTTGAGGAGTTCTTTGCAGAAGAAAGTGATGATGAGTTGTTCTTAATTAGTGGGGTATGCTTATACAATGTATATGTACATCTCAGATGGAGAGGCTCTGAGATGAATGGATTGGGCGACATCAGCGACTGAAGTGAAAGGAGTTTGCCTAACCATTGAGCATACCATGGAGGTAAGATGCATTTTCTGTGGCTGGAGGATAAGAAGAGAGGAAGAGAGGAAATGAGATAGAAAAACACACAGTAGGTTCTGTGATGCTGCTGGAATATTATGGCTGATGCGAATGGCCTTTTGAGCACTCCCTTCTTTGAGTCAGTGAGCCTCAGCCTCAAAGAATGGGGCAGACGCAGGCGTTCTGGCACCTGTGTAGGCCTGGGAGGGGGGTCGTACTTTAGCTCATGGATTCAAAATAATGAATAAGTTATATTTTGCTTTTATTATGATAGTCTGAAATGAATGCTTTTCCCAAATATCATGATTTAGGGAATTGGAATAGATGATCTGAACAGTTCTTTCCAATTCAAATAATTGGCCGTTATCAGATTCTGTTCATATCTGTAACTATTGAGAATCACTTAAAACTTTAGTAGTAAAGTACTTTTTCCCTCTTTACTTGGAATGACTTTGAGGTGAAAGATCACATTCGAGTGAGAATGATCATAGTAATCGTAATCCTTGGCATTTGTATCAGGGTTTATGTTAAGCCTTATATAATCTTGTTTTGAAGTTACAAGTCGAGAGTTACTCATTTTTATTTTTCTCCTTTCTTCTCATTTACTGTTGCCAAATCACTGTGATCTTCCCTGATGGTTAGAATAGCTTAACATTTACAAATGGTGGCATGTGAATTTTTTTTATATAGTGATGGAATATGTTGCTAAACTGAATAATCATATGGTATTCAAAGGAAGTCATAGAGAAGGTAAAATTACTAAAACCTGAAGAAAAGAAAAGCTCTTATTCTTTTTAGCTTTTTAAAAACATTTTAAAAGCAAAATGCTTTTTTGGTTATTTTCAGTGAATAAAACTTATTGTTATATGCCTCCATATTCTGAGTTCCATGGGGGCTTATAAGAAAATAGAAGTAAAAACCATTCAAATAACTATTTTGTTCAAAATTGCTTCAACAGCTTAATAGATTATTTTTCCATTTTTACTGAAACATCATAAACACTTGTCTGTGAATATATTTCAACCTAAATAGACTCATTTACACATGCACCAGAAATATTGCAAATCCTTTGCAGTTATCTTTATTTAATGTCACTTATACAATTGTTTATAAGGATTAAAAGTTGTGAGTTTTTTGTTTTCAAGTGCTTGAGAGTTATTAAAGAAATTAAACAAGATGATCCAGTTGTGCTGAACATGTGTTTCCGGTGTCTCACTAATAATACATTTTCCTAATTAACATAAGTATTGTTAGCATTTTGTCACTGAATAAATTCCAGGTTAAATTAAGTCTGGAAGTATGTTAGCTATTCTTAGCATTTCATTTGTCAAGATGATGTATATCTACAAAATCCGAAAGCCTGGGCTCAGATTTGTTCCTGGCCACTTTCTGTCTGTCCTTCTACAAGTTGTCTTAGTCTGTTTGTGCTGCTATAACAAAGTACCATCAACTGGTAGCTTATAAATAACAGTCATTTATTTCTCACGGTCCTAGAGGGTGGGAAGTCCAAGGCACCAGCAGATGTGCCATCTGGTAGGGGCCCACTTTCTGGTTCATAGATGATGCCTTCTCACTGTGTCCTTGCACGGTGGAAGGTGTGAGGTGTCTCACTCTGGCCTCTTTTGTAAGAGCACTAATCCCATTCATGAGGGCTCCACCTCTATGACCCGATCACCTCCCTAAGCCCTTACCTCTTTTTTATTTTTCAAACTTCTCAGAAATATGATTTACCCCCAAATCATTGTCTTTTTTTATTCCAAGTTAGTATAGGGGGTACAAATCTTTTTGTTTACATGAATTGCTTCCATAATACTTGACTCATAGTTATAAGTGTGCCTATCACCCAAATAGCATCCATTGCACCCATTAAGTAGGTTTTCACCCATCCTATCCTCTCTCCTCCCCTTGCTTGATTTCCATTGAGTTATACTTCCCTCTTTGCACATGTGTGCTCATCAATTAATTCCAATTTCATAGTGAGTAAACCTTACCTCTTAATGACCCACCTTGGGGGTTAGTATTTTAACACATGAATTTGGCAGTGGTGGGGACAAACATTCAGATCATAGAACAAGTCACTTCCTCCCCAGGTTGAGTCAACAGTATAATAGTTTTGGCAGCCTTTCATGTACTCCCCCAACACTATACTATTTTACCGTAGCACTTGGCACACTTTTCGTTCACATATTTAATGGAGTGATTATTTTCTAACTAAAGGCTTTCTTCCCAAAGTGCTTCCTGAGGGAATGAATAGATTTTCTTGAACTTGAATACACTGGGTGCAAGTTTGATTCTGGACATTATCTGAGCCTCTGCTTATCAAAGAGTTGAAATCCAAAGGTATGCTCCTAGGCAAATTTCATATCACTGGAGATAATCATAAGAAATACATGTAGATTAGCTTTATATTCTGTATGTAATACAGGATGTGACAAATGTGACGCATTTCGTGTATTACTGCATGCGACATGCGTGTGACAAAATTTCATGGATTCCTGAAATTGGACAATTTCATATGACAACATTTCATGCATTACTTTGACTTGTTTTAGTTCAAAGATAATTTGATCTACCTACCCTCAAAATAGCTACTTCTAGGATTTATTGTTCTGGAAAGATTCAACAAATGGAAATATCCAGTAAATATCTCACGCGGGGCTTTCATCAGATCAAGATGTTTCACCATGGTGGTGGGACATTTCACTGATTTTCAGAATGTTTTCAATTTCCTTGATTCAAATGTCAGGAACTTTTGGTTTATCTCTTTGTATTTCATGAATCATGAAACAGTTATCAGATGGGCCTACAGTAGTTGGAAAGAGTACTTTTATTTATAAACTCTCACACTGATTCATTTGCAAAAGTGTGGAGACGTTCAAGGTGACCACTGTGAGAGGCTGGATTTATTCAGTTTTGCCTTTTCCTTGCCATCCATCATATTCTTTATCTCATTACAGGATGTCAGGGCTGGGAAAGACCTTTCAGGTCCCCTGCTCTTCTCCTGCATTTTGATTTCACAAATAAGGAAGCAACACAGATTGGCTTCATGAGTTTCCTTAGGACAAACCACTGTTAGAGACAGAGCTGCAACTAGAGTCCAAACCCCAGAGGTCCGATATCATCTGCCCTCTGCCGGTCACTTTGACTTTAGTTTCTACCTCTCTTATCCTTTTTCACTTCACTCGGGCCATGGAGATCTTCTTGCTTTTCAAACATATCTAGCTCACTCCTGCCTCAGGGAGGATAACACATTTTTTTTCTGTCTCCAGTGATCTGTTTCAGGTGTTTGCATGGTTTCTGACTATTTTACCAGATATTAATACCAACCCTATCCCACTCTATCCCCTTATCCTTCTTCCGTTTCTTGCTTTGTACTTATTATCAGAAACTGCAATGTTAATTGTTTACTTGTTTATTATTCATCTCCACCATTGAAATGTAACTCCACAAGCGTAGAGAATCTTCTTGGTGTTTCTCCATCATTCCTCCAGCTTTCAGAACAGAACCTAGCATAATATAAATATTTAGTTATTAATTATTCAATGAATGAGTGAATGAATGAATCCCACTCTTATTGTCTAGTGCACAGTGGTCAAGTGCATAGGTTTTGGTTTAAGATGGAACTGACGGCTTTGGCATCCTTGAGTGCATCCTTGGGTAGGTAATTTAACCATTTTAAGCTGCAACTTTCTTAGCTGCAAAATAGACATAAAATGTGTACCTCCCTTGAAGGTTTGTGAGGATTAAAATGACACGATGCCTATAAAGCATTTGCCCCAAGGCCTGTGATATAATGAGTATTTAATTAAACTTTAGTCACTAATATTATTCTATCAGTTATCCTCGGATTATTGGCAGAGAAAACTGTTGTCAGTGGAAGCTCAGTGATTGCAAGAAACAGAATCTGACCCTGGCTGTGTGAAACACTCACAGAATTAAAGAAAATCTAAGAACCAAGCTCAACAAGAATGGGAATTAGAATGAATTCATGATCTAGGATCCAGGAACTTTAGGATAGTGCCATTGAGAGCATCATCTCCTATTGGTTTCTGTCCTTTGGTGATAACCATCAAGATTCAAATTGCAGAGACAAAAACTGATCAAGCTTGGTTCGAAGTGGATGGGTACCTTGATTGATAATCCCATCGATACGTTATCAGATGATACTGTGTGAGTCCCCAAGCCAAATCACCAACTCATGTTAGAGAGTATTGCTGAGTGAAGAGCCCCATTAAGTCAGCAGCTGTCTCAGTAAACAGTATTTGACATCTGCATTTTGGGAGAGCAGTTGAGGATTTGTTTTCCTTGCAGAGTAGCAAGCCATGAAAATGGCCCAGCTTATTTGGCATCTAGCTCACATCCCCAGAGCTGTGTCGGCAAGAAGCCTCCTTAACGATCTTTTTTTGCGTAACACTGAACTATGCAGGACAAGAGTTCCCTGAAATCAATACTCAAGCACATTTAATATCCAACTACCTGACAAACTGAATAACTCATGAAAAAGTTGTCAAATGTATGTTTCCAACTTGGTACAGCTTTAAAGAATCAAGCAGTAGTTTTTGTTTGTGTCTTCCTTTTTCAACAATTTGACTGTCAGTTGTTTTGTAAGGGAGAAGCTCTTGGTAATTGGATTGTTTTGTGGTTAATATTTATTGAGCACTGTAGCAGAAATTGGTCATCAGTTTTGACTGCTCAGCATCTGAACCTTTTTCTTGTGTTTAGAAAACTCCTCACTCTATGATTTAGGGTATCACAGTCTTTCTTCTATTACAGAAGCAGAAAATGTTCGTTGCTCGCTTTTCCCAGGCTACTAGAATAAGGCGGACATATGGCTTATAGTCTGCCACTTGGTTGTACGTATTCTAGACTTGAACTGTGGACTAATGGCATGATGAAGCTAGGACCTGGAAAAACTATCTTGGACTGAATTTGCAGTAAGTTAAGATTCCTGGAGCAGTACCATCAGCACCCGGTGTTCACAACTAGACAACTTGTTGATGCACAGTGCCATGTTCAGTGCTTGGGGATGGTGGCAGAAGTGATGTTCTCAGCATATCGTTCTGTGACTGCATTTGGGGCAATATAGCTGGCCCTAAGTCCTTAGCAGGTTTTGAATCTCCCCAGTGACTCCATTAGTCAACTAATAAACTTTGAATAGATTCTTTGCTTACATTAACCAGGATTGGTTTCTGTTGCTTACAACTAAGAATCCTGGCTGTTACAAGGCGTTTTTACATACCTTTTTACTTAATATTTACCATATCCTAGCGACTTTTTTTCATTCCGTCATTCATTCGTTTAATCGTTAGTTTATTATTTATTTAATTCATTCAAAAGATACTTGTTGAAAGTCTGGTCCTTTTCAGGTACTGTCCTTTTGGCTGGGCTAGTGTGGTTGACAAGTCAGGAGTAGTCACTGCCTTCATGGAACTTCGTTGTTGTGGGAAGAGATGGATGGTAAATGAGGTCATGTCAGCTGGCAATACCTGATATGGAAGTAACGTAAAACAACAGTGTGATGGAAAGGGAAGGGGGGTGGGCTCAGGGAAAGCTATCTGGGGAGTCATATTTGATTTGACCCTTAAGAAACAGCCAGCTAATTAAGGAGCCAGGTGAGGAGCCTCCAGGTAAGGGAATAGTGAGTGAGAACTAGCTTAGCATGAGGACAAGAGCAAAGGCCAATGTGTCAAATCCCTTGCCCAAGGTCACACATGCAAGAAATGCTGAAGCCAAGGTTTGAATCCAGATAATCTCCTACCAAGACCTACTTTCTTAACAGCTATAATTGGGAAAATAAAGAAACAGAACTGGGGAATCCAGAACCTTAAACTGATTTACACTGAAAGGGGCAGAAGGATACTTGATGGAGAAATGCCTGTATCTGTAAAAGAAGAGGAGGGGGAGAGAAAATGAAAAGGCAAGAAAGGGATGCGTGTTTTGGAGAAAGGTCTTTGGGGAGTCCAGAGCACTTGAGATGAGACTTTGGGATAGCTGCTGAGCTGAGATGAGAAGACCTGGGGAAGAGAGGTGCGCAGGGAACTGAGGGGGCAACTTGGACAAGAAAGTACAGTTTCTGCCCTCATGGAGCTTACAATTTAATGGGGAAGATGGACATGAAGTCGATACATAACAAACACTTGTCCGATGACAAATGTGATATGAACACCATGCAAGATGTTATTGGACTGTATTTTGAAAAGGTTCAAAACTTGCCTGGGAGTGGGAGTGATCAGGGGAGGATTCCCTGGGGAAGTGACCTTTGATTACTGAAGATACAGGAAAGACACGAGAAGAGTGCAAGCTGAGGTTCGTGTTTGATGGTTTGCCGTTTGCCTGTAGCTTGTTGATGGCCTGGTGGGGATGTGAATCCAGCTTTGAACCCTGAACTCTAGGTCCAGTGCTCGCTCTTTGCACCACAATGATGGGAACTATCTGTGGTCACCCAAAAACATGCACACATCTGCATATATAGATACTCGAGGGCTACGTTCCTTCTTGCCTTCCTGGCCTGTGGGGTGCTTCCTACAGGGGAAGCAGTGATTGCTAATGACATCCTCGGTGCCTGTGATACTTAGACCACTTTATCAATCAAATGTGGCATTTGGTGGCAGCCCTGTCTCTTTCCATCAGTGTCAGAAAAGTAGTTCACTGCAGGCCACAGGTGCCAGCTGTCAGCCTGAAATAAACCGGGGTCTGCCCCAGGATAAATGTGCTTAGGGAGTCGCTTCAGATTGAATTTCTCATCTGACAGCCCCCTTCTGAGTTTGGGACTCAAAAAGGAAAAATAAACAAATTATAGATGAGTAAACAAACATGTGGCTGCTCATGAGGCATCAGGCTGGCTGTTAGTGGGTCTTCATTAATCACTCTGTCTTTTTCTTCTATTGGCCTGGGTATCATGTATGGTCTGTTGAAATGTAGATGAATTTAATAGCCGTTTACTTAATTGGGCCACTTACCAAAGTGCTAATACTATGGCAGGGTTTTTTCCCAAAAGGCAGTAGCTGTTCCCCACAGCAAATGTTTTGATTTGAGAGTTTGAGAAAGAAGGGAAAGGAAAAGGAAATTGAACTAACAGTTTTTGATTCCCTGGAACACCAGACACTATATTAGGTACTTTACACATCCATGTACTATTTCATTTAATCCTACCAATATGCCTGTGAAGTAGACATCATCCCGATTTCACAGATAAGACAACTCTTACACCGTTTAAGTAATTAGCCCAAAAAATCAACTAGTTAATCGACTCCCAAGAGTCAAAGTTGGGATTTAAACATCAAATCCTATATTTTTTTCCCCTTTATCACCATACCTCAAGAGCCTCGTTATTGTCCTTGTCATTATGACCAGTATCACTGAAGCTGTGTTGTCTGATAGCCAACCAACATCAGTGTGATGTCACGTTTAGCACAAGCAGAAGTTACGAGTAGCATGGTGGTTAGCAGGGGCTGTGGGGATTGGGGGTGCAGTTGGGGAAATGTTGGTCATAGAATACAAAATTCCAGTTAGGTAAGAGAAACAAGTTGAAGCGATCTATTGTATAACATGGCAATGATGGGTAATAATGTATTTTTGAAAATTGCTAAGAGATTCTATTTTAAGTGTTGTCACTACAAAAAACAAAAAGTATGTGATGTCATCAGTATGTCAGCCAGCTCATGGAGCCATTCCACCGTGTACCCCTACTTCAAAACAGCATGTTGTACACCGTAAATATGTATAATTTATATTCATCCATTTAAAAATTAATTTAAAAAAATCTCATGCCCTAAACCAAAAAGAAATGAAAAAGCAATTTAAATCTTTATCACAGGCCTGAAAACCCATCTAGGAAGGACTACAGTGCTTGTTGCACAGCAGTGTATCTACTAAAGAGACACTTGTCACATCCATCTTCCCCATGTCGGCTCCTCTCCAAATGTCTCACTTAAGGGCTCCCGGTTCCCCAGCGCTCTTCGTCCAAAACTCATTCTTTCTGGGCTTTTTCTTTCCTTTCTTCCTCTTCTTTATGTACAGATCCAGGTTTTTCTCCATCACGCATCCTCCTCCCCCTTTTAGTTTAACCTTTTTGCTCTCCCAGTTCGGTTTCCTTACCTTCCAAATTACAGTTGTTGAGAAAGCAGACCTTAGTAAAAGATTACCTGCATCCAAACCTCAGCTCCAACCTATCCTAGCTGTTTGAGCTTGGGCAAGTTACTTGACTAATCTGACTTTGGGTTTCCCCTTTGGTAAAGAAGACATGATAACATCTGCATCATTTGGACTGATCTGAAGATTAAATAAGTTAGTATACATAAAGCACTTAGAACAGGACCTGAAAGGGTAAGCACTTAAACAAGTTAGTCAGTATTGTCATAGTTGTTACTGTTATTATCCTCATCAGTTCATGAGGAGTGTCAGTCTTCTCTGTATTGTTATAGCGTACGTAGTACCAGAGGCTGGGTAATTTATAAAGAAAATAAATTTATTTGGCTCACCATTCTAGAAGCTGGGGAGTTCAAGATCAAGGGGCTGTATCTAGTGAGGGCTTTTGTGCTTGTCATCCCATGGTGGATGGTGGAAAGTAAAGAGAGCTCAAGACAGCAAGAGGGGGCCGAACTTGCCTTTATAGCAAGCCCACTCTCAAGATAACTAACCCATTCCTGTGATGATGACATCCATTGATTTGTGAGGGCAAAGCCTTCATAACCTAATCACCTCTTATTAGGTGCCACCTCCCAACTCTGTTGCATTGGGGATTAAGTTACCAACACATGAACTTCAGGGGACACATTCAGAGCATAGCAAGGAGCCAAGTACTGGAACCCAGCAAGCAGGCACATCTTTCTTACAAGGTGAAGGGACAGGGAATTATGATTGGTTACATGTGATTTGGGAGAACTTCTGTCAGTTATAATTATGTTGACATTAATAACCATTGATATTATTTACATCAACAATTATAATTACATTGCTGTTCGTAATTATTGGTAATTTAAAAACCAACAACATTAGTACAAGGTTCTTCTGAACACCTCTATGTTCAGTGTCTCACACATTATCTATTACTACCTGCATTATCTTATTTAATCCTTATAATAACTTTTGAGGTAGATACTGTTAACCCTGTTGGATAGAATATCAAACTATAATATAAGAGGTGAAGTAGCTTTGTTTAAGACAATGTTGCTCAATCACTTTCATGTGACAGCACACTTAGAAAATAAAAATACATGGATTGTGCATTGGGATAAAATGTAGCAGAAAAAGGCCTCTAAGAGCTGAGGTCACTTGTGATCCGTTATTAGTACAATGGCAAGAATGTTCAGGTCTAAGGGAGAGTCAGAGTGCAGACTCAGTCAACTCTGTCTGGCTTCGCATTCTATGTTTTTGGTGGAATAACTCCATTAGACCAACCCTTTCTTAGATAAAAATTTCAAATTTTGCATAATTTATATATAAACACAAACTGTGGGAATGCAATGGAAAGTAGACAAGAACAGACAGAAATTGGAGGGAAGAGGGGATTCAGTACTTGAAATAAGGGAATGGTAATGGATGAGTTTTCTGGTTTTTTATGGCTTTTACTTTTTTTTTTTCCTGCTGTGTGGGCTAAAACCTAAAATCTTGCTGGCATGTGGAAAACAGAATTTGGGGCAACTTGAGAAGCTGAGAAGTAAAGGGGAGGAAATTCTAGAGAGGAGAGCACCATAGGGGAAGCCCCCAATTTTTTAGGTACATTCTTCTCAAATCCCTGGCTGACCCCCAAACTGTACAAGTGTGAAGGCTGAAAGAATTGAACAGTGATTTCAGCAGCTGCTTGCTGCAGTGGAGGCAGAATGTGGAGTTTCAATAAAGTCAAGTTAAATGTTTGCTGAAATCAACAATAACAAAAACAACTATTCAGAGGAACATAACAGAATCCACATACAAACTATTATGTATGATATATAGGATACTTACCAAAATTACTAGACATAGGCACATAAACAAATAGGAAAATGTGAAGATACTCAAGGCAATAAACAGAGATAAACCCAAGATAACTGATATGTTAGAAGTAGCAGATAAGGATTTTAAAACAGGTATAATAATTATGTCAGTCATGTAGAGTAAAATGTGCTCATAATGAATGAACACAGTCCCTGCTTTTCATGGCCTTTCTATACTGCTTCCCAGATTGTTCTAGTCTAACGTTTTCCACATAATAGATTTGAAAAGTAAAGGACAGAGAAGAACCTTGCCTAAATTGTTCATACAGCTATGACAGAGTTGGGAACAAAGTCCAGATATTCTTGCTCCCTAAGTAGAATTTTCCATAGAGGTTAAGAGATGAGATGTTATAGTTGATCTGTCTTGGTTTGAATCACATAGTAGCTGTATAACCTTGATAAGTTATTTAATCTAAGCCTCATTTTCCTTAAATAGTTGCTATGAGAATTATATGCTCTATATGCATTATATGCTCTTCATATAAAATGCTTGACAAAGTGCTTGACACATAGTGAGTGCTCAGTGACATGTTAGTTACCACCACCATCATCATCACCATGCCGTCACCGATTCCTATACAGAATTCTGCTTTAGTGATGAAATGTAATTACTACATCAAACACTGAAAAGGGAGTCTGATTCTTCATGTATATATTTAACATTTATTGTGCACCTACTTTGTACAAGAAGCTGTGCTTGACATAGAAGAAATATAGCCATATATAAGACATGGTCCTTGCTCTTAGTGAACTGTAATAATTAATTTAAAAAATTAAATACTTTGCATAGAAGAAGAACCAAGAAACTCCAGAACTACATTATTTCTAATTTTTCCTATTTCATATAGATGAGATGATTAAAATCTCAAGGGTGTGGAATATCTTTGATGTTGATAATGATAAGTAATCATCCAGGTTCTGTTAGTTCTTCTTTATTTGGGGTTGCTTCACCCTACAGGAAATCGAAGCAAGTTATAGAACCACTGCTCTGAAAAATGTATACACCAACACAATTTTAAACTCAACTGGAGGGATTTACTGACTTCTGAAATCTGTTCACAGACTCTCTGTTGCAGAGACCTCTATTTCTAGCGATGCATCATTGGCTACTTCAAAGCAGCCCATTTTACTGTTGAACAGCTCAAAAGTGGGAAAGAATTTTCCTTACTTTGAGCTGAAATTTGTATTGTGAACCTTCTGTGTGTTCAGTGGTCCTCATTCTGCCCTGTAGAGGGCAGCCTGCTCCATTCTGCGTGACCATAGCCCTGTTAGTAGTATTTTTTTTTTATTATTTCAGCACATAATGGGGCTACAAATTTTAAGGTTTCAAATAATGCTTTGCCCCTCCTCCCCCCACAAGTCTGAGCTTCAAGTGTCACCATCCCCCA
>VBSM01003214.1:5839090-5925268 GCA_008086735.1 Cheirogaleus medius
CATCCACGCCAACATCTATTGTTTTGGGACTTTTTGATAAAGGCCATTCTTACTAGAAATTAAGTGATATCTCATTGCAGTTTTGATTTGCATTTCCCTGATGATTAGAGATGTTGAACATTTTTTCATATGTTTGTTGGCCATTATTCTGTCTTCTTTAGAAAAGTTTCTCTTCATGTCCTTTGCCCACTTTTTGATAGGGTTGTAGTTATTATTAATATGTTCTGCCTTGGCATTCTCTAGGCTAAATGTCTCCATTTCTTTCAGGGACTACTCATTTCTCATGGGATATAGACCCTTTATCAGCCCGATTGCTTTCTTTCTAATTGTGCCCTACGTCTGTGAGTTTTTTCCTTAATTACAAAAGTATTAATAATATATATTTATTGCAAATTAAAAGGTAACCAAACCCCAACTAGCCAAAAACTATACAGTTTTGTATGGGGGAAATAAAATTAAATATGTTTTTGTGCACAACTTAGGTAAATCACGTTCCTAAGAAGGACAACTGTTAAGGGTTTGTGGATGCCCTACCAAGCAATGACTAGGCATGTACACGTGTTTGTCTGTATACACACATGCTTGCTTGCTTTTTTTTTTTTTTACTCAAGTGGAATCACACTGTTCTGCAACTTTTAAAAACTTAGTCTATTCTAGACATTGTTTTATCTTAACCTATAGAGTACTTCATTTGATCACATGACAGCAAAAGTATAGAGTCCAGAATAGAACACAAAGTTTTAGTTATTCAACTTAAAATCAGGGCTATTGTTATAGTCATTAGTGTTTTATTTGTTCAACAAATATATATTGAAGACCTGCTGTTTTAAGTGCTGGGATATGGACATACACTATGGAAACATGAACCCTACCTTCAAGAAACTCATCTAGTGGCAAAGACAGATAATCTGACAGAAAATTACAAGAGAGTGTGATAAATCCATGATTGCACTAAATTTGTCTCCAACTTTTAGTTATATTTGCTTCTCTTTTTCTCATCTTGGTAAACTGATTTTGAACATATCTTTCTAAAGTCAGGCAAATGTTTAAAAAGATTATCTTTTGTCTTTCCATGGGCATGCCATTGAAGATGCAGGATCCATGCAAACTGAGTGTAAATCTCACCATAAGATGAGATTTATTATTAGATTAGATTAGATGGTGGCCCAAGTTAACAAACTCATACCAGGAGTTTTCATAGATACCAATGGTTTTATTTTTTCTGAGTTTGGGTACAAAAAATAAGCCACATCAACAAATGGGTAGAAGTTACTTAGGGATAATTTCAGTTTGTTTTGAAGAAGAATTAATATCAACTAGAACTGTCTGCAAATGAGGGTTTTAGGAACTAATGAGATCCATGTTATTAGAAACATTCAAGCAGAGTTTGGAAAACAATGTTTCCCAAATGGAGTACCTGGCATGTAGCAGACATTCAAGGAGGAGGAGAGGGAAGAAGGGAGAAAAAGGAGGGTGGGGTGGAAGAGAGCTTTTATTCCTTTATTCAAAAATATTTATTGAACATCTACTCTGTGTCTGGCTCTGGGTTAGCTATCGGGGGAAAAAAAAATGCTAAGAGCAAAACAAAATGATTCCCACTGCCCATAGGGCTTACAGGTGATGGGGACGACAAACTATTGACACTTAACTACAAGCGATGGTAGGTTCTGAAAGGAAAAGCCCGAGGAGCTGTGAAAGCAGGCGCACAGGGCTGAGCTAGCCCGAGGTGTCACAGATGAGTTCTGTCCGAATTTAAGGCTTGTGTGGGGCTGGCACGAGGAGTGCTCAAGTGCAAGTGCAGATCATGCGGCTGGAGGGGAGTGCCGGGACCCTCAAGGAACACGAGACAGAGGAGCATTGCTGAAGCCCAGAGGACGAGGTAGGTGTCGAGATAAGATGGGGCTGCAGAAGTGACCACCAGCCAGCTCGCCCACTTGGGCAGAGCCTTGAAAGGCGCAGTGAGGACTTTGATCTCATCAACGGAGCATTAGGGAGCCCTGAAGGGCTGCAAGGCCGGGAGTGACATGCTGACATTTGCTTTTTATAAGGTCCCTTTAGCCACTTTGTAGAGAGCCACCTGGAGGGGGTTACAGGGTGGGTGTGAGGGGGACTGTTTAGGTGGGACAGCAAATTCAGACATGACAGGGTGGGAGCATGAAGGGAGCTGGTGACATGGAGGTGAAAGGTGGTAGATGGATCTAGAAGCATCAGTGGAACGGGCATCGTGACGCAGCGGGTAGGAAGCTGAGGGTACGCGCAGCAGGAAGGTGTCAAGGATGACTCTTGTGTTTCTAGCGGGTGCAGCTGGGTGGCTCATGGTGTTCAGTGGGACAGGAAATGCTGGGTAGCAAGCAGCAGGTGTACAGGAGAAAACTCCTGATGCCTGCTTGGCACATGGTGATTTTCAGGCACTGAGTGACAGGCATTATGCTAGATGCCTTGCATATTTTATTTCATTTAATTCTCATAACCATCTTGTGAGTTAAATACCATTTTTCTCATGTAACAGTTGAGGATATTGAGGTACAAAGAAATTAAGTTAATAGCCCAATGTCATACTGTTAGTTAGGGTGGAGCTTGGATTTGAAAACAGATCCAGCCGATTTCCAAGTCTCTGCTGTTTCTACTTTATTTTTCTTGCTGAAAGTTTAAATAAATGTTTGCCAAGTCATTGTATTGTTGATAAATATGAAGACCCGTTTCCAAATGGTATTTTGAAACCTTAAAACAAAGCATTGCTTTAATGCAAGTAGGGTTCTGCCTTCCCTGATGTCTCCTTTCTCAGTCTTTCTAGAGATTTAGATAGAGATTGGTACTCCTAGCTTACTCAAAGCAAGTTTTCATGCCAAAACAACATAGTCCCAGTTGTTGGAAAGTTACTATTTATATAACCACAATGATCATCTTGTGAAATTCATTAGCCACTAAACAGACTAGTTGTAGCATATCTCCAAAATGTGCAGCCAGCCAAACCAGCTGGGTCATTGAGACAGAACTGCACATAATTTTTCTACTTTGGCCTGTTGCTCTGGGAAACTGAATGTGGCTGTCACATAGGGTGACAGCATACTGTAACAATGATGAGGTATCCAATCAATGTATGGACTGTGAGAATATTGGGCATTTTAGGGGTGATCCAGCAAAGTCCCTCAATTTATGTATGAGGATCACAGAACCTGGCAGGGAAGATGATAAGAGCACTAGAACTTGTAATAGATTCGGACCAGGAGTCCAGGTGTTCAGTCTGTGAATCTTCCTATTCTGGCCACAAACATATGTGATGCATAGACAGAGAGCTGGGGAGGGAGGTATGTAGAAGGATGAATGAACATGTGTGGACAGCTAGACGGGTAGGCAGATGTCTTCCCTTAAATAGCTACTATAGTGTTGATATTTGTACTTTCTCATTAATTCTTACAACAATCTAGTGATATTGGAGTTATTAGCTCTATTTAGCAGATAAAGAAACTGAGGCTCACCTTATTAGCTTAGTATTATCATAAATACCTAAATTAAATACATATGCACATATATACTATACATTTTTAAAGATATAGGAAATTACTTTTATGTTATTTATGTTAATTTTTATACAGTTGTCCCAAGAAAAGATGGAATTTTCTTGATGAAGAATGGGATTACAGAGGAAAACTTAATGACTTTACTCAAAGTCTTAGAGTCTTAGAAATGCTGTGATCTTTGGACAAGAATAGGGCTCATTCATCCACTGGTTTTGGATCTAGAACAAGTTATATGACTTCCTCCAGCCTCTGTTTCTTCATCTATAAAATGAGTACAAAAGCATTCATCTCCCAGAGGGAGAGAACCATACTGAAGAGGTACTTTTGAAAATGATTGCAATCAAGGGAAGTTAAAAAATAAGCACAGCAGAGATGGAGGGGAGGAAGAGCACAAAGGACTTGTATTTGACACTCTGCCCGCTACGCCCAGCAGGCACCTATCAAAGAGATCTCCTGTGGTCACTCTGACTCAGCGAGTGGGCAGAGGAAACACCGGAGAGTGAGAGACTGAGGGTCGAGAGTTTACAAGGTTACAAATTCAATGAACTTGGGTAAGGTACCTGTTCTCCCTAAGCCTCTATTCTCTCATCTGTAACTAAAAGAATGGGACTTGCTTCATTGGATAGTTATAAGGATTTCATAAGATAATATATTGAAAATTCTTAATGTACTGCCTGACACACAGTAGGTGCTCAACAAGTACGTTTTGATTATTGAGTGATAGCCAAGTCAGAAGCAAGAGTTTGAGAAAAATCCACATCTCATATTGCTCATGTTTAGTGCTATTAATACGGAGTCATATTTCTTGCCTTAACAGATTTATTCAACCAAATTATACTGTTTTTCATTTACATCATTCAAGCAAAAGCAAACTCTAATTGGTTTCCCTGTAGCATAGACCAGCAAAATCAAACCAGCTTGGTGCTCTCTTATACAATGAGCTGCAAACCTTGTGTAAGTCATCTCATTAGCTCCCCTGTGATATTTATGAAGCCTGGGATTTGCTAATGATCTTAAATGGGGTTACAGTCTTTAGTGTGTGTTGGAGAGGGGAGTGGTGGAGAGAATCGGAAGACCTTAAGAGACCTTAAATGCAAATCTTTACTGAGCTATTTTTTGGTTATCAGTTACCCAGTAGGGTGTCTGACAAATACAGTATGGGGTCCTATTCCCCATCATCTGTGTGATGGGGTACCATCTGGGCCCATAGAAAAAGACATAGTCTATAAGATTTGGCTGAACTAATTAGTCAATGAATAAATTATCAAAACCGACAAATGCAGTTCAAACCAGAAGTGACACGGGTTCTAAAAATTTTATCAGCTCAGCTGAGTCTCTGTGAAAGAATTTATTTCTAAAGAAATGCGTTACACAGGACTGGGAGCCTTCTTCTGCCGAAAAAGAAAAAAAAAATCCTCCTCCTCCTTCTCTTCCTAAACACCGATTGCTGCATCGAAATGAAAAGCAAGATACTAATACACACAGGAATATCCTAAGCTAGATGGATGGCACACATTAGGTCAATTTAAATAGGTATCCCTTTTCCATCTGGCCTTCCAACAGATACTTTTGTAAACTTCCCAAGGCAAGCTCTGTGTTCTGCTCAGAAAACATATGCCTTTCTCTTATTGAGATGCATAGCCTGGTATCAGAGGACCATCATCATCAATCATAAGAATGATGGCCAGGTGTTGAGTGCTGTGTATCAGACACTTTGCTCAGAGTTTCTATTTGAATTAAATGATTTAATTATTAGGAACAGAACTGTGATTTAGGCACTATAACGTTCTATACTTTATCAATGAGATAACCGAGGTTTAGTGATATTAAGTAATTTATTCAATGGTATGCAGCTTATATGTGGTGGAGGAAAAATTTAAATCTCAAAATTGTATTCAGTCCATCACAGAGGTCAGCAAATTAATGGTCCATGAGCTAAGACTGATCTTCCACTTTGAAATGATTAAAAAGTCAAATGGAGAATGATATTTTATGGTATATGGAAATTATATGATATCCAAACCTGAGCATCCATCATTGCAGTTTGGTTGGAACATGGCCCCAATCACTTGTTTTCATATTGTCTATGGCTGATTTTATGTCACAGTGGCAGAGCTGAGTATCTGTGACAGAAATCATCTGGCCCACAAAACTGAAAATATTTACAATCTGGCCCTTGAGAGGAAAAGTTTGCTGACTCCTGAACCATCTTCACCTGTGTATAAACTGCTTCCCCCTGCGCTATGCCTTTCCAGCCTAAACACTTGTTGCCAGATCTTCCTTTACAGCCTTCATTCCTGTCGTGCTTGCTCCTGGAACAAAATGGAATGCCAGCTTTACCTGCTGAATGCCTCTAACATTTTCAGGCCCAGTTCTAACATCACTCATTTCAGTTTTGAACGTGTCAGTTGTAAGCAACAGAAAACCCCACTCAAATTGGATTTTTGCTAAAGGAGATTAGCTTGTGTAAGGGACATTCAGGAGTTGATCTCACTTCAGGTGCAGCTTCATCTAGGACAAAACCAATGTTATCAGAACCTGTGTCTCTACTCTGTCCTTTGAATTAATTCCAGTTCTCAAGGTCTGCATAATCCACACCTCTCCTGCTATGTCCAGTGTTTCTCTCCAAACCTCTCGCTTCCTACCACCTAGCCTGGAAATAGACAAGAAAAGAGAGTCTGTGTTTCAGCCTTCACAAAAAAGGCCGAGTCTCACAATAATTGAACTGTCTTAGGTCACGTGTCCTAATATCTTCAACCTGATGTCTGTGGCCAAGAGGAGGAGTTACACTGAGTGGTTCAGAAGTGGGTTAAACCCATTCTGCAACCCTCACTATGGCTAAAAGAGATGGGATTCCTTGATTTGTTTAAGTCAATTGGTGTCCAACCCTAAAGTCAGGGGTTGGGTGAGCACCATTCCAATCATATATTAATAGATGGGAAATTTGGTATTGGTTAAGAAGGAAGCATGGGATCATCATTGCTAGGAAGGCCCCCAACAAATGTCCATATATCTCTCTTCCTCAAAGATTTCCAGACCTTCTATACACCTGAGCCCCCTCCTGGCAGAATTATCCTTTCCATTCGACTCCCATAGCCTTTTCCACTAGATGGCTGGCATTGTACCAAGCTGTATATATTCTCTCTCTCAACAACTGCTACCACTTGATACCCTTCAAATGGTCAGAGTCTGCTGTAATTATTGATTCCTGTGCTGAAGGCAGGAAACACTCTCACCTAAAAACTCTGCCTTAAATAATCCTTATGTGGTTTTAAAAGCATATTTTGTCGTCTCTTTTAGGAGGGCTATTAATATTGCATGGGAGCTGCCAGGCTCCTGTAATGTACTGCTCATTTCTCCCAAACACAGTCCCTTGAACCTAGGTGGGATGTCGAGTGCAGGATGCTGGGGGGTGGGAGCTAGGGGGAGGCAAGGTAAGAAACAGAGTGGAAATCAGGAATGTCCCTTCCACGCTCTAGTCCAAACAGAAGATGGGGATTTCACATTTTAGCATGACAAATTTGACACAGCTGTGTCCATGCTGCGTGCACCACAATTTTTTTCTCACATCAAAGCTGCAAGATCAAAATATCTACCAAATTCACCAAGAGACATGGACAGCATCTTCATAGCCACACTGTTCCTGATAGCACAAAGCTGCAAATATCGCAAGCAACCATCAATAGTAGAATAGATAAATAGTGTTATATTCACATAATGGAACCCTGTTCATCCTTGAGGAGGAATAATATATAAGTAGACCCAATGATATGGGTGAATCTCATAAATATGATATTGGCCCAAAGAATTCAGAATTCAGACAGTAGGCTATACTATATGCTTATATTTATATAAAACACAAAACTACTCTATGATATTAGAAGTCAAGAAAGTGGTTATCCTAAAAGGATATGAGGGAAATTTCTGGGTGCTGGTAATGTTATTGGTTTTTGCCGGATTATTGGATATATAGGTGTGTACTCATGTGAGAGTTCATCGAGGTGTACATTTATTATATGTATACATTTTTTTGTGTATATTTCAGTATCATTAAAATTGGAAAAAAAAAAAAACCACGTGGAGTAGGCTATGTCAAAGTGTCCTCCTGTTCTCCAATTTTTCCCCATATTCTAAGGTGGAACAGTGCTTTGAACTGAGTGCCACATTTGGTGTGGTAGGGTGTCCCCTGCCTGGATCTTACAGGGATGGGCATCCTTTCTGTTCAGGGCATGGCTTGAGGTCTTTAGCTTAGGCAGAGGCCTTAGCTGAGTTAACCAGCCATGCTTCAAGTCCTAGTGAACTTCCCTGGTCAAAAGCTCTTGTTTGAAATGCCCACATGTCCTCTGGCCACCAATTGGAACAGGCTGAACTTTGCCTGAGATTCTGAACCTCACTACTGATGCTGCTACTCGAGTGGCTGGTGCTCCTTTCACAGGATGACAAAGTTTATCTGACATCCTGAAGTTATCTTTTCTTCTCTCCCTGATGGTAAAGAAGCAATTAACAGGTGTTCATTTTGTACGCTCCCTCCTCTTTGGGCTAATTGCCTCAGACTTCAGGGTGTGTAGATTCATAAAATTTGTGCTGGGGTTTCATCTTCCAAGGAGAAAGGCACAAATAATTGGGGAGCAGTGCTCCTGAGAGTTTCCACCAACCCCAAGGAGGAAGATGCTGATTTATATTGTTAAGGTCACTTTCATTCCCTTATTGTGAATACCACCAACAGGCATTATATGGCCTCAAAGCGGATGTTTTGTTACTCCTGAGAATTTTTTTGAATGTAATTGAATTTGCCTATTAATGCTTTATTTTAATTGGCCTTTAGGTGGGGTGTTCCTGTTCCTGTCTTTGAACAGGTCAGTTGCTCCTAGCTTTTCATCATATTCTTGGCCAACACTATAAATGTCCTCCATTTGTCAATGTCTGCCTTGGTCTTGCCGGTCCAAAGGATGTACTCTGTTTCAAAATGTGGTTTCAATGATGCTGAAAAAGGAGATGGGGAGGGCTGTTTGCTTTCTGCTATTTGGTATTTCACTTCCGTTTGCATCCTGGTGCTGTAATGAAATATCATGTTGAGTTCCCATAGGGCTGATAAGCCACCCTCAGCCCCTAAAGATAGCTCTGTCTGTGCTTTACTGCTTTCCAAGAAAATCCCTGTCATTATGTAGAGTGTTATGCATTTCCTTTCAAAACCTAGTCATTTGCATTTTTTCGCCTTTGAAAAGGCAAATTTGCTTTGAAAAGTGTAATGAAATGTGGCCAAATGAAAAATGGGCCCTGAGGATGGCTGGTGCCAGCATGGGGCTTTAATTAAATGATTAGATGGCAATTTGATATGACCAGCTTTTGAACTGCATCTTGTTATCATTTAGCTTTGGGAGGGGAGACGCAGCTCGACCTTTAGAAATACTGAAAGATAATATGAACTTTGCTTTCAACCACCAAAGAACTGTGCACAGAGAGGCTCTTTCTAATTCTCTGCTCATTTTTCTCTGACCTCCGTCTCCCAGTTATCATGGCTCCTCACGTTTACTCTTCCCGAGCAAGCCGTGTCCTTTAATGCTTCCGTGATTGTTGCTGTCTCTTCCTTCTGCCTGGAGTTTTCTCTTCACTTGTTGCCTTTCCAGGGAGCCTTATTGTTTCCTCAAAGCACAGTTCACACAATAGCCCCCTCTCTTTTTTGAAGCTCTTCTTAATTCCCCTGAATTAAGGGGGCTAGTTGTTCTCTCCAGCATCCAGAGATCTGCTAACTACAGCCTGCCTGTCTCCTGTTTTAGTAAATAGAGGTTTATTGGAACACGGCCTGTACTCATTTATTTACATATTGTCTACCTCTGCCTTTGCTTTTCACTGGCAAAGTTGCATAGTTGCTTCAGAAACCACTCCCCGCAAAGCCTGTGCACAAAAAAAGTTTGTGCAGATAAGCACTTCATTCAATCAGTCCTCACAGCTAGTGACCACGAGCTCCATGAGGCCAGGAACTTTTAATTTTGCTCACCACTGACTCGACAGCACCAAGCACAGGTCTGACACAAAGAAGCTACTTTGGAAATACCAGCCGCATATTGTGGTTGTGAGAATTCAAGGAGCTGATTGAGCTGTGATGTCTATTAAACCCCTGGTGATGGCTTGTTTGCTGAGTCTCCATGCTCCCTCCCTTGTACCACAGCCAGGTTATTTTGTATTTCTCCCAACGGGTTCATTTTCTTCTTGTCTGCTAGACTTAATATTACTTTTTCTTTAAAATTAATATTTTAATTTCATTAAACTGTTTTATGCATTAAAATATCACATTCATCCTAAAGTTTAACTTAAGCATCTCTACGCATTATTTTTTACTAATACCTAGTGGGAACTTAATACAATGCAGGCACTGTGCTCAGTGGTTTATAATCATTGCCTCATCCAGTAGCCAGTGCCTCCATTTGGAGTCAGATACTCTTATTTCCATTGTACGGAGCAGAAGTGGAGGCACCGTTAAGCTAAGCAAATAGCCCAGTTTCACAAGTCCGTCAAACTGAGACCTAAAAGCATGTCTGTTGACTTCTAAAACTGGGCCCTTCTCCAGCACATGAACTCCTGCACCAATTTTTCTATTTGTAACAGAAAACAAAGCCTTATTTCAAAGAGTTTTTGAAAGTCTCTCTGTCTTATCAGTAATTATAGACAGATTTCTGTGGAAATTTCTCTATTGCTTCTTGAACTTTGACTCCCAAAGAAAAGGCACACTTTTGCCTCTTAGGACATACATCAGCATTCCCCTGAACTAATTGCAGAAGTCTGCACACCTCATACAAAACAACTTGTAAACCCCACACATACATACGCGCGCACACACACACACACATACACATACCACCCACACATACACACGGGCAGCACGTAGTAGCTAAACTGATGAGACATTCATCTATAAAAATGAAAATAAAATTAATTTTGCTAAGATGTACTAGATCTGTGCAATAGCAACTTTAATCCATTTGATTAGTGACCTGGGTCTGGGATTAAAGCAATTCTTAGTGCCCTGTCTATAAAATAAGAATAAGAAACTATTATGGGTAGCTTATAGATTTCTTTTGACTACAACGTAAAACCTCTAAGACATGGGTTTTGGTCTGCTTTGTTTATAGTGATAGCCCTAGGACCTAGAACAGTGCCTTTACCAACTTTGCATTCTGTAATAGGGCTCTCCAGAGAAAGGGAACCAATAGGATGTACGTGTGTCTGGAACGAGATTTATTATAACGAATTGACTCATGCAGTTGTGGCCACTGGCAAATCTCAAGATCTGCAGTCAGCGAGCTGGTGACCCAGAAGAGCTGGTGTGTGGTTTCAGTCTAAGTCCAGGGGCCTTGGGATTCAGGAGAGCCAAGGGTCTAAGTTCTTCACTGAAAGCCGGCAGGCCGAGACTCAAGAAAAACCAGTATTTCTATCTGCATCTGAAGGTTGGCAAAGACCAATGTCCTACCTCAAGTGGTCAGGAAGGAGGCATTCCATCCGACTTGCAGGGGAGCCAGCCTTTGTGTTCTATTCCAGTCTTCAATTGATTGGATGAGGCCAACCCATTTCAGGGAGGGCAATCTGCTTTATTCAGTCTATTGATTCAAAGTTAATGTCATCCAGAAACACCCTCACAGACACACTCAGGATTATGTTTGACCAAATATCTAGGCACCCTGTGGTCTGGACAAGTTCACTCATGAAATTAACCATCCAGTACTCCATAAGTATTTGATGATTTCATAAGTAAGTTAATTCAATGAATGTAAACCATTTAGAACAATGGCTGAACTAGAATAAGTGCTAAGTAAATATTATGATGAATTTTCCCAAAGGTATTTGAAGTAATCTTGAACCTGGGTTGGATTATAGCTAATTATATACAACGCAGCATGAAATATTTCAGATTTGGGCATTTGACAGGAGCCCTTCAACTCCAGCATTATCTGTGCAAACACTGCATTGTAAGCTATATCGAAGGTATTTTTATCTTTCTGGTTTTTCTTTATGAAAAATAATTATCTAACATATTCTTAGAACTCAGATGTGATGACAGCTGTTGCCAGAATTGATTTACAGACAGATTTTTTTCTGCTGCATGTTGATGTATGTGTGTGAGAGAGAGTAGTGTGGACACATGTATGAATACGACACGTATGTAGTTTTTAGATTTGCTCTTCCACTGATATATTAATAACAATGCTTTGGCATTCATTAGTCAAAACAGCTATATTAGAGTAGATGCATATGAATAGGAAAACAAAGATAAGTCAACTAATAGTTACCTGTTAATGATTTACTCTTTACTTGACCCCGGAAAGAAACTGAGGACATAAGAAAAGAAAATAGGACATATCCCCCACCTCAAACAGCTTACTGAATTAGCTGTAATAATAGTCATGTAACAATTAAATGGCAATATAAAACTATAGGGAATTAAATGTAAAATGTGTAAAATTGACAATGATCACCAAAGTCATGCAAGGGAGAAAGAATCAGTATTACTTTTAATAGTTGTAGGAGGCAGACATTGAAAAAATTGCATTTCCACTCTAACAATTTAGATTGCTCTTTTCAGTATTCCACTGAAATTGCTTCTTTGCTATTCTTTTTCTGTCTCTCTCACCTGCCGCCACCTCCGAGTTCTCTCTGGTTCATCTGGGGTGGGCGTGCCTCTGGCTGAAGTATTCCTGTTCATGATTTAGACCCTCCTTGTTGTTTCTTATAAATCTGTCACAGGTATTGCTGGCTTGCAAGAGGTGATTTTATTGACTTGGCAGCTGGCTTATTTAAAACTAGATTATTTTTGCAGTTAGAAACGCTTATGACCAATGGAATCTCGAGTTGATTGAATCTATTCTGATTTTTTTTTAACTCCGTGGAGAAGAAATCAAAACTACAAATGCGTGGAGATTCTTCTCTGACAGATGAGAGCCACTCACTCCTTGAGCTTATGGAGATGGTAATGCAGGTGCTGGTGTGTTTGTTGTCATCATTCTGAGAACACTTACTCTGTTAGTTTCCTAGGGCTGCCATAACAAATCAATGCAAGCTGAGGGTTTTCAAACAACAAGCATTTATTCTTCCATAGTTCTGGAGTTCAAGCTGTCAGCAGGGTCATGTTCCCTCTGAAAGCTCTGGAAGAGAATCCTTCCTTGGCTCTTGCAGCTTGCGAAGGCTGTAGGCATTCCTTTGTTTGTGGCATTGTAACTCCAATCTCTGCCTCCTCCTTCACCTGGCCTTCTCTGTGTGCCACTGTGTTTTTCCTCCTCCGTGTGTGTGTTTTCTGTTCATAGAAAGGCACTTGTCACTGGACTTATGCTCTACCTGGCTAATCCAGGGTGATCTCATCTCAAGATCATTATATCTGCAAAGACTCTTTCCCCCAGTAAGGTCACATGTACAGGTCCTGAGGGTTAGAACTTCGATATAGCTTTTGGGAGCTACAGTTCAACCCCCTTTGCTTACGCTCCCTGCTTCTCGATGCATTCACACCATGAAAAGGAGCCGCGATTTTGCTAGCACAGCATTGCTGAGACCCAAAGGTAAAGGGCATGTTTGGGATGAAATGCGAGTGACTTGACTGAGTAATTTTAGAATATGTTTTAAAAATTTAATGTTAGTTGCTCCTCCATTGCTGGGGAAGCATTCGTATAAGCACCGCACTGCACAAGAGAAGCATAAAGATTTCCCTGCCATTATAATTGAAATCACTTCTGTGAACATTTTATCAAGATAGTGTTGTGTTTTTTTTTTACTTTTTCCAAAATGCTAGTTCTCTCAATGCTTCAGATACCATCTAGAACATGTACTTTTTTCTCCATCAGATATTACGTGTTAAGAGAAAGTTTGATTTCAGATGAATAGTGTTTTTCCGTTTTTGATACACATATATTTTATTGCTTAAGTGTGTATTACAGGATAAGGCTATCAGAAATCCATACGGTAACAGACATATCTACTTTGTTCTAACTTTAACCCAAGAGCCTGGTATATAGTGAACACTCAATACCTTTGTTGAATGAATAATGTTCTATGAAGATCATATTTTTAAAATAATGAGTCAAAATATGGTCATAATTACTGATTATGCTCCAGTATTTTCTCCTACCCCCAATTCTTTCTTCATTTGGGGGTTAACTGTACCATTCTGATCATTACCTCATATTTACTTTTATCCTCTAGTTATGATGAAAAGAGGTCAGAGGGGATACCCTAATTGTTCAAAAAAATTTTGAAGCACTGGATTTAGAGTCCAGATATTTAAATTTATGTCCGGAATCTTACTAGTGTTTCCGCTCTTGTTATATGCCCTTGGGACACGTACTCAGCTTCTCTAATCTTTTGGTTTCTCAGCCACTTGTCCATGTATGTGAAGCCAGGTGTTGTTCTAAGAGCTGGACACAGAGCTGTGAACAATACAAACAAGAGTCTTCACCCAAAGAGATTTCAACTTAGTATTGGGAAAGAGATTTTAAATATAAAAACAACAAAATCTGAAATTTTATCAGATAGGTGCTGTGGGGAGAAATAGATCAAGGAAGGGGGGTAGTGTGGGAAGCGATGCGGTGTTGAACGTAGTGGTCAAGGATGGCCTCCCTGAGAAGTGACTCGGGGTTGTCATGAATGTTGCGATGGATGATGTCCATAAAAGTGGTTTTTAAACTGTGAAATGCTGTATCAATGAAAGTTAAGTTTCATTTGTTTCTAACTGTGTGCTAGTTGCTGTTCTATGTATTTTACGTGTGTGAGCTAAATTAATTCTCGCAACAAGGCTAGGAGGTGGGTATTATTATTGTCCTCTGCAGTGGACAGATGAAGAGATGGAGGACTAAAGAGGTGAAATGCCCCACGTTCCCCTGCTGGGCGTTGGTAGAGCTGGAATGTAAACTTCAGCTGTCTGAACTCAGAGATCACCCTCTTTACCTCCATTCTGTTCAGTTGTCTACTTCTGTATTTGATTCTCAACGAGGTTTTGTGTTCCTTGAGGAGTGAGACCAGTGTCTTCTACTTACAAGAAAAAGAATGTCACTCGCTGCATCTAATATAGGTAGATGATGAGTATCCATTGAATGAATGTAAGCATGGTAACAATTAAAAAGTAGTTAAAAACATAAATCTTGTATTCAACACTATTTGAGTCCTAGTTTAATCATATACTACAAGTATTGTGACATTCAGAAAGTCCAAGCCTTGGTTTCTTCATCTGTGAGATGGGGATGATAATAATGCCTAACCTCAAATGGTGGTTGGGAGGATGAATTAAAGTAATGTATGCGGGAACCCCCTCGCCTGTCACTAAGAAAGCATGCAGTAAGTGTGAGTGGCTATTTTGGTGAATTTGCTGTGTCGAGGGCAGATGGTAGGGGCAATCTTTTAACCTAACCCAAAGCAAAACTCTTCACATAATCCTACATCAGGGCCTTTCTGTCCCCAGTGCTCCCAAAATGTGGGAGTTTATTCTCCAATGACCCTTTTCTTCGCCTTTTTCTTCTCTTTGTGTCTTGTTTTCCGCAGTGGGACTTCAATGAGTATAATTCAAGGTCATGCAAAATAGAGATTTATTACAAACTGGAAATCTTATGGTGCCATTTGGCTACAGTGAGGTCATTTGTAAGTGCCCAGCCTCATTTCTCAGTGTAATGTGACATAGCTTATACACTTATCAGCCTTTTAAAGTCACCTGTAGTTTTTCTTCCTATTTCTTCATTCATTCATTTCATGTATATTTATGAGCCAGACTCTATGCCAGGAAGCCTCGTCTCTTCTATCCCTTTCTTCAGGCTCCTTCCTTATGGTTTCTCTAAGTCTGAATCCTGAGTTCAGGCTGGAGAATATGCTAAGTGACATTTCTTAGTATGTCCCTAATTTCATATAGCTTCTAACTGAGTGGATCTGGGCCCCTATTCTCTTAGCGGGTCTTTCTCTTTAAATAGGCTTTAGACAATTGTCCCGAGACTATGCAAATTTATGGTTTGGAAAGCCTTATATTGTTGTTTCCTTGTTTTTGTTTTTAGAGAGGATTTTATTGAATTACCTTTCAAATAACTTTGGTTGCTAGAATTCAACTAAATACTGAATAACATAATACAATCAATGTTTTAGGAGATATTTTTAACATATCTTTTAAATGTACTAAAATATCATTTGAAAGTATTAGTAATACTCTTATAAATGTTAGCAATATATTTAGTGCCAACTATGTGCCAGGAAGTATATTAAGTACCATTCATATTAACTTATTTAACTCTCATAGTATCTCCAAGAAGGGTGAATTTATTATCCCACATTTTCTCTTCTTGAGGAAACTGAAACTTCAAACTGTGGCATATGGCTTCAAAGCCCTGTTCGTAACCCCAGGTATATATATATAGAGAGAAACATGTTTTAGTAGAAAAAAAACAAAAGTCACCAGTTGAGGATTCAAAAATGGATTTTGTGGTTCATAGAGTTTGCCTGGGCATGATACCCGAAAGGCCTGACTTTCTCTTCCCCTCCTCTCCTTTTCTTTCTCTCCTCCACTCAGACCCTCCCTTCCATACCTCTTTTCTCTCCACCACTTCTTCCTTTAATCCTAGCCCCTGCCACTCTGTTGGCCTGACTTAGAAAGGTTCAGGGGAGGCGCTCACAGGAGCTGGCAGAACATTTACCCACGTCTGGGTTGTTCCCTGCATCATGGGTGGGACAGCACCCATGGGCCTGTCCTCAGCCCAGCGCCAAGCCCAGCCCAGCTCTGCTGCGGCAGGTGAAGAGATTTCAGGCCTGTGTCTCTCTCCTGGCCTGGCTCAGCTCCAAGGTCTCCTCTGAGCAAATCCTTTGACCAAAACTGTTAAAGCCTATACACATCCCCCCCACTTCACCCTAAGCAATACTTTTTAAGATAGTCCAGTTATGATTCATGTTTAGGACAAAATCAAATGCACCCAAAAACAGTCCTGATAAAGATGATCCCATTTTACCTTGCTCAACAGAAAGCCTAACATCTTAGAAACACCTATATCCTTGGTTGCTTCACAGATTTAAGATTTCCGCAAGGATCCTAAGTAGGCACTTGTTTTACATCTGCATATCTAAGTGAGTTCACACAAGAAATTCCTTCCTGGAGAAGGCTATAATCCACCCAAGGACGAGCTCCAGCTCCCTACCAGCATGCCGAAACTGGCACACACACACGAGTAGTAGTTTTCAGTCTCCACTTGAGGCCGAGATCCTTGTTACTCCTATTACCATAACCTGAAATCCTACATCTCACTTTCAAGGACTCAAGGATTTTGATCCTATGATCATGGCAAATTTATTGGGACTAAGAATGGTTTAGGAGAGAAGATAAATATGAAATCAACAATTAGAACTTTCAGAAGCACAATTTTTCTTACAACCTTTTCTCACTGTTTCACTAACTGCAATTTCTGATGTTCTATTAGCGGATTAGGAATATCAGATATCGCCCGATGTTCCTTTTGCTTGTTTTCGACTACTCCCTCTAGGGTGTTTGTGTTGCTGTTGTTAAATAGTTAATATCTGGAGAATTATACCCTGCTTAAAGGATAAAAATAAATATGCTCTCCTTTATTTGCTCTAAAATGTATCTTAGTTTTAGATTTTCTTATCCTGTATATTTTATTTTAATTTTGGGGCAATTATATTTCAATTAGTCTTTAAAAATAATCTTCCTTGGCTGATGAGTATTTACAATTCTCATTTTAATTCCACTGCAGCTTTAATTTGTATATTTTAGAGGGGAAATAATTTAAAATGTTTCCTTGAAAATGAAATATGAATCACTGTAAATAGGTAACTGGTTGTTCCCTTTGGCATTTAATTGGCTGGCAATTCAACATTTCAGCCAACAAGCAATCATAGTGGGTATTTGTTGCTAAAGACTAGTGAAGATTAAAAATCCAATTAGCCACACTGTATATTGTTCCCCTACTATCACCTGGCAAGGCTTCATCACCACTGGACAGAAATTAAGACCAAGAGTTATCAGCTACTTCAGAAAGTAGGGAAGTGAGGCATTTATGAAACGAAGTGTGGATTTGGTTTTTTTTGTTGTTGTTGTAGAATCACTTTTTAAATCCTTACTTCAAACTTCGAGAGAGTAATGCAAATTCTCATTGAAGAGAGTAATTTTTTAAAAAACAAATGAAAACAGAATGGTACTTGGTGTGGTAGAAGCTTTGTGCATATATGATTGGTAAGTATATATGAAGAAAAACTCTTGCAGATTGATACAAGGGGTTAAGCAAATAGTTATGGTCTGAAGACTTTCTAATTAATGATACTAGTGCTACTACAAATAATTGTTGAGTGCTTACTATGTATCAAATGCTTTATTGCATTTAATCATTGCAACATCTAATGATTTAGGAGGCATTAGAATGCCAATATTAAAGATGAGAAAGCAGAGCCTTGGAGAGGTTATATGATCTCTGCATTATCTCAGAGCACTCAGCGGGTAGAGTCAGAATTTGAACCCAGATCTGTCAAAGAGCTTATTTTCCTAATTACTGTTTTACTCACTATAAATCTATGATGCCTTACTGAACTTAGGAAAAGAATTCTATTGGGTGTCTATGAGAAACTTTAATGTTTATATTTCCCTTTGGGAATGGTTCCAAGCTATTCCCTCCAGAGCCCTCATCTTAATTACTAGTCCACAGTGCATTGGGGCTTTGGCATTCAAATGGCACCGGCTGGACTCTTTGCCCTTTTACTATCCTGCGTCATGCTGAGAACTCACACTGTCTTCGACCAGACACCGCCCAGTGGTTTCCTCGCAGCTACTGTCCCTTCTAGGAGTCCTGCAAGCTCTAGCATCCTATGAAGCATACAGAGGTCGTAGTGGGAGCAGCAGGAAATAGAATTCCAGCAGAAAGCAATGTGCTGTGCTTCAGTTGAGTGTGGCAAGACTGAAATAAGAAAAGGTCCTGAACCATCCAGAGAAATTAGCAGGGGGGGTGGGAAGGCCTAAGGTATGGGTCACCACCTGGGGCATCTTTCACAGCTGGTAGAATAGGTGCTTGATTGAGCTTGCACTGTGTGCACAAAACTATACTAAGTGGCACGAGAAGACACAAAGGGAACAGAAAATGTGTCTCTGCCGCAAGAGAATGTTTTAAGAGACTGATTCCTGATGAAACCACCAGGACTTGCGTATTGAAATCTTGAGCTGTCCTCTTCAAAGCAGTCACCTTAGCAATCCAGGCACTCATTTCAATACCGCTGCTGGGGCTCATTTGGAAAGGCCCTTTGAAAATTACGTTCAGAATTCTTTTGAGGCACACAAGAAAATCTGACTCCATTCAAAGCAGGCCTCAGTTTTATTGCCCAGATTAGTCACCTGAACTGGACTCTGAACTAATTTGAACTCTTTCCAATAATCAGTGCCAGTATTCAAGGACAAAGGTTTTCTGTCATTGTGGGTATTGACCAAGGGGACCTTATGTACCATCAAAGCAATTCCTAAGCTTCTCCTTGTATCCACTGTGCCCAGCCCATCAGCCGACTCATCACATGTGTTCAATAAAAAGTTTTTTAACCGGAATTGAAAAAGAAACAAGAAATATATTCCAAATTCTGGCAGCACATCTGGAATAATCTAATCTTTTCATCCACAAGTTTGAAATTTATAATTTTATTCCAGCAATTCTTTGATATCTCCCTGAAGCACTTAGCTCATTCTATCTAGTTATAACTGCAGGATGAAAATGAGTCAAAAAGTCATTAAATTCCTCATGCCATGTATCAGTCTCCCTGAGTTGAGTCTTCATGTTTTGTTTGAAAGTTGCCCTCCCAGGCCCACAAAATGATCTAGAACAAAGAACAATGATGATGATGATATTTCTTGAGCAATCACTTCATATTAGGCATTTTTCTAATTATATTACACATATTGGCTTATTTAAACCTCATGCTCACCCCATGAGGAAAAAATTATTCTTATCTCCCTATTCCAGAGATAAGAAAAGTGAGACTCAGGGAGTGAAGTGCCTTGTATAAAATTCCATGACTAATAGGGGGGATCCAGTGCTCAGAATCCTAGTCTTCCTTATTCTTCTCTTTGATGTTGCAATGATGTATTCACTAGGGAATTGATTTAAAAAAAACATAAAAGTTAGGTGTTTCACTTTCTCATACATAATTCATCTTCTTTGTATTAAATAAAAATGACCCCCCCAAAATTGGAAAACTAAAAATCATCTGAAATGGAAGCACCAAAAAGTTGATGGCTTGATGCATATTATTGCAGATACTGAGTTTTTGTTCATATTTTATATTTTATCCCCCCACCACATTCATTGTTTAGCCTGACCTGATATCCTTGGCAACTGTTTGTGAAGATGCTTGCAAAAGTGGATAGCTGCTTTCTCTTAGTACTTATTGCTATACCTAGAAAAACCATCTGCACATATTCTAGGTCTATTTTGCCTTTTCTTATGACTAGGGTGGTGTTTCCCCTTAAGACAGTTGGGTATTTCCTTTTGACCTAAACATGCTTCATCATCATCTTCTCTACCATAAAGGTAGAAAGGGAAGGAAAGATGAGAAACACACCTTTTTTTTGGTGTCTATTTTGGGCTGGCTTTTGTGTTGAGCAGAAAATGTGGTTTTGCTAACATACCTTAATATACTATTTTGCTCTAACTCTGCTCTATTGTGCTATAGTTTACTCTAGTATGCTGATCTTCCAGTATACGTAAACACTCTATTAAGGTTCCTCATTGCATAGATGTGGTGCTGGGCCTTCAAGGAGAGGACTAAGAATGCACAGAGAATTGGCGACAGAGCTAAGAGTAGATGCCAGGGCTGAGACACCAGAACCCAGACAGTTCCCCTTTGTTGTGTGTATATTGTTGTGGGCAGAACAGGCGCGTCTCTGCTGATGGTCTTGCAGCTGGGGTATTTGCCCAGCTCTGCTAAGTAAAGTCCATTCCACTGTTGTCTGTATCTCAACTTATCCCCCAGCTACTTGTACAAAGGAATGCCAGTGTAGATTTAGCATTATTCCTGGGCACCAGGATATGCAACTCTGGGGCATTTTAGCAGCCCTCTCTGGCCAGACAAGTAGGTTCTGGAATTGTCTATAGCTGCCTGAGTGCAAGAAGATGAAGACTGTTGAAGGGGCCAGAGCCCCCCTTAAAAACCCTCACAAGCTTCAGACAATCTATTTGGTGCATCTCTGCACTGTACACCAGGAAAAATTGGGGGTGTGGTGGTTCTCCCTAAATTCCGTGAACCTGAAGCTAGACCTTGCTTCAGGATCTTTCACTTTGTCTTAAGTAGACATCCACGGTACATGATGCTACCATCAAGCATACATTTCCGAGCTCCCTCGTCTGATGCATCCTAACCTTCAGCCAATTTCATCACTATCAGAGGCACTTGGTACATGATCCTGGTCCCTTTCTAACAGGAGAGGGAGAGCTCCTTTCTAGGTATTATCTTTGCCTTTTATGTCTATTGTGGTTCAGCAGCTTGTAGCTGCTGTGACTAATGTGTAATTGCAGTCATTAAAGTAGACGAGTTCCTTCTTATATCTCACCTTCATTCTCTCCATTGCTCCAACTCTTAGCTAGTTTTAATAACATGGGTAGGAGCACTTGAGGAAAAGGAAGTGTTCCTGACTGATGCTCCCCTCATGACATGATAGATTTTCTTCTTTGAGTTAAACCATGTTTTTAATCGCCATGAAATGTTTGCAAATCTAACAAGCCACTTAAAACACACACCTCTAGGAATGCTTGGTGCCAAGAGAAGTATCTGAAAGTCCCACATTCTAATACTCTTGTCAAATCCCATAGAACTATCACTCTTTTAATTGATACCCACCCAGTCAGTGTGAGACCACTCTGACTTGACTTGACTTTAGCATCCTGAATGTCAACAAGTACTACAATCTTAGAGCTTAGAGAAATCAAATTTTGACATTAAGTTCGGGGTTCAAGTTCTGTGTCTTCTTTTAACAGTTGTGCAACTTTGGGCAAGTCCCTTGGCTTACCTGAGTCACAGTGTCCTCATCTATAAAATGAGGACAATACCCTTTCGAACTAACAGGGTCGATATAAGAAATTAATAAGACCCTGTGTTGTGTGGGCCAACACTTCATAAATGCTAGGCAAAAGTCAAACTGTTTTTATGACCGCATCTTGGCAGCATTTCTCTTGAGACATAACAAGTTGCAGAAGACCACAGTATGCACAACCTCTAGATCACCTTGCCAGCATTCGAATCACCAGCTCCAAGCCTTACCAGCTGTGTGACTTTGGGTGAGTGATATAACTTCTCTGAGCCTCATTTCTCCCATTTCTAAAGTGAAAGTGATAATAATTGTTCTAAATTCTTGGAGTTGTGAGAATTCACTAAAGTGGATTAGCACAGAGTAAGTGCTCACTCGGAGTTGCCTAATATTAATACTGGCTTGCATCAGATAGCAGACAGTCACCAAATGTTAATTAACTTCATGTGGTTCCAGTCTACTGATCAAATTTTAAGCAGCTGTTGCTATTACATTAGCAGCCTTGTGTTTTATTTTCAGTTCTCTTACAAAGGCTGGTTTAGGTTTTCCTGTGTGTGTGTGTTTGTGTGTGTGGCATGTGTGAGTCTCCTCCGTTGTTATCTTGCATATTGCAGATTGACTGTGATAATTGGCCGGCATTATTTTCTTCTAGAATCTCTCATTGTTTCACCTGCACAGTTGGGAGAGCTCAATCATGCCCCGCTCTCCTGAGCACCTCGTGGATGTCAGGCTGCCTGGGAACTGAAGCTGAGTTACACTTTGCCTGTGATGAGTGTCTCTGTCCATTTAAGGTCCACTTATCATCTTGAGCTCTCAGCTTAGTGAGAGGAGAGTTGTCACACTTGGAAGGAAGCTTCCCATGCCATAAGCAGAGGTAGGGGAGCATGTTGTGAAACCAGCTGCCATGAAATTGAATTACAGGTGTTGTATTCTTCCAGCCTTAAATTGCTCCATTATCACATGGGCCTTTCTGTTTGTTTGGAACAAATAACTGCAATTTACCAGGATGCTAAGAGATGAGGGTGTAAGCAGTCAGAGGTTGTTTAAGGTTTCCATAATGATGGAAAATTACTCCTATCCATTTCAAGTATGGTTTCTCTCCCAAGCCACCACATTTAAATGTGAAGAGAGGAAATGCCTCACTTTTTAATACTCCTCTCTCAGCACAATGCTCTTTAAAGGCGCTCCAGGTTTCTTTAATGTTCTTAACCACACACCCAATCAGTTTTATTTATTATCCTGTGCCATACGGGCAGTAATGACTTCGGAGGCAGCCAGGAGTGAATGGACAATTTGCTTTCACTGCCTCGATCTCCTCAACCCATTTCCTCTTAATTTGGTGGAGACAGTGGAGCTTCTGGAACCGGGGCCGTGGAGACGCCTTAAGGAGGAAAGCTCTGAGACACCATTTACTCTTCTTCATAATTGATCATGTTTGGAAGTGATTTCCGTCTTCACCTTCTTCCTTCAAGGCATTTTTGCTTCCCAAGGAACACTATTTTTTCCCTTTCAAGAAGAAATGTCTATAATTGTAAAGGTTGGATTCCTCCCTGCCCTCCACCCCTACTGTTCACAAACTGACAAACTGCTTTCAGTATTGCAGGGTGGTTGGGATGAGGTGGTGGTCATTTTTGTAAGAAACAGAAATTAAAGTGATCATCACTTCCTCAGCGTCAAGCAAAGGCAGTGTGGGAAGTTGGTGGAAGTGTGTATTTTTTGTGGATATTTAAATTTTAAAAATGAATTGCTGAGTTTTCCAAATGACAACTATTTATCAATGGTACTTGAAACATGTCTCATGAAATGAACCTCGGAATTAGGTGGGAGGTTTCTTTAAGTTATGCATGGCACATGAGTGCTTTTGGACTCTATTCTTGAAATACTTATGGTTGTGGTCATTATTTTTTTATTATGCAAGTATATGTAAATACAGTAGTCTCCCTTTCTCTGAAGTTTCTCTTTCCACAGTTTTGGTTACACATGGTCAACCATGTCCAAAAATAAGTGAATAGAGTAAAATATTATATGAGAGAGAGTGATCACTACATTTATATAAATTTTATTACAGTATGTTATTAATAAAATTGTTATTTAATTATTAGTTATTAATCTGTGCCTAATTTAGAAATTAAGCTTTATCATGGGTATGCATGTACATATATGGGGAAAGAAAACAGTACATGTGGGGTTTGGTACTATCCCTGGTTTTAGGCATTCACTGGGGGTCTTGGAATCTATCCCCCTTGATAAGGGAGGGGATTGCTGTGCATTGTTTTTGTAAAACTCCCATAATCAAGAACAACAAAAATTTTACACTTGCATCCTCACCCTCCAACTTATTCCCTGCCCTGCTGATACTAGTCAAGTATGTGTGTTTCCTCCAGATATTTTTCCATGCATGAACATATATTAATACGTGCATAGAGCAATCTATAGTTTTGCTTTCTGATTGTGGAATCACATTTTATTTTTCCTGTAGGTTTTTTTTTTTTTAACTAAACACTATATTTTGTGACTCTATCCACATTAATACATATAAATGCAGGTCATTCTTTTCAAGGGCTGATTATCAGTCTATGATATGGGTGCAACATAATTTATTTAACATATTGAAGTACATTTAAATTGCATTATTTTGCTCTTACAGCAAAAGGTGTTGCTGCGAACGTCTGTGTATATTTCTCCTGATGTGTGTGTGTGCTAGATCTCTAGGGTACATATCTAGTTCTTGTTACAACACTGCACTATTAGAACCTGTTGACTGGTCTTCTTAATGATGGACTAAATATAGCATAGGTATAGAGTGATAACCTATTACAAATTTGCAAGAGTATGTGAGTTCTGACCCATGGGGTTATGTTGGGTAAAGGTATTCAATTAGAATTGAAACATAAAGTTGATTTATAAGTGCGTGTTTGCCTATAAGAGATCCTGCAGAGCTGAACATGCACACTTGAAGATGTGAGAGAACTATGAAAAGTAAAAAAAAAATAAATGAAAGTATTCGTGTTAATCAACTTTTTGGATCATCGCTCATAAAAATGAAAATGAATGTGTGTTCAGGAATAGCTGAGGGACATAGAGTTTGGATTGTTTTAACATATTAGGCAGAGGACATGTGACGTGAGGATAACATGCAGGAAGTATGAGAATGATGTCTGGAGTTGGAACAGCCTGGGTCTGAACCCTGCGCCTCTGACACACGTGGCTTTGGGATCTGCAGCTTTGAGATCTGCAGCTTAGAGAGGCCACTGTCTCTAGGCTTGTTTAAAACAAGGTCACCCATAAACTGCCTGTTGCAGTTGTCACGAGGATGAAGTGATCCAGTGTGCGGAAAATGCCCAGCCCAGCACCTGCCACCCAGCGAGTCATCAATCATGTATTATTTAGAAAATATTATTATTAATACTATGAACACTGTCATTTGCTATCCTCATGTCCCCGGTCAAGCTCATCAGGTCTGCTATTTGGTCGCTAAAAGAGGAAGCCGAATTGGATAACGTCCAAGATTCGTTGCTGTTTTTCCATTTCGAAAAGTGGTTTTCTTCCTTTTGAAAAAGGCAAGTTTTTGCTCATTGTCTTCGTAAGCCTTTAAGCTAACAGGATGCACACACACGCAATACAAATTAGGTTGATGATACCATAGGATTCAGGCTCTTCCAAGGCAGAGCCTCAAAATAGTGAAGGAGTGGCCGTCCCAATCTAGAGAAATCGAGTATGGGACCACTGGGACACTAGGTGATGTGCAAAAAGAGCCGTCCTGTTCTCCTCTTCCAGCCCCCACCCCGTTCTGCCCACTCAGGCACTGTCTTAATGCCCACAGTCCTCCTCTTGCCCTTCCTTAGGTCTCTCCCAGAAGGTGTCACTTGTGCAGTCAACGTCACTCTCTACTTGATGGCAAGTACAGTCACTCTCATTTACAAGTGCATTCATATGCTAAACATTTTACACGCGTTAATTTGTTCATTTATTAGTTGATAAATATCAGCTGTGAATTATGTAGGAACTATGATTCTGAGGTGCCAGAGTTACTACAGTAAACACAATAAAGTTTCTGGTTTTGTGAAGGATTCATTTTAGTGCAGAGTCCCGGATGACAAATAGATAAACAAATAACTGCCATTATATTTTATTCTTAATACAAATAAGTGTAAAGAAAAATAAAGTGGCTAGGGAACGCTAAATCTATAGCAAGCCCACTGTCTTGAAAGCTTCTTTAAAACAGGGTCAACCATAACCTGTCTGTTGCCGTTGTGTAGATTGTCAGGTAGGACCTCTCTGAGGACTGTCATTTGAGTAGTGATATGTATGAATGCTGTCACTATATCATAGATCGTATATATGTATACGTGCATATATCTGCGTGTACATCACCGTAAGGTAGGCACTATTGTTCCCATTTTACAGATTGGTAAATTGATGGTTAGAGAGGTTAAGTAATGCAATAGGGAGATTTTTCAGTAGCCAGTAACAGAACATCCATCTAACAGTGACCTAACCAAACAGGAATTTATTTTTCTAACTTGACAAGAACTCTGGAAAGAGGCAGGGGATGGTTCTGCTTAGGCAGTTCAATGATGTCAGTGCTAGCATCTCTGTGATTTTCTCAGCCTTTTTTCTCATGGTCTCAGAATGATTTCCCCAGATCTAGACAGCATGTCCACATTTCAGGCAGGGACAAGCAAGGAGATACACCTGTTTCATCTGGCTCTTTCATCGGGAAGAAGAGTAGACTTTACAGATTTCCTCTGTAGTTTTCTTGGGAAGATCAGTATCCCCTGGCCACCCCTCGCTGCAAGGAAGCCTGAGGAACTGAATGTTTCGTTTTTTAAAATTTCTATAATGGGAAGAAAGAGAGAAGACTTGGAGTGAGTGTTGGGTTAGTGTTCGCCTTGCCATGAATGACGTGCTCAGCATCACGTGTCTAGTAAGCTAGGTATGTCTGGCAGCAAAGTCCTTCTCCTTTAATCTGTCTTTATCTGATTCGTCTGGGATAGTCATTGTTTCTTACAGTATCCAGAGCACGTGACTAACGTGAGTGACAACAGCAGTACCATGTAGGAGGTCACAACAAAGTTTTGGTTGCCGTATGGCTGATATTGATAATGTCACTCCCTGCTCTTTTAAGTATAATTTCCAGGCATTGAGATTTGGCCCGACTTTTTCTCTGATTAGCCTATTGTTTCATGATTGGCTGATTGATGCATAATTTGTTGCAAATCCAGAGATCACAAACCTGCCTGCAGATGAAATTTAAATATGGGGTCACAGGGAAAATGCTAAGGTGTAAATAATTCAGGAAGAAATACCGATACAATGTTACTTGAGAGTTGTACAGTGTCACAGAATCCTTAACACCTGTGGAGCATCCTTTAGTTAACATTTTTTACATGCATTGACTCATTTGCTTAACACAGTTATCCAGGGAAATGAGGCAGGAATCATTTTTGCTGGTTTACTTATGGCTACATTTTACTTACATGTAAACTGATGCCTAAAAAAAATAAATGACTTAAAACATTAAAACAAACTTAATTTTTCTAATCATGGGCTTCATGATCTTATTAAAAAACACCACTCTTTTAAAACAGATTAACTTACTCCCCTTCAAGTTGATGACTGTCTCAAATTCCCTCCTGTGTAGAAATTCTGAACTGCTATTGGTTAGATATGGAAAGATCATTCCTAGAATATACATCTGTTCACTTGCTCTAGCATATGCTAATAAGCCTTTTAAAGTGAAAAGATGAGACCATTAAGTCTTTAAAAAATATTTTCTGGCCATTTCTAATTGAAGAAAAGAATAATACATACTAATTTTCAAAAATTCAAAGAATACAGAAATGTTTACACTACCCAGTAAAACTTTTTAGTAACAACTTCAAAAGATAACCACCATTAGCAGATTAGTTAATATCCTTTAAGGTATTTTTAAATGTCATTATTTTTGGAATAATTATCATTTTTATCATTACTAATAGATATGATAGTGTTTTGTGACTTTTTTCCCTAATATATTGTGGCCACTTTCCATACCAGTATATCTACATCTACCTAATCATTATTATCATTATCATTATTATTTTGAGATGGGATCCTGCTCTGTCTCTTGGGTTAGAGTGCAGTGGCATCATCATAGGTCACTGCAACCTCAAACTCCTGACCTTAAGTGATCCTCCTTCCTCAGCCTCCCAGAGTGCTAGGATTACAGGTGTGAGCCACTGTACCCAGCCAAACCTAAGTATTTTTAATGTCTGCATGGTATTTTAAGGGTGAATTCTAATTCTTGTAGCCAATCCCCTAGTAATGGTCACTTAGTTTTTTCTAAATGTTTAGTGTTAAACAAACATGTTCATGACATGTATCTTTAAGCAATGTTTACTATTTCTGTAGGAAAAATATCTAGAAGTGGTATTGATTAATTAGAAGGTAGGTACATTTAAAATTTCACAAATATTAAAAAATTACCCTGCATTAGCAGTATTTGAGAGTATCTGCCTGTACTCTCACTAGCCCTGGGTATTATGCATTTTTAGTCCTTGCTAATTTGAAAGGCAAAGCAGTTAATTTTATATCTATTTTAATTTGCATTTCCTGGCTTAACAGTGGTCTCAAGAAGCTTTTCCCGTGATTGTTGGTCACCTTGTCTTTTGTCAATTAAATCTTTATGGCCTTTGTCCATTTTTCAGTCGAGTTTTTTTTCTTTTGATGAAACCCTTTAGATGAACCCTGGATATGTCACATCTGTTGTTAATCTTTTTCTCCTTACTTTGTCTTTTAGCCATGTTTCTAGTATCTTTTGCCATGCCAATTTAAGAATTCTTATACAGTCAAATTTGTGGAACTTTTTCTTTCTTAGTTTCTGGCCTTATTGCAATGCAAAGAAAAGTCAGAAACAGTGTGATTTTACAGTATTCAAGTTGGAAATGCACTCTGAGTGGAGCTTTTGAAATGTGGGAGCTCGTTGGCCTGGAGTAATTATCATTCTGTGGCTGATATTTACCCACACCCATTTGCAATGTAGTCCAAACCAGGGTTTAATAACCCAGAGCATATTTGCACAGACTTTCTCATTTTCTAACCATTTAAAATTAGTACTGAAAGATGAATGACTCATTTTTTAATATATTCCCTTTGAATTTGGCTCTACCCTGAGAAGGTTTTTAAGGAGAATCAGTTGCTTAGTCACAATAGCACAAGCATTAACTTCTTGGAAAGTTTCATGCTTTTGTTTTGCCCAAATGTTCTCTCTAATGAATGAAATGTTAGGTTCACCCGAAACTTGTCAGTGGGGATGGGCTTTCTAAATAAAGGGGATTGGAATACAAATGACCAGGCAAGCAAGAAAAAGAAATGCCTTGGTGTTTGGACATTCAACTGAGTCTGCAAGTTAGTGAAGCAATATGAATATAAATGACACGTGGAATAAAATTTATAGAATCGGTACCCACATATTCTCCAAGTATCGGTGTAGACTTTGATATCCTACAGGCCTGACCTTGAATTCTGGCTTCTACACTTAATAATTATGTGAGAAAGTTGTTTAACTTTATGTGAACCTCAGTTTCTTTCTCTCTAAAATGGGGGTAATGCTTGCAACTACCATCATCTAAAAAATTGTGCATTTTGTCATTTCCAACGTTCATTTCACTGTTGATTGCAAAGATCTGGGTGGTCTGTTTCAACACCAATCTGCTCTAGCCTCAGGTGCAGGCAATACTTAAACATCAGCAGATGAAAGTAAGGGAAGTGCATAAAAACTGTGTAAAACTACCATTAATTTGGTGTTTTATAAGCAAGTTCTCTCTGGCAGTCAATTCATGCTGTTAAAGTAGCCCAACTTTTCATTTTTATTTTATTTTTTACATCTCAATCTTTCGTGACTTAAAACTGACGACATCTGACTATATTTCTCAAGCAGTTATTACATATTTATGAAGAACAGTTAATCTGTGGTAAAGGAGAGCGAAAAATCATAAAAGTTTTAGAGCTGAGTGACTTTCGGGCTCACGTACAGTAGAGGAAATTAAAACTCAGGCAAGTTCCCATTCCATTACTTGCCCAGCATCAAGTGTTAGTAATAATGATAAAAAGCAACGACTACAAAATTGTAATGCAACAAAAGGGTCTTGGGCTGGTTCTGTTGTATTCCATCTAAGGGTGAGTTATGGGAACAAGGTGAGTTTCTGTGTCATCCTCTTTCCCCAGAGTGTCACAGGCCATCTAGATATCCAGGAAGGGTGTTTCACAGGTCATATTTCATGAGTTGTCCAACAATGTCCAGGGCATAGAGAGTTCCAGCTCCCGTAAGACAGCCAGCAGCAGTGGGCACTCGGGCTGCTGACCATAGTCTGGGAATTACTGCAGGACACAGACTGGAACATCAGCTGTTGGAGGCTTCAGTGTAGATGAGATGCTCCACTCCTTTAAATGGAGTAGATGACATGTAAGAGCTCACCTGGTTCCCAAGGGTGTGGGGGTGGACAGTGGAGGCTTGAAGGAATGTCCCCAAGGATAAGGCAGATGGGAGGCCGCCTTATCTCCCCTTGGCCTGGCCCCTCCACATCTGGTCCTATCTGGGAGGACCTCTCTGGACACTCATCTTCCTAGTAGCACTCCTGTCCCTTGTCCTCTCAGTCCAGGACATCTGTTCTAGACCAGAGTAGACAATTTTTCTCTAACTCAGCACATCCTCTCCCAAATCTATTTTCTGTGCCCCAAAAGACTGCCTCTTCTCTGGAGCTGGAAATTGACTCATCCTCCTGGTGGTGTCTGTCATTTCTGCTGTGCCATCCATCCTGGAGAGAATGACTGCAGGTACAGGGTGCCTCAACGATGCATGAAGAAGGGCCGAGAGAGATGGGGAAATCCTGAGAACAGAAACGTGCTTGTGGATATTTCAGTAGTATTCCCCTGCCCACGTGAACATCAGTGTCGTCATCACCACCGTTGCTGACGATCAAGTGCATTCATTCAGGGCTTATTGGGAAAGTGCCTGCAAATATCAGTACCTTATACCATTTTATTTCACAGATTCCCTCTAGTGTTGGTCCTGTTGACACTTGTGGCAATTAAATAACACCATGGTTCTCAATCAAGGGCTATTTTGTCCTCAGGAGACATTTGGCAATATCTGGAGACTTTTCGATGTTGATGAATAGGAAGGTGCTACTGGCTAAACATCCAACAATCCACGGGACAGTCCCCCATAGCAAAGAATTATCCTGCCCAAGATGTCACTAGTGCCAAGGTGGAGAAGCCTTAACCTAATATGGCACATTGATAAGTTGAAGAGAGTTGTTTTTTTTTTAAATCATGAATGAGTGTAGAATTTTTCTCAAGTGCTTTTACTAGATCCAGATAATCGCATGTTATTTTTTCATTAATCTGTTTATGTTATAGAATCTAGTAATTGATGTTCAAATGTTAACACCATTCTTTCATTCCTGGGGTAAATTCTACTTAGTCACAGTATGATACCATTTCTATGAAAATTTTAAGCATACGAAACAACACTATATATTATTATGGACATTTATATATGTAGTAAAAGTGTAAACAAACAAGCTGTAGGAGAGAGATGCGCACTGATTTCGGAATAATGGTTACCTCTGAAAAGGCAAGGACTGGGATTCAAAGGGCAGGGTTCTTAGAAGGCTCTTATGCCATTTTATTGCTTTAAAAATAGATCTGAAGCACAAAATAAATGTTTGGCAAACATGGAGGAAGGGCGGTCATGTGCAAGGGTGCCTGTTTATTTTCCATATTTTTTGATGTTTGAAATATTTCATATTTTGAAAGAGGAACAAAAAATAAGAATAGAGCTAAGATCATATAAATGGGTAAATACTAATAAATGCCAGATGCAGGATTCAAAGTGAGGTGTAACTGTCTCTAGAGTCCACGTTCTTAACCAACACACCACGCTGCTACCACTGCCCCAGCCACTGCGGGATGAGGGGACGTGTATTCACCCCTGTTACCTTCCCCATAGAGTCCCCCAGTAAGGACTCTTATTTCCTTCATGTTATAGATGAAGACACTACAGGAGGCATAGGAGGGGCACGTGCCATTTAGAATGTGTTTGTTTAGTGCCATTTATTCCTCCCCTTCCCTAGAGAAGTGACCACTAATTAGGATTCATGTGGACCTAGCGAAAAGCAACAAACATGTCCGGGATCTGGGCATTGTCCTTGACACTGCGTGTTATCTTAGGCCATAGTTTCATCAAATAAGAAATCCTCTAACTCCTCACTTCTCTCCATCCCCACTGCCACCCTGTAGTCACCACTGTCTTTCCCTTATGAGGGTAGCCTCTCCACAGGGCTCCTGTTGTGAGTTTTGCCCTCCTCTTATCCAGTAGACCCCAGCAGAATGATTGAAATGCAGACTGAGTCCCCTAACTCCCTACCCCTGGGGTTTCGCAGGTTCTTAGAATAAGAAGAGTATCGTTAATGTAGTTGACATTCAGGTATGTTCTAGTTTCTCGCCTCCTTTCTTACCAATCTCCCCTTTTGCTTTCCAGCCGCTGGGCCACACCCCTTTGCACCTCAGGGCCTTTGTGCACACTGCCTCCTTTGCATGGCTGCACCTTAGCGCCATGTCCATCCACACCTCACACCCTTGAGTTGTTGGTTCCTGCACTCCATTTAGTGCTCACATCAAATATCATTTCTTTAGGGAAACTTTGTCTCTTCTAAACTTGACTAGACCTATTGCTATCTATCCTCATAAAACTCCATGAAGAAGGAATGAATTGTTCTTCATAGTACTCACAAGTTTAACTAAACAATTATGCAATTAATTTAATGTTTACTAGACTATAAACACCATAACACTAGTCCCAGGCTTACTTTCTTCATCACTGTATCCTCAGAGCTTGATAATGGTTGTTCAATGAATACATGTTGAATCAATGAAGGAATAAGTGAATGATTTAATACATTTTTCTCTATTAATGTGGAGACTAGAGAAGAAAAGACTTGTCTATTCCATTCTTTGTGGCCTCAGTGTGTTTCCTACCTGTGACATGGTGCATGTATCTGAAGGATGGAAAACATAACTCAGAGTGGTCACCCAGGAAGAGAGACATCAGGTTATTATTCGGAGCTAAAGTTTGGAACTAAAGAGACCAGGAACCAGGAAAGGAAAGAATGAGGAAACTGAAGGTCCTAGTGGATATTTTCATAAGCAGGGTGGCCCCATTTAAATTGGTTACAATAGTCCTATCTTTGAAAAGACAAGAATGTGGCATAGTCCATTTGTATTTTGATTTCCAATTATGATTTTACTTGTCAAGGCTGTTGGTTCTAGAACTTTATTGTACATAACAATGGCATTGTGCTTACTAAAAATGCAGTTTCCAGAGCATCTCTGTAAGACCATTCTGAATCAGTAGTTTTGGGCCAGGGCCCATTCAAATTTTTAGAAATTTGAACAAAACCTCATAAGTGTCACAATATCTTGCTAATTTAGAGATCATGTGCTAATTAGTCATGTGTTAGTATCATCCATTTTTTCCCATATTCATTTTCCTTCTTGACCCTGTTGGTGTCCATCATCGAATCACAGAATCACAAGAATCACAGCACACAATGGTTGGGAATGGGACAGGGTGAAGGACAAAAGAAAAAAAGAAAAAAAAAAGCAGTTTGAAAATCCCTGGCTTATTACAATCTTTTGAACTAATGAAAGCACAAGTCATAGTGAAAATAAATCTTAATGACAGTGTGGCAACTGTGTCAATAGATTGCGTTTAGGCAGGAAAGATTATGCAGTGTCATTACACCAATGGAATGTGTTAACTAATCTGCAGGGCCTGGTGGCTTTTGCTTTTAAGTCACAGATGACAAAGATTAATGCTGATTTTGTGTCCCTTGTCTAGACTTAGCCCTTACCAGGTATAAATATCAACCCTGGCCTTTCATGCTGACTTTTTCTTAATTAAGCTCTAAAACAACAGAAAATGTTAGTTCCCAAACCTATAAATATAGGAATTTTATGTTATTTTTACAAAATTGATCTTCAGGAGCAGAACTATTTCTTTGGAGAGAATGCAAGGAAGGATGGAAGTTGGAGTTAAAAAAAAAGAAAAAGTTAAGGTGGAAAATTGTGGAGCTACATAGCTGTCCTAAAAAACATATTTACAGCAAGAAAATCACTACTTAAAGATCTGGTTAAAAAAAAACAACAAAAAACGGGCTTCTCAGATAGCCGATTAGATCATAAAGCTGGACGGGTCCTGGTCCTGATTTCATTAGCATGTAGTACAGGGTGTCTCCTAGGGGACTTGTATTTTCTTAGTCATGCAGCGTTTCACAGCTGGGCAGAAAATGCTGCCACATTATTTTTGAATGCAAGAAACTTGTGATCCCAGACTCTCCCAGGAATTTAACTCTCTTGCCTGAACAGATTGGCACGACGACAGATGGTCCACTTTGGATCCTTGCAACTAGCTTAGATATTAAGAATCAAACTCTTTGGAATAACAACTAGTATATCAGATTTTATAGAGAAGCAGTTAGTGTGCTTATACCTGCAAGAAAGACTGAGCTCTTTTAGCAGAGCTATAAACGTCTTAAAAGAACACAATGCTGGGCACACAACAATGCTCAGGAGATGCCCGAGGCATAAGGTGAATTCATTAAGAGATTCTACATGACTCTTCCTCCAGTTCTGGTTAGTACAGATCTGTTTCCCCAGAAAGCAAACTCTTGAGATGGAGAGTATCATGCAGGACTTTTATTAAGAAGAGCTATTGGGATCAATACCTGTGGGAGGGAAGAGAAAGAAGGATTGAACAGATAGGGAGGTTGGGCTGTGATGCAATTTGAAAGAAGCCTCTCTGCCAGCCCCGTGGACAGCTGTGAGTCTGGGATGGCTCTCTCCAGTTGTGCCGCGGTGAGTAAGGACACTGGGCTTTAATACCCCCTGCTGGCTCAGTCCCTGTGGGTAGGGTGACCCACAGTCGTGATTCTCGGAGAAGATTGCCAGCCGAGGGCTGCCTCTGGAACACTGCTGGCAGCTAGACGAATAAATCCTTAATTCCTGAAAGAGGTTATGGGTAGTGACCATCACAGCATGCTCTGTGCTGGTATTGGGGTACCCCTTGGGGCTGGCTCAGATGACAGTGTATTATATAGACTGAATGCTTATGCCCCCCCAAATTCATATGTTGAGATTCTAACATAAGAAATTATATGAATGCTATTAAAATGGAGGGCCTTTGGGAGGTAAACAGGTCATGAAGGTGGAGCACTCATGAATGGAATTAGTGCCCTCATAACGGGGTGAGAGAGCAGAGTGTTTTCTCTCTGCTGTGTGAGGATACAAGGAGAAGTTGGCAGTCTGAAACCCAAAAGGGGGACCTCACTAGAAGATGGTACCCTGGTCATGGACTACCAGCCTCCAAAACTATATATAAAAAAAAATTCTATTGTTTATAAGCCACCAATGCATGGTATTTTTTAATAGCAGCCCACATGGACTCAGAGTGTACCTGATTATTACAAGTACTCAAGGTAATTATGACTCACACAGACTAAAGATTTCTTACTGACTGCACAGAAACCTCTGGAAGGCCACTTAGTCCAGGGACTGCAAAAGCGATGATTATTTTAGTAACTCCATTTATTTAGCCTTTATTTAAAAAGTGGTATGAAACTCATTTGGTGGGAAGATGCAAAAATAATTCTCCCAAAGAAACACACACAAACAAAATGGATTCCTGAGATGGTATCCGTCCCATGTGCTAGGCATGCTGGGAAATACATGGTCTCTCTAAGCTGAGAAAGAAGAATGCATGGTCAGTTGCAGGGGACCAACACGCCGGAAGGATGGCACCCTTTGGAAAGCCAGTGGTCCAACGTACAAAATGCAAGGGAGCAGAGCAAACTTGGGCTCAATCTGGATCCTTGTTCATCTCTGGGGGAGCCTGTCTGGCTGCTAGGAGAGGTGTGGAAGCGGGAGGGGGTGATCTCTCTAGTACAGTGGGTGGAGGAGAGGGGATCCGGCTGGGAGAGCCTCCAGCCCACTTGGAGGAGAGCGGGAAGGAGGACCCACATCTGAGTAAGGAAACTGCAGAAGCAAAGAAGGGGCTGTGTGGACTGGGGCTAAAGTGGATGGAGCCCATGGCTGGGCTCAGTCTCAGGAGTGGCCTGGAGAACATTGAGGGGTGCACACACAATCCTGGGCTTGGGAACCTGGAACTGGGTTGATGTGTCTGCTGGTGGACCTGTCAGGCATGGGTGTGATTGGTTGAGATTGCAAAAACTGACAGTTCTTCGAATCTATAGCAGGGTAGGGCTGAGGAAGGAGGGGGCTTATGTCCAGGATTTGCTCATGTGGTTCCTACTTCTCTGTGGCATTTACTTGCATTTATGACTTTTGCCATTACCCCTTATCACATAAGTTTTTCTTTAACCTCATGTGTAGAGGAAACTTTGGGTGGTTGTGACATTCATGCGTTTACTCGTGTGGTCACCCTTTATGTGTCCAATCTATTTCTTCGTGCCTTCTGACTTCTGCTATAGCAGCTTAGTCTCCTGACCATCTCCCTTCACCCAACAGCATGGCCTCCCAGCCCCTGCCTTGCTAGGCTGTCTCCCAACTCCTAAAATCAATCTGTGCTCTGATTCTCTGTGTCCTTCCCATCTTGGGAGCCCTCCAGAAGCCTCTCCTTTCTTTTGGAATTCCTTTGAGACTTGTGTTTGGTGATCTATCATGTGCTCTTTGACACTGTTTGTCATTAGTTTCACATACTGCCACGAGGAGATCAAGACCTTTTAGAAGGCAAGGAGAAGGTTTCGCTATTTTTGTGTCCTCCTTAGTACCTAGTACAGGACATGGGTTAGTCTAAAGCAGAGGGTGAGGACCCTGTGACCCTCCCTTCTCCTGAGGTCTTCCTCCTCTCACTCTTAATCTGCTGAATATCTGTTTCAACTTTAGTCCTAAACTTAAATACCTCCTCCTTTCTCTTTGTCTCCCAATCCCAATTTGTGGCCTGCGCTGACCTTGTTGGTCTCTCATAGCACCTTCTCATAGAATGTCTCAATGTGTCATGATCCATTTGTTTGTTCTGTGTGTTATGTTTGATTCCTGTTTCCCTTCAGACTGTCGGGGGCATGAGGGCTTTTCCCAGACAAGCGTTGTGTCTGATATGTGTCCATTCTCAACACGTATTTGAACAAATGCATGAAGCGGAAGGACAATACAGATAACTCCTTGCATTGGTAAGTAAGTAACTCAAACCCTAGAAAGTTCTCAGTTGCTAGTTTTCTAGTATATTTTAGCTTTCTATAAAGGAGCCTGTCATAGATCCATTTGGACATTGAAAACACTCTTTTCCAATCCCAGCAGTCTTGTTTATACTGCTGGGGCCAGTAGGGTTTAGTTCTCACAGAGACCAGATGTGAACACTGCACCTTGCTGCCCTCCTTCCAGCTCTTTCTCTCTCTCCCTCTCTCTCCAGGTTACTGCTTGGCTACCAGCATGTCTGCTCTGTCATTTTATGTGTAATTAACGTTCCCCAAGATAAGAATTTCTTTGACAGGTTTCCCAGCCAGTAGAGTGAGTTTAGAGACCTAATTACCACATGCCTGAACTGTGGGCTTCCCTCCGAGGCCTCCGCTGTGATACAGCCAGTGAATGACTTGGTCTGGGCTGCTTTCTGGGGGTGAGGCTTTTTTGAAATTATGACGGTTCCTATCTCCAAAGTATTTCAAATGCCAGCATTGGAGATTGGGCTCTGAAATAGACGATGTGTGATTTCTGTACTTAACACAATCTTGAGTTTTGCCCTCTCATTTCTGCCTTGGACAGACAACCACAGTGAAGACAAATTGCTGTACGAGGGATTTTCTGCAGGCAGGTTCTAGTTCATTCTCTCTCTCTCCCTCCCTCCCTCCCTCCCTCCCTCCCTCTCTCTCTCTTTTTTTTTTAAATTTGGAGATGGTTCTATTTAAAAAACACATTCACCACAAATAGATACAAGGGAAACAAATAAGAAAATAGATTATGTTATGTCTTTGTAAGCTTGTTCTATTTCAAAAAGTATTCTTAATTAGGGTTAGGGAAATTTCCTATACAAATAAAACTAGACATCTGTTCCCTTTCCATTAAAAATATTTATAGTACATGAGCTACAAGCTAAAAGTATACACCTGCTTATATTGCTGGCCAGTGATAAAGATGAACAAGGACACAAAGGTGCTTATTCAATTATCTAAGCATCTTAATTTGTACAGTGAAGTTATTATAGATCAACTATGAAAAAATTAGAAAACATTAATGAACACCAGCCCTTGTGTAAAACATCACACAAGATGCCAAGATATTATTTTTCCACTATTTTCCATTATTTTTATTAGTGGAGAGAAAAGAAACAGGCTGATGAACAATTAGTGAGATACCGATTGTGTTTTTTAAACATTTTTTTCTGTCTTTTAAAGTAATTCAAGCTTTCAGTTATGCATAGGGATTATAGATTAATAATAGCAATGATTATAATGGTATTTGCCAAGTATTAGGTCATTAAATATGAAATGTCTGATTTCAGATCAAAAGTTTAGTTTATTATATCTCAAAAAAGAAGCAGTGTAACTAATCAAAGTATGCACCTGAACTGTCAACACAGTTTTGCCATCTTAACAGTAGCTCGTTTATGCCAGCAGCAAAGAAGCCTGGAGAGCGAGTGGTGATAAAATCGCAAAAGGTATTTTTGACACTTTATTGAGAATTGAGTATTTTTCCTTATAAGAAATGGTCCAAAGCCTGGAACAAGTGGTAGTCAGTTGGTGCCAGGTCTGGTGAATGCAGTGGATGACAGAGAGTTTCCATGTCCAACCTCTGTAGTATTAGTGGCACTTTGTGTGGCACATGGTTGAGCATTGTCCTGCAAGAGGATTGGCCTGGCTCTGTTGACCAATCTCGGCTGCTTAATCACGAACATCCTCATCATTTCATCCTGTTGGTTGCAGTAGACATCCCTGTAATTGACTCCAGATTTCATGAAGCTGTAGTGGATAATACCAGCGCTGGACCACCAAACAGACACCGTTAGCCTTTTTTTTTTTTTTTGATGAATATTTGGTTTTGGACTGTGTTTACGCACTTTGTCTTTACCCGACCATTGTGCTGAATGCTTGTGAATATCAAAAAGAATCCTTTTTTCATCACATGTAACAGTATGGCATAGAAATGGTTTGCCTTTATGTGGTGACAGCAAAGAAAGACAAGCTTTGAGATGATTTCCCTTCTGACAGTCATATAATTCGTGTGAAACCCATCTATCCAGCTTCTTTACCTTGTCCATTTGTTTCAAATGGTCCGATATTGTTCGAATATTAACGTCAAACCTTGCTGCTAATTCATGCATAGTTGAGATGGATTTGCTTCTGCAACAGCTTTCAGCTCATCATTATCCACCTTGGTCTCAGGTTGCCCACATGGCTCATTTTCAAGATTAAAATTACCCGAATGGAACTTCTCAAACCATCAATGTACTGTGCATTCATTAGCCACATCCTTCCCAAACACTTCATTGATATTTCATGCTGTCTGCACTGCATTCGTTCCACGATAGAACTCATATTTGAAAATAACATGAAGTTTTGACTTAATCCATGGTTTCACAAAAATTGATCTAAAAAAAATTGAAAGATAATCACAAGTTAAACTGTGTGTTTGAAAAAAGGAGGGTGTACCTTCACAACAAAAATAAAACAAGAGGTGTCAGAGTGAAATGCCAGAGGTATCAGCTGTCAAACGTAGTACTTAAGGCGATTGGACATTTCATAGTTAGGAACCTAAATATTCATGTTAGGCAGTACATAAAGCAGAATCATGTATGTTAGATCCTCTTACTATTCCTATTTTACTGATGAGAAAATTGAGTTTTAGCAATTTAGTAACTTTCCTCCCAGCTGGGAAAACTGGAACTCAAATATAGGTCTCCTGTAATCCATAGTGTATACGTTTAACACTATGATATTCTCTCTGTGATATAAAACTTCATACCTAGAGTTTATGGTTAGAATTAAGATACTGAAAGAGAACCCTGATAGAAACAGAATTTTCTTGGGTTTTCTTAGAAGAGTTCTGATAAATATGTGAAAATTATATTTTAAAAGAATGTCAAATTTGTACTGATTGTAATTTTTGGCAAATTTTAAGTCAAATAATAGCCTGTGCCTATACATGAGTAATCCCTAGAATTGTAGCCCTTTTCTTGTCTAGTTAGAGCAAGTTTATATAGAAACCCAGAGCTCAAGATGCTTTGTTTAGCCTAATTCTTTGCCCCTATCCTGACACCCCCAGTCTGCTCATGGCAGGTGGCTTCAGTTCCAGTCGTAAGTATATCCATGGATGAAAATTCCATGCCCTTCTTCACCAACCTGTTCTGACTTTTTGGTCAGTATTCTTAGCAAGACTGTTATATCTATCTTCGGAAACATGAACAATCTCTCCTTGTATGAAGACATTTTTAGCTTACTCATAACAATGATTATTTGCATTTGTAAAAGATTTTCCACTTTGCAAAGCACATTCACATACTTGGTTTTCATTTGATCCTCTGAGTCAAGCAGGGCAGGGATTTATTCACTTATTTACTTGGCAAATATTTATTGTGTCTCCTATTTGCATTGAACTAGCATTTCCACTTTGTAAATGAGTAAACTGAGCCTCAGAGAGAATAACCCACTTTCTGTGCCTCTCTCAGTCACATTGAGGGCTTTTTGTAAACCTGTGGGTGATCTGATGTTTGAATGGCAGGGCTTAGACTTTTCTTTCCTAAGCTATGGACTAAAATCATAATGCCAATAGCCCACAGAAACAGCTTGAGTGTCATTTCATGTACATGACAGTTTCTAGAATTATTAATCAACCAATAATACTTCCTTTTGTTTTGAAGCATGATGTACGTTTTTATTTTCTTTATGGGAAATCCTTAGAATAGGTCACAAAGACTCACAATGTGGCCATTACCAGCCTCTCTGGGTTATCCTGCTGTCTGTCCCAGTATTTTGGCTTCTCACACTCCCATGTTCTCTTTTGCTTCAAGGTCTTTGCGGGTGTCTTTGCCCCAAAAGCTCTGCACTCTCTTGTCGTCCCTCCTACCTATACTGCAGACCTTAGCTCGAATGTCAAGGCTTCCGAAAGGTCTTCGACACGCCCCTCCACCAAAACCTCTGATACAGACTCTCTCAGTGCCAGGCACTCCCTCTCCATTTTATTGAGCACAGTCTGCTATTACATATGTATTTATGTAAAGTTTGTTTAATATTTCTGTCCTCAACCGGACTAAAATCACAGGAGCAGATGCCTGTTTTTGCTCATCACTGTAGGCTTAGTTCTCATAAAGGTTACAACCATGTGCCTGAGCAGAGGAGGTGAGGTGCTCTTACAATAGATATCGGGTGAATGAATTGAAATTACGTGCACCAGTATCAGAACTTCAATGTTCACAGGTTAATGGAACAAATCCTGTGTTAGTGTTCTCCTGCTACGGTAACAAATTACCTTACATTTCATGGCTTAAAACAACTTGCATTTATCATCTTACTGTTTCCATAGGTTGGAAGTCTGGGCATGGGATGGTTCAGCTGGGCTGTCTGCTCTGGGTTTCGTGAGGTTGAAGTTAAGGTTTTGGCAGGCTGGGGCTCTTATCTAGGGGAAGATCTACTTCCAAGCCCTTCTAGATGGTTTGTAGAATTCAAGTCTGCGTGGATTCGGGCTGTTCTCCAGGGTCTACTCTTCCTCAGCTCCTAGAACCAACATTCCTCAGCCCATGGCCTTGAATTCTTCCAGTGCTTAGAATCTCTTGCTGTTCCCTCTGCCTCATCCTGTAACTTCCTCTCCTCCTCTCCTCTTCTTCTTTTAAGGGCTCCCATGATTACACTGGGCCCATCAAGATACTCTAGGATGATCCCATCATACTGACATATCCTAAGGATTAGGATGTAGACTTATTTGGGGGGCCATTATTCTGCCTACTGTAAATCCCAAGTGCCTGTCGATTTGACTGTGACTTACCTGGATGAAGAGAGTGGTGGAAGTGGCATTAGTGTGGATTATCCCTCCACTTCTGCAAATGTCGCAGAATTTGGTAGATGGGTTTCCTAGAAATAGAGCTAATGAAATTGGGGACTACATGGCCTCAAACCATTTAAAATAATGGCACTCTCACTCCATTTCTTTTGAGTGGTAGCAATTCACATGAACGCACCAGTTCCCTGAGGAGGAGGAGTGCTGATTGAATTGGGTTCACAAAATGGACAGAAGAGAGAAGTGTGTTTCGTGGCGAACAGCTGTGCCTGTGGAATTGTCCCTCGCTTGCTTGTGCATGCTTTTCCTCTTGCACAGGAATGCCTCCTCTTGGGTGTTTGCACAAGGCAATAGGTTTTCTCTAAAAGAAAATGTACTTTGAACTCATCATGTATGATTTCCTCTTGTTGGGTTTAAACTTTTTGTTTTCTTCTTCTCCTCTTGGTGGAGTCAGGAGTCTAGAGTATCAAGGAACCCCAGGAAAGGTAATTATTTCAGAGGAAAAAATGTAGGTAATTTTTTAGTTTGTCCTATTGATTTTGGTCATTGTATTCATGCATTGATTAATGAATTCACTCATTCATTCATTCCATGCATCTTATGACCAAAAATTTTAAAACATTCTTTGGTAACTGTGTTTAGGTCAGTGTACCCCTTTGTGTATCTATTCTGGAAAAGGTATATTCACTCAAAACATGCATTTTGAGGTCAGTTTGGGAAATGTTTTGAAGGTTCTTCTGCCCCTGAACATTTTCAGTGCATATTAACATATGAAAGGGGACCGATGCTTCACGAAACTTCTTTCACTGAGACCACACTTTCCCAGTCTATGTGATATCTGATACATGTGCGTGGGTTCTAGGGGGCATGTGGAATATGGTGACAGCATGGAGCACATGAGGTTAAGGGTGCTAAGGAAGTACAGGGGGACTCCTAGAGGCCTGAGATGAGCATGGCATTAGGCGCGATAAGGTCGATGCGTGGAGCAGCCAATGCACCATCTTGAAGAACAGGAGGAATGCAAACTGTGAAGGGCACGGAAAGTTGGGTCAAAGACTGAGAACTGACCCTGTGTAGAGACACTGAGGGAAGCGTAGGTCTCAGGCTACAGCATGCCATCTTTTACCTCTAAGATGTACACAAATCGCCTAGTGCTTAGAAGCTTGCAGACGGCTTCCTGCCCTTTCCTTCTGAGACCTCTTTCCATAGCTATCTTTTCAGAGCTTGGACAGTGATCCTTCATGACTTTACAGTGGCCTTAAGGGGTACAAGAAGTACAATTTTACACCAACTCTAAGTAACAGCTGTTTACTGAGCACTTAGCTTTTACAAGGCCCTACACTAGGCGTGGTGGCGGTGGGGATATGGGGCGGATGATAGTACGTGTATGAGCCACGTTTCCTGGCTGTAAAACTCTTACAGAATGTTGGCAAAGGACATGGAAATCTTATTTCTCACGTAGGTGTATAAACAACTGTCTTAAGGCATATGATGATTTATTAAGACAGAATGTGGCCAATCCTTATTCCCTTCCACTGACGCCATAGGAAAAGGCAGGCTCGAATGGCACCCAAGGAGAATTAGGTGAGTCTTCAGAAAGGACTTGACAGAAATAGCTTACTTCCAAAAGAGGTCATATTTTCGTAATTTGAACTTTCTTTTATTAATACACTTTTTGAATATTCCTGTCTCTGGTAATGGCATTTAATAGCTCCTTAACCCCTCAATCAAGACAAGGCAGAGTGATTTGAGCCTTCATTTTTTTTTTTTTTCTGAGACGATAGAGTCTTGCTCTATCATCCCAGATAGTGTGGTGGTGTCATCATAGCTCACAGCAACCTCAAACTCCTGGGCTCAAGCAATCCTCCTGCCTCAGCCTCCCGAGTAGATGGGACTACAGGCATGCACCACCATGCCTTGCTAATTTTTCTATTTTAGTGGAGACTGATCTCACTCCTGCTCAGGCTGGTCTCGAGCTCCTGAGCTCAAGCAATCCTCCCACCTCGGACTCTGAGAGTGCTAGGATTACAGGCGTGAGCCACCCGCCTGGACTGTCTTCAATTTTCTTAACTTTCCAAATTCCACTGGTGTCTAAGTTTTACCTTTCTAACTCCAAAATATCTCTAAAAAATCGACCCTCCTCCATGTGTTCTGGCATCACTGTCCTCGTTTTGCTCCTCATTATCCTGTGGCTAGTTTATAGAAATCGCCTCCTAATGCTTCTTGTTACTCAGAGGTTCTGCCAGCCCCAGCCCCGCTCCAGGTCTACCGCCAATTACCCGTCTCAGACAGAGACCTGACGTGTCCGTGCCTTGCTTACCGTCTGTCAGAGGCTGCTCTTTGTTTGTAGGATGAAGCCCCAAACTCAGCGTGGCCTTTGTTAGTCCCTGTACAATCCGGCTCCAGCCTGGCCTTTCAATTTCAGTGTCTGCAAGTTTTCTCAGAAGTTTCTACTCCTTCATCTACCTTCTCTGCCACGCACTTTGGCCCTCGGTCTCCGCCCAAAGTGCTCCATTCTCCCTCTCACTTTTATCAAGCAAACTTCTATTTACCTTCCATTTCTAGCTCAGACGTCACTCTCTCCAGACAGCCTTTTCTGGTTCATATTTATTTGCCTTCTGTCATCCCACACCCTTCCTCATCGACATTTGAATATATATTGTTTATATCTTGGTATGTTGAGAACAATAATAATAATAATGACAACTTCTGTTCACTTATCATGTGTCAGGCTTGCACTGTCTCACTTAATCACCGTCTGCCTTGTGAGGCAGATGTTAATATTCCCACATTACAGATGAAGAGACAGGCTTGGGAGGAATGTAAGTGACTTTGGTAAGTTTCACAGCCAGTGAGTGACAGAACATGAGTTCAAACCCAAATCTTTTTGACTCAAAAGAATGGACTATTTATTGTTGCTTTCTGTGGTCTTCCACAGAGCATGATGACAGGGGTGGTCTCTGGCCATTACACTTTGCGGTGCAAATACCTCTCTCCCTCTCTCTGAGTTCTGAGACCTTCATGTCTTCCAATATCTAAAACAGCACCTTATCCATAGTAGTAGATTCTTTTATTCATTCATTCATTTGACAAACATCACGTATGTTTATGGTATATGGCATGAAGTTTTGATATCATGCATACATTGTAAAATGACTTAATCAAGCTACTTAAAGTATCCATTACCTCATATACGTATTTTTGTGGTGAACACATTAAAAAAAATATACACACACACACACTGCAATGCTATTCAGCCTTTAGAAAGAAGGAAATTCTGTCCATTGGGACAACAGGTTTGATCCTGGAGGATGTTATGCTAAGTGAAATAAGCCAGGCACAGAAAGTCAACTTCCACATGATCTCACTTATCTGTGGAATCTTTTAAAAATTGGACATGTAGAAGCAGAGTGTAGAACGTGGTTACCAGGGGCTGGGTTACTGGATTGGGGAGATGTTGGTCAGAAGAGAGAAAATTTCAGTTAGACAGGATGAATAAATTCAGGAGATGGACCATACAACATGGCGATTATATTTAATAACAACATATGGTAATAAATTCCTAAAGGATACTTTGTGAATGAAGGAATGAAAGAACAAATGAATGATGGTTAGATTTCAATAAAGGCTTAGCTGGGTTAAGAATAGCATGAGCCATACGTATGTATTTATATTTACTTATGAAATATCATAATTTGACATGTTTTATGTTGGGAATAATTCATCCAGGAAACAGGAGGGACTTAGTGTAGAGATGAGTTAGATTTATATCGCTTTCTTGTGTATCTGTATCAGTTAGGAATGGCTTCAAATAATGACCAAAACAAAGAAATCTGGAGGTGGCAGTTATTGTCAGTGTTTCAGGACCGGCATCTCTGCAATTCTTTGCCCCCCTTACGCTCTAATGCAGGGGTCCTCAAACTTTTTAAACGGGGCCGGTTCACTGTCCCTCAGACCGTTAGAGAGTGTGCACTGTGGGCCCGGGACGAGTCGGCTGCTAAGCAGGACAGGCAGCGTCGGCAAAAACACCTGGCGAGCTGAATAAATGTCTCTGCGGGCCGCATGTGGCCCACGGGCCATAGTTTGAGGACGCCTGCTCTAATGTGTGTTGCCTCATGGTCAAGATGACTGCTGTAGCTCCAGACATCACATCTACTTTTAAAGAATGGAGAAGGAGAAAATGAGAGTGGTGCCAGCCATATCTTTTCCTTTCATTAGGGGAAAAAAAAAAGGTTTTCAAAGAGCCCCCAACAGACCTTCACCTGCATCTCATTGGCCAGAACCATGTCCTGGGGTCATTCTGACTATCCGGGAGATCTGGAAAGTGTCTCTCTCACTTGGGCCTAGGCGCAGATCCACCTTGATTGAAGACAGGTACCTTTAGCAAAGAAAAGAGGGGAACAACATAACTGGCAGGCAGCTGATAGTGCCAGCCACAGCATGTATGCTATTCTTAATTGGTCAAACTGGCCTAATGCTTCAGTCTCCATCGTGTTTCACTTCCAAATGTCCTGTTATCCAACAAGAAAGGTAAATATTCAAAACAATGAGAAATGGAGCGATCAGTATTTTGAAGGTTAAATGCTGTTTGTGAGGAGTAAAAATGAGCCTTAATTATTAGCCAGGCAAATTATTTAAATGTTTAAATTCTTCAAACTTCAGTTTACACCTTCGTAAAACGGTCATGATGATAATAATGACACCTCGGGATGAATGTGAACATTAAGTAAAGTAATGCACGTTTGCCCAGAACACAAAACATTTAGTAAAATCAGCTATTGTGGGTGGGCACAGTGGTTCATGCCCGTAACCCCAGCACTGGGAGGCTGAAGAAAGAGGATCGCTTGAGACTCCGAGTTCAAAACCAGCCTGGATAACTTATCAAGACTGTGTCTCTACAACAGCAAAAAGTTAATGAGCCTAGTGGCACCTATAGTCCCAGCTACTTGGGAAGCTGAGACAGGAGGATTGCTTGAGCCTAGGAATGTGAGGCTGTAGTGAGCTATGGTCACGTCACTGCACTCCAGCCTGGGAAGATAGACAAATGGCCAACAAACATGAAAAAAGTGTTCAACATCACTAATCAACTAATCATTGGGGAAATGCAAGTTAAAACCACAACGAAATACCACCCTACCCCTTTCAGAATGGCCATTATTAAATAGTCAAAAAACAATAGATGCTGACATGGATGCAGAAAGAAAGGAATGCTTGCTTATACAGTGTTGGTGGGACTGCAAATTAGTACAGTCTCTATGGAAAACAGTATGGAGAGTCCTCAGAGAAATAAATGCAGATCCACCATTCAATCCAGTAATCCCACTGCTGAGATTACCAAAGGAAAAGAAGTCATTTTATTAAAAAGATACCTACATTCCGATGTTTATCACAGCACAGTTCACAATTGTAAAGATGTGGAATCAACCTAAGTGGCCATCATCTGATGAATGGATAAAGAAAATGTCACATAGACACACACCATGGAGTACTACTCAGCCATAAAAAGCAATGGAATAATGTCTTTTGCAGCAACTTGGGTGGAACTGGAGACCATTATCCTAAGTGAAGTATCTCAGGAATGGAAAATCAAACACCGCATGTACTGTCTAATAATCGGGAACTAATCGATGGGCACAAACACAAGAGATGTAAAGGACACTGTAAATCAAGATGGGGTAGGGTGGGAAAGGGGCAAGAGATAAAAACTTACCTATCTGGTTCAATGAACGCTTGTCTGGTGACCGGCACGCTAAAAGCCCAGGCTCAAGCAGCATACTCGGTATCCGTGTAACAAAAACTTTTGCATCCCCCTTAATATTTTGAAATTTAAAACAATTAGCTGTTGCTGTTGTATTATTATAGTTTTTGAAGAGCACCTGTTTGTTTCCAATTGACAGTGGAAGTTTAACAGTGAAAGGTGGAATCGATGATTCCAACTCCTCCTTTCTATTATTAAAAATATAAGAATAGCAAATATCTACCTATTGACTGTCTTCCAAGATGCTCCTTTTGTTCTTCCAGTGAGATTTGGAACTTTTGTCAATTTTGTTGATTCATTAATTTTAAGTAAAAATTCCATCTGGGAGCTTGTAGCATGGGTAAAGCCCATTGAAGTTAGTTACTATTTTGTTTAATTCAAGGGTTGGCAAACATTTTCTATAGAGAATCAGATAGTAAATAGTTTAGGCTTTGTAGGCTATGTGGTCTCTGTTCTTATAGGAACAAAACAGGCATTGATAATAGGTATATATTCCAGTAAAACTTTATTTATGGACACTGAAATTTGAATTTAATGTTCGTTTCATGAGTTATGAAATGATATTCTTAGATTTTTTTTTTCAACCATTTAACACTATTTAAACCAATAGCTCAGTTTGGTGTTTGGGCCATCATTTGCCGACCTGTTCTAACTTAATGTCATTGTCATCTTTTCTAGCATACTGGGTTAAATTTGTCACTCATTCCCTTACCCTTTGAATCTGCTTTCCAATCAAAGACTGTGGATTTGAGTATTATCAAGTGGAATTTTAATGTGCAAATTACTAAATCTTGTTATTGGAATAATAGCACAGAATTCAAAAGCAATGGAATTTATTATGCAGTCTGTAAATAGACAATACAGCTTTAAATAAATATAATTCAATATAATTAGAATGTTCTCAGTTTATGAGGAAGCAATAAATAATATCATACCTTCAACATGTGGTGAGCAAAATTTGTCTGATCAGTCACCCCTGTGTGTCTTCCTCCTCTCATCACTATTAGACTAGGCATATATAATACAGGACTAAAATACCTTTGCATGTTTTGCAATATGAAGAACAGTGGTCTGACTGATAGAATTCCACCAGGAGTAAATAAATGCTAGACTGATAGCCTGAGAATAAAAATGAGACTATGTTTATTCCTTCCTTTTGTTCAATTTCTTCAGTCTTCCAAATCAATTACTCAGGCCCCACAACCACTTCTGGGCAACAGCCTTGAAGTCTTGAAACTCATTTTGTCAGGTTGAAAATGAGAGACAAGAGTTGTCAGAGCCAGCATTTGATGCCTTTGACTTGTTTCCATGTAGTGAAAAAAGCATGCTTGCAAGCTGTACAATTGAGAGGATTTGTTGTTTTCTTAAACTAAGGGTGCTGAGCAGCTCTAAGATAGTGTTGCTCTCCCCTAAGCTATTTTGCACAAAAACATACCTGTATATTTTTCCCGAAGATACAGCAGCATGTTTAATGTTAATAAGGGTACCAAAACAAGGCAGCCATAGATATTCTGAATATGACATATAAAGGTTTAAAAATTAACAGTGCTTTTATAAAGATATAAAGGTTATCAATTTTTGCTTATTTTTCTGTGTTCAATAAGGAAAGTATATCCATGATCTTATATGATATTGCTGTAGACAATTGTCATGTTTCAGGGGCAGGGTGGCATTTCCACATGAATCAAGGACAACAGTAAGACTTAAAATTGCAATGAATGCATGTATTATTTAATTTATTTGTTGGCTTCTACCCTTTTTGGATCATCTATAATGTAAGAATTTTTTTGTCCTTTTATACCTATGGACCTTTCCCAATTTCCAGTCTTTTTATTATAAGGGCCTGATTCATTCATAATTGCAAACATGTTGAATGTCTACTGCACCAAGCACTGCATGCAACTTACCATTTAATTCTTGCAGCAACTGTTTGTGATAAATATTGTTTACTGTTTCCGTTTTCAGATAGGATAACTGTGACGATGTTGTTGAATAATTTGCTGAAGTGAATGAAGAAGTCAGATTTTAACCCTGGGTATTGGTGTCCATCTTTTGTGCTCGTAACCTTTGTCATACTAAACCTGCTGTGCTTCTTTCTCTAAGCCAGCAGTTCTCAAACCTGAGTGTGTGTCAGAGTCACCCTGAGCATTCTAAAACTCATCTCCAGGGTTTGTGATTCAGTACTTCTGGGGTAGGGCCCAAGAATCTGTGTTTCTAAGAAGTTCCCAGGTAGATGCTGATGCTCCTGGTTCCAGATCCACACTTTGAGATATTTCTCAAGTCAATGACATCATCCTCTTTTTTTCAATTGCTTGATATTTGTGCAGTTAGTTTGAAAGTATAACATGCTACCTAAATTAAAGCATTATTCTCTTTAAAGCAATATCTGAGCCATGCAAGAGCCATTTCATGGGTACACACACAGATACACACACGAATAAACAGTTTGCCACTTCCAAGTTCCATTTAATGGCTTTCAGTGTGTTAAAGAGCTTTCTTGTGCCTGAGGAATATGAAGTATTATATCTTCCTGTAATTGGCAGGTTAATATCTCAAGGACCCAGATGTTTTTCTTAAACAGCATAGTGAGGGCCATGGCACTGAGTGTGAATTCATACTCAAAGAGAGCACACTGAATGTAGTTCTTAGCCAACAGCGAGTGGCTGCCAAAGGAGATTGCATTTCCCAGGCATAATCCCAAACTCAGGAGGAAACAGAGAGCGTGATAAGGTATTTTTTAAAAGATTGCAAGGTATGCTAAAGGGGAAATGCAATAATTCCTTGGAAGAAACTCTTTTGAATAAAGATTATTTTTCGCAAATGATGCTTGATGTGCATTGATAAGCATTATTTGAACTGTCTGTTCATTTATCACTATCATCTGCCTTCTTTCAGAAACTTTCTTTTTTCAGCATCCAGTTTTAGAATGCTGAAAATACCTCTGCGATGTTAAAAGATGATTATATGCTTCATTGCTCATCTTTGTTCTTATTCTTGCTGCATGCATTGAAACTGTTAAGTGTCAGCCAAGGCAAACAAATATTTTGGCTTTTGACATGCCACATGGTTGTGTTAAAAGAAAAAAAGTCAGCCATGATTCCTCATTGTTGTTAGAAAAAAAAAATATTCTAACTACTGAATGAGATGCACCAAAAATGTACTGAGCTCTTACCAAAGTGTTAGGGACTGTGGTGGGCAATGCTCTTAAAACAGATGTATTAGATTCTTTTCCTGCATTCCAGGGGCTCAACATAGAGGACTTGGGGTCATGTAGAGGTTTGTTAAGAAAAGATTGCCACAGAAGGCAGAATTTAGACTGAGTCTTATAAAACAAGTGAACATTGCTCTGACACAAGAGGGAAGATTTTTGGTGTTTGTTATCCATGCATTTCTTAGATATTTATTGAGCATCTAATAGATACTAGATGCTTTAAGTTCTGGGATAAGAAGTGAGGAAGCCATGGTGTCTGCCATTTGGGAATTCAGAGTTTGTTGGAGGAGACAGACATCAAGCGAATGACCCCACCAATAATTATTCCCATCATGATAGGTGATGGATGGAAGGGGAAGTACAAGGCCCTGTGACAACACAGCAGAGGAAGAGAATGACCTAATGTTTGGAGTCCATAAAACAGAGACATAAAGGGTGGGGGAGCAAATGCCTAGATCGTGAGTGAGGGAAGACGTTCCAGAAGGAGCAAGGTCTTAAGGCTTGAAAGAATTTAGTGAGATAGGGGAAGTAAAAGGAGGCCCACGTTTCCGGAGCAGACAGAGTAGGCTGCAGCTAAAGGAAGCTGGGGCCGAACTTGGCATTGGATTTTAGGGATGATGAAGAATAGACTTGGGGCTGCATTCCTCAAGGGCCTTTTCGGTATGGTGCAGTCAGAAAGTTCTACTTTTAATCTGGACTTTTGAATGCTATTGCTATTACTATTATTATTGTTTTAGTTTCCTTTTGATTTTGAGGAAGACCATTTTGAAAATTCCACCTTGTCTCATTTGTACTTAGATCTTTCAGTAAGATTTCCTAATGATCCAGTGATGAGCCAGGATTTTAGAATTGCTGGTCTATAGACCCTTCATAATTTTGGCACATGGCAGAGTCTCAGTTCAAGTTTTTGAATGAACAAATCAATGGATTGCTTTTGTGTGGAACAGTCCCCACCTTAATTAAAGAGGGTAGCCTATACTCTGGGAAAATTGCTTGGCTGAAATGAACACCACATCACAGTGCCTTGTTTTTACTAGGCACTCAATGAACATTTGCTGAGTGACTATTTAAAATATGAATAGCATCACAAACACTTTGCAGCCATCTCGGACTCACTTTTTTGTTCTGAATCCCAAACAACTTATAGATTCCATGACCAAAAATATTGAGTTAAACATAAACTAATATATCGTTGGAATAAAATAGAAGTTGCATATTATGGTGTATCTGCCATTACTCTGACTGGAGCCTTCATGACCCTTGACTGTTACTACTCAAGGGGTAAAGGCGACAAGGGTTTCATTTTCTGTCATGCAAAATTACCCTCTCAAAAGGGGATTGTATTCTGAACTTTCCAGAGGCAATGTTTTCTGATAACGCTGGATTGTAAGAATTCAACTTGCTCTGTTACTCATTTTTCTGCCTTTCCTCATTTCACTCTATATTTTAGCATGGAGATTGTCACATCACTTTTCCACCTCCCTTGTGGTTGAATCTTCAAAGCTCTCAGATCCTCTTTTCAAATTGGTATATGCTTTTGAATTTGAATTTTCATCTTCCAACAAAAATATGTCATTTTTTTTTCTCTCCCACATTGGGTACTACATTTAAGACCACAATTTTGTCATCATGAAAAGTAAACTGAATCAGATAGAAATAGACCTCCTGACACCTTGCTTCCTCCTCTCTTACCGTTCCGTGCACACTCTGGAGAATTTCTCCTTCTGGTTTGGTACAAGTTATACAAATGACTGCAAGTCTGTTCTTTTTGCCGAGGAAGGTCAGGATACATGTTTTTCACCAGGGCTGCCTCAGGTGGTGCGGATTTAGAAACTGTAGCTTGTCTCTTCTCTTTTTAATAAGGGAGAATTTCATGAGAACACTGAACAATTAGCATCACTAATCTGTGAGCAAGCTTCCTGCAAGCAGAGGGAAAAATAACCTAAACACATTTTCATATTATTCATGAGCACTAATTTGCGAAAATGTAATGCCAAGAGAAACAGCATAATCAGGAATTCCCCCTTCTACAAGGTAAAATGAACTAGAGCTGATTGGAATAATCACTCCAGCTAAAAGCGTTTTATCCGTTATCTATTGCTACATAACAAACTACTCCAAAACTTAGTGGTGTAAAACAACCGGCTTCTGATGCTCTTGGTTCTGTTGGTCAGGAATTGCACGGTGAGAATGTTACAGCAAGTTTTACAGTGGGTGGTCCCCAGGACAAACCGAGAGGCCCACAGAGAGTCCACTCGAAGTTTATTTGCTGGAGGGCTCGGAGGGGCCTCGCCACCAAATTCTGAGCATGGTCTACCGGATTTTTCCCACTTTTATTAAGTTGGGGTGGTCTGAGGGGGGTCTCAGGTGTAGGTTAATGTGTCAGGTAATAGATTTAGTGTTAAGCTGATGCCAGGCAATAGACTAGTTGATGGGCCAGGAAACAGGTTGGTCTTATGCTGATGTGGGTCTTCCTTGAGAAGTGGGGGGGTCTCTGGTGACTGATGCACCAAGTAATAGATGTGGGTTTCCCTTATCAAGAATAGATTTCCTTTGTTATATGGAGTCTGGGAATACTGGAAGTCTGGGGTTGACTTGATGGCTGGGATTGGAATCCTCTGTGCATTAATGATGCTTTTTCTGCATTTCAGATACTTTGACATCTGGGGCCTTGCTGACAGCTGTAGGGACTGTCCCCCCCAGGGTTAGCTAACTCCTAGAGGCAGCAAACTTTAGCACCCTTTTCATCTGCAAACCAACCAATCCAGAGTCATCCCCCAACCATCTCCTTTTCTGGGTTTTTATACTCCAGGCCACTACTCTCCCACCCTAGTCACCCCAAGGCAAGTAGGAAACAGCTACAGATAGTCTCTATACCCCAGAGCCATTTGGAATTATTAAAAATACTGAATCCTAAGCCTGCTTACCCTGATGCACCTACTCCTTCCCTTGGAGACCACAAAAAAGGCTCTTGCCCACATTTCCCCCTTGTTCCTTCTGCCCCCTGACTGGCCCTGGGCTTCTTTGTGTGCAGCCCCCACCCACGGTGAGCCGTGTCTCCTATTTCTAGGGGTCTGTTTGTATATGCTTCTTCCTTCATGAAAATCATTTCCATGTCTGTGTGTTTCATTACTCCTAATTAGAGCAAATTGTGGCACATTTTTCAACATTCTGAATGTGTATTCGCTTTCACATCTAGGGTTTGATGTGGGCTGTTGGTCAGTGTCTTGCTCGTGGACTCTCTGTGATTGCTATGTGTGGGCCAGTTTGGACTTCCTTGCAGCATGGCAGCTGAGTTCTAGAGTGAGCTTCCTCAGAGCAAGGCAGCAGTGCACAACATCTTTATGATCTAGCCATGGAAGTCTCACACCATCACGTCTGTTATACTCTGGTGGTTGAAACAGATGTGAAAGTCCATGTTGGTTTAAGTGGAGGGGCCATAGCTTTGGCTGATAGTTGGAAAAAGTACCAAATTATTAATGGAAAAACCCAAACTCTGGGAAATAATGTTATAGAGGTTTATTCTGACCCGGATACATGCAATTAAGGCCCTGGGGGAGCCACAACCAAGATGCCTTGAGCAAGCGGCCCCACAGCAGCTGGGTTGCAGTTTTATACATTTTAAAGAGTAAGAATTGCAAGTAAAATCGTAAATCAATACCTAGAAGATATACATTGGTTTGGCTTACAGGTTATAGGCGGGGTCAAAGATTCTTTGATTTGTAGTTGTTTAAAGAAATAAAGCTTTGTTTAGGCTTGCAGTACCTTAAGATAAGGAAGTCTGTTCATCAAAGACAAGCCACAATATACTCACTCAATTGATCTGATAATCAAATCGATGGCCTTTAGGTGATTTAATCTTTGCTCTGGGTGGCCTTAGGTCCTGTTAATAATTCAGTATCTTACTGTCTGAGGCATGTCCAACCTCCCTTCCCTTCGTGGCCAGGGACTCACTTTTAAGATTTTTCTGGGCTCCCTTTGGCCAAGGGGTGTCTATTCAGTTAGTGGGGGTGGGGGAGCTTAGGATTTTCTTTTAGTTCACAGAGGTCTCCTTGTAAAAAGAGCATCTGGAAGGAGGGGTGTATTCCACTACATGCTCATCTTTGGAAAATACAGTCTGCCTCCTGGGTTTTCACTTGTGCATTGCTCTTGGATAATGGAGAATGTAGTAGAGGGAAGAAAGCAGCAAAGACCACCACACACTAGAGGCATGCTAGACTTCATATGTTTTGGTTAAGGACTCTGGAATTTGGCTTTAAATTGTGGCTCTTCTGACCATATAACATTGGATAACTCATTAATGTCCTTGAGCCTCCGTTTTCTCATCTAGAAAATAGGCTTATGAGCATCCCATTGTCTATCTCATTGCGATGTTGTGTGCACATTACATGAGGTCTCGTGTGTAAAGCATTTAGCTTAACACATAACCAAGGCAGGTGTACACTATTATTATTGTACTTTCCAATGCGTTTATATTTTACCTCCTCTAGGACGTGAACTTTGAAGGATGTTGAGACATCATTCTCACTACTAGTGGTGGGAAACAAAGGTCATATTTGATATAGATGTGATAAGTTATAGGTTTTATTAAGTTAAAGTTACTTGGAGTGGAAAAAGTTCTGGTCACAGTGTTTGGAATCAAGTCTGGCCTTACTGTTGACTGGCTTTGGGATCTCAGAAAGACAGCCCCCTGGGTTTTATTATTTATAGGACATAATCAGTAATTGTTTCCTTGTCCCCCTATCCTCAAATAAAGCGAATATAGAAATAATTTGTAAGTGATTCTACAGTTGTTTTACAATTATGTCAGTATAGACCGTCAAGAGAATCTTGGTACAATAGGCTTACTAACGATGCTGAAGCTGTGGAGGAGAGATCTGAGAACTCAGGCTGACACTGACTTCATGTCAGAAGCTGCGCTGAGCATTTCTCTGCGTTCAGGGCAAATCTTCAGGATGTTACAAGCAGTGTCTCGAGGAAGGCCCCCTGGACTCGCCAGGTGGGTTCTTGGCTTCACACAGGAAAGAATTCCAGAGCAAGCCAACTAATTACAGAAAAGTTTATGGAGAGAAACAGACAACTGATCCTACCCCACAGAGTAGGAGTCCTCTCTTGAGCAGGACGGGGACTTCTTATGGGGCAGTGGTAACATTTTTAAATGTTCAAAAACCCTCTTGGGAAACAGCTGTATGTGAACAGAGTTGTCTTGTGGTCAGGCCATAAAGGTTAATCATAAACTGCTGACACAGAAAGGTAAGTGCCAACAGTTTATAGGGCATCCAGTGTAGTAATTCATCCATCCCTGCGTGGTCCTGGGCGGGTGACTTCCTGGGTGGTTAGGGTCTGGTTTCAGTCAAAATGGCTGCACTCAGGCTCTCTCGACCTTTCTTTTCTGCCTCATCCCTATGATAGATGGCCTACATGGGCACAGAGAGCAAATTAGCAAAAGCCCTAGAGCCATTGGGGAATAGAGCCTGGATTTGAGCCCAACCCTCTGATCCACAGCTTTAGGTCCTGAAAGGCCTCATTGGCTCTCGTCCTTGGTTGGGCTTCTTATAGATAAATCCATTGGCAAGAGTTGGGCTCTGTTGCTGTAGTAGTATGTCCCTGTTCCCTGGAGGCAGCCTGGTAGCGCTCAGATGAGTGAGAACTCTTTCTTCATACAGAAAGGACTCAACACTGTCCCTTATCTCTATCAGAGGAAGTCAAGTGCATAATCCTTTCTGCATCCCTACAAGGGAGCAGGGTCTGATGATTTCTTAACTAGCTTTATTTGCTTGGTGGCAAGTCATGCTCTGTCCCTCTGTATCAGCATTCAGTGATGAAACTGGTTCAAAAAGGTTCACAGCCAGTGGCGTAGTCGTGTGTCCTGTCTATCCTGTATTTGCTTGTTTAATGGGTTGGTTGGTTTTCATTTTATTTATGGGGCATTTAAAAACTAAAGACTACCAAATGGTAAATCTGATACATATGTATGTATTTCTCAATGTTGCATTACTGTTGCTTCCATATGTTTAACAGCAAGTAAAGTTACTCTGTCCATGATTTTGGAAGGAGTTAAAATTTGTAACTTCTCGGTTTATCTATCTTATTGAGAAAGCATGTAAGGAAATTGGAAAAGTAGTCCAACTAAATATAATAAGTATTACTGAAGCATTATTTAGTGCTATGTACTTGGTACTATACTAAGCACACTGTAGATAATAATTCTCACAACAACCCAAGGTGGTGAATACTATTAATTCTACTATTAATTACTGCTACTATTAATTCACACATCAGAAGGCATGAGGTTGCACTGCTAATAAGTGGTGGAACCCAGAATCCCTGTTCTTTTTCTTTATGATATGCTAACCGTCAATATAGTGAAAATTCCATCAAACCCATGAGAGCTCAGAATATTCTGCATCCGAGTGTTAAGCTTGGGCAACTTGCTTGAGGGATTTCACCATCCCTCAGATTGTTATCATAAGCCTGTTTGGGGACAGAAGAATAAGAATAATGATCCTGGAATTGTGCTTTTCATCGTGGAACATCCCATTCAACATGGAGTACGCTTAACAACAACAACAAAAGTAGAATGTGTCAGAATTTGTTCCCCTCTTCATATTAAGCAGTTCTCGCCTTGTACCAGAGAATTCATTCTTCCTGCTTCACAGACAATTGTCTACACTTTGTGGAGCAGTTTGAACATTACTGGAGCTTCAATCTACAAATGCACTGTGTTCACAGATACAGGGATTTTGTTTGAATCTCAGAAGACATCTACTTTTTGGGGGAATATTTCAATTTTGCAATAGGAATATTAAGAATTCATCTGCTCCCACAAGTGGCATCTGGAGACACTAGGGAGAAGTGCTTTTAAAAACGACCCACTTGTTGACTCCTTAAAGTTCCATTAGAACTATTTTTGAGGTCAATCATCCATAGCATCTTATGTTAGATTTGAACTTTCCCATTGCCCATTCACAGTATGGATTATTTGAAAACACAAACCTTAATATGCAGGTTTCTTTTCAGATCAATAAATCTTTTGCCTTTTTTTTTAAAACACAAATCTTAGGATATGAGGTTTGGAAGGAAACAAGCACTGAGTGTGCACGTGTCAGGGACTGCCTCCAGGTAGGAAGAGACTGCCTTGTGTCTTACAATGATAGGCATTGCCTCGGGCATCGCAGATGCTGGATGCTTTTAATAAATATGAAGATCTGTGTTGCATAATAATTTTACAAAGTGATGAAGTTATTGCAGCTTAACATAATCAAACTTCAAGAAAACAGTTTCTTCCATCTTAAAAAAAATAATAAGGGTTGGCCAATGTAGAATTCTAAATTCAGCTCATCAGCTATGTGATCCTGTGATCTGCTGTGAGGCATCTGGCAGCATTACTACCCATAGTCTGGGTTAAAAAAAATAATTTTGTGCACATGCTTGAAGCTCTGACTCTGGGAGAGGGGAGGAGAAGGAGGGAAAGGCAACATACATAACCTAAACATTTGTACCCCCACAATATGCTGAAATTTAAAAAAAAAGGGAAAAAAAAGAAAGAAAAAAGCATTAAAATATACAGAATCTGATTTCAGGATTAGCAAAAAAAAATAATTTTAAAAAATATCTTTTGTTTCCAGGTAAGGAAATAACTTAGGAAAAGGGACTTTTTTAGTTCAATTCAAAGCTTATTTAAAATTCCGTGTGGGTATTTCCTGAGAAAATTGCTGACTAGGGTAATTTTCCTCTCTCCCTGGGTCCTTGTATTAGCTTCCATTGTAATCAGAAAAAATGTGAAGAATTTTCATTGGTGGCATAGCCACAAAACGTGATCCGCTTATGTCATTATCCATTGGGGGCGCATCTTCCTCTGTGGTGTAGGTCTGTCTTATCAACCTCAAATTTTAGGGCTGGCCATACAGATGCCTGCACCTTGCAGAGATTCATGCACAAAAATACCTGTGCTGTATACACCAGTATACACAATATGCCTTTCTATCCTAGAAGGCCTGTTAAGTCCTGGAATTTTGCAGAAAGTATGGTAAAAACAGCTGCTCACGCTGTGTATGACTTACCTGCTGGGATCCCCTAACACAGGACGTACAATGGAAGGTGGCTGGGAAATGGACATGGTGCAGACATTCTTTGTTAGTTTTTGTTTGATGCTCTTATTGGAAGTAAATGTCGAAGCAGTGATCATATCTTATTTATAGAGTAAAATCACACTTCTGAAAGTACTTACTGGCTGTAGGGAAGGCTATATAAGTTGTACATAGAAATGTGATTTCTCTGCTTTTTTTTTTTTTTTTTCTTTTTTTTTTTTTAGAGACGGGGTCTCGCTCTTGGTCAGGCTGGTTTCGAACTCCTGACCTTGAGCTATCCACCCGCCTCGGCCTCCCAGAGTGCTAGGATTACAGGCGTGAGCCACCGCGCCCGGCCTGATTTCTCTGCTTTTATGATATCTTCACCTACCTACAACTAACACCCACACCTTTCAACTCCCACCTGAATAATCAGAATGAACAAAGGAGCCAAGATTTCTGCTGGATAGAGAAAACTTAGAGTCTTTATGACTAGTCTGCTAATACTCGGGGCCCCTTTAGAAATGGTACCCCAGGGTTTTCAGTAAATATTAAAGATGAAGACTCTGATAAACAGCTGCCTAGCCCAGACAAGATAAACAGCTGTCCCTTTACCAGATCCTTTGGAAAGCGTGTGTGCATGTGTTTGTTTCCCCCACTAAACAAAAAAGGCCTCCAGGATGGGTTTGATATCTTCTGCATCTTGGTGTGCGCAACTCGATAAATGATTGTTAAGGTGGGACTTAATATAATTTGGGAAATCCGATCCTTTTAAACTGGCTCATTCAATCATTTGCTTTTCTTTCATTAATTCAACAAACATATATTGAGAGCTTATTCTGTGTCAGCCTTTTGGCTAGGCACTGAGGCTATGGTGATAGACTAGACAAACAAGGTCCCTGGCCCAGTAATAGAATTCCCCAGCTGCCCTGAAAAACTGATTGCCTCATTAGAACTTAACTTCAAAGCCTTGGCAACACAAAGGTGTCCTTCTTTTTCCTTAGAAACCCATTGGCAGAGGCAGAGATGTTTTCGTTTCTTCTAGATACTCTTCCTGAAAGATAGATGGGTGAACGTCTTGCTACTTCATAAAATAAAATCATATATAAAATGACATGGCACTACAAGCAACCAACAAAAACACACTGGCTTTTCAGATTCTGTAACCAGGCTCTCCCTTAACTTTTGTGGCACTTAAGCAAAAGTACAAAAGGAGGCCTATCTACTGTAAGTATAATGATTTAAAAGTTATGCATCATGTAAACAAGCTATTAATGCAAGTTGGTTCTATCTTCCTACCTTCATAATGATTTGAAGGGCTGGGTCTAAATTTAGGATTCTTGAACTCCTGGGAGTTTGGAGCCTGAACGTGGAGGTGCAAGTAGCTTCAACCCCAGAACCTAGGCGTCCCCCTTCTCCCAAACTGTTGAGGGGGGTATATGTGAACAGCCTGGTCTACACTTCTAGCTTCTGTTATCCCCACCCCCAACCCCACGCAGCTACCATCTGGTGACCCTTTGAGCCTAGTGGTGCACAGAGGTAGCCACAGCCTACCCTCAAGAAGGTGGCCCTAGACAAGAGGCCAGCAGCACAGGACTGCGAAACAGGCTGTTCTGTGACCCCCAAACCCAGAGCTTAGTCTAGAAGAACCTGGGCCACAGGTGGACACATTCTTTTGGCCCTGTGGGCAGAGTGTAGACAGAGGAGGGCTGAGCGAGGACCTTTAAAGCATGAGGCACCACTTTTTCTGTTCTAAGGGGAATATTGCTTATAGCAGTGGCTGTCAAATTTTAAAATAATAAGCAAAAAATAATTTTTTCAAATAAAGCCATATATGAAGCCCTAATGCATGAAACCAATAAAAGAAAGGTGCTCACATGTATGTCCATATAAGAAGCCTAAAATATGCCTTATTGGTTTCCCCACTGGGTTCACTTCTTACCTTCCCTCTTCCCTTCCTATATCATTGCCCACTCTTCTCTCCCACGACTCCCCACATACCTGTCTGAAGGCACCTTCCAGGAGCCCTAGGGCTCTGACTTTGTACTAGACCAGTGGTTCTGAAACTTGAGCAGGAATCAAAATCTACTGGACGGCTTGTTACAACACAGATTGTTGCCCTCCCCACCTTCAGTGTTTCTATTTCAGAAGGTCTGAGATGAAGCTGAGAATTTGCATTTCTAGTAAGTTCCCAGGTGATGCTGATGCTGTGTGGTCCAGAGGCCACGCTTTGAGGACAACTAGATTAGAGGTTGACACCTAAGAATCCAACCATTGCTATTTCTCATGCAAACTTTCGGAGCTTGTTGTCTTTCATTGGGACTATCCAAGTGATGCCTGACATTTAGGTACAGGTAGAAAGAGTTAAATGGGGAAGGACTTTGTGGGGCAACTTTTGGGTCTACTACTTGGTTGGTATTTACATCATTCCTTTCTCACCATTTTGTTTCTGGATGCAGTGATGTGCTCTGGGAGCTGATATACAAATGGTTATGTACAGCAGTTGGGGAAAGCTACTACATTTTCTCACATTCTGCATTTAGATCTGAAACAGCTGTTCAAACAGATTAAGTTTTTTTAAAAAAAATCTTCAAAACAAAATGCAATTGAACTGTGGAAAGGTTTTTGTCACTACTTTTTGAGTCAAAAAATAGAGACTAATTTGTTTTATGTGGGGGATCTGGCTAAATTTCAGAATCTTGCAAATGATTCATTATAATTTTATTTTTAGTTAGAAAACAGTGTTTTATATTCGATTGAGTCATTGAAAAATGACATAATCATATTTTACTCTCATATTGTTAAGAACAGCTTTGGGTCTGAATAGCATTTCTCTACCTTGTGCTCTCAATTTTGAACTGTTAATGTTTTCCATTTAAACAATATTTGTGTTAATTAATAATCCAATTTCCAATACTTTAGTTCTGTAAGAGGTATTACTGGCATCTAATTTGCTTGAGCTGAGTATTATTTTTCTATTAGATAAATGCATCATTTTGGCCAGAAAACACATTTTTAAGTGAAATATATTAAGAAGAATAGATGATTATGAGAAAGGAAATAACATTGAGTGATTTAGTTGGATTAAAATAAAATAAATAAAGCATCCCAGGACTCAGGCAGAGCCCCAACCCTTGTGGCTGACCCAGAAGAGCCACTGAGGATGAATGTACCAATGGGGGAGTTCCCCCAGGCAGCTTTTCAGGCCCTGGAAAAGCATGTCTTTCAGAGGAGCCACAAGTTAGGCCAGAAGATATTGCTGTTTAATCTCATATTGAGGCCCCGAATCAAAAGGGAGGGAGGAAGATTGTCCTCCAATATAGAGTCTGAACTTGAAGTGAAGGAAGTGAAAATGGTGGTATGGGCTGAACTGTGCCCTCCTCAAATTCATATGCTCAAGTTCTAACCCTTAGTACCTCCAAATCTGACTATATTTGGAGCGAGGGTCTTTAAAGAGAGAATTTGGTTAAAATGAAGTGATGAGAATGAGCCATAATTCAGTATGGCTGTTGTCTATATAAAGAAGAAGAGTTTAGGTCACAGACACACACATGCAGAGGAAAGACCACATGAAGACACAGAAGACAGCCCTTTGCTAGCCAAGGAGAAAGTCTTCAGGAGACACCAACCCTACTGACCCTTTGGTCTTAGACCTCTAGCATCCAGAATTGGAAAAAAATAAATTTCTGTTGTTTAGGCCACCCAACCCTGGGGTTCTTTGTTATGGCAATTCTAGCAAAGTAACACAGATGAGTATTCTAGTGGTTACGTTTTAAGCACGAGATGTCCCGTGTGCATGCTCCTTCCCATGGTCATTGAAGAGAGATGTGCCTCTCCCATTCAGACCCTACCTGTGACTTTTCTCTGCTAATGCCTACCTGGTTTCTCTCATCCATGGGATGGCAGCCTACCCTGTATATACCCTGCTTCACTGCACCTACCAACCCATGGTAGGTGCACCTGCTGGGTACACACCATTCTAGAGTATGTTGGGATCACTCAGAGTGTTGCTTTAAAAAGCAGATTCCTGTTCTCTGTACTCAGAGACTCTGATTCAAGAGGTCTGCAGTGGGGCTCTGCATTTTTAACAACCTATTTTGGCTGATGCTCTTGCAGGAGGCCCGGGGGAGCAATCCTTGATTAAAAAACAAAACAGAAAATGTGCCTTAGACCATTCAGCAAGAGCATTCAGCGAGAGATTTGCTAGGGATAAAAATCAAATGGAGCAATCTCGTGTGTACCCTTTGGGTTTTTATTGTCTGTGTATTTGACTCACATCACCTCCCTGCTCAAACCCATTTCTGTTGCGTGTAAAATAAACTCGCCACTTTTTGCCATCGTCAAGGAATTCCCGCAGAGGGGTCTCCACCACACACTCTCATCATGGGATGATGATGCCATCCCATCAGAATCACGCAAGCCGCCGTCCTCCAGCTCCCCCAACTTCCTGCCATACAGAGTTCCTTTACCCATAATGCTTTTCCTCTCTGGCCAACTCCAACTTATCTTGTAATTCATTTTAAATATCATTTCCTCTGTAAAGTCCACTCCCACCACCCATCAGTGCCCCTTTTATTCCCCCTCCTAGAACTGTATTATTTTCCTCAAACAGAAGGTGTCATAACATAAAATTAGGTATCTATTTGCACAGTTAGTTGTTTACTTTCTGCCTTCTCCGCTCACCTCTAAGCTCTGTAAGGGCTTTGTTTTGTATTGCTTCGTCACTGTAATCCCAGTGCCTAGCAGCATGCCTGGCACAAGATAAAAGCTAGGTGTAGGTATTTATTTAATGAACAAAGAAAGGGATACGCGTTGATAAAACCCGGGACTGTGAACAAGAATTTTAGAGTTCATCACATTGCTTAGAAGGGGATATAATTCCCATCTCTCATCTTGAAAGGGTTTTAGCATCAGTTCTAATGGTGCTTATTTTCAAATGCCTTCTCACTCTTTGCTAGAGCTGTCTGACCTGGACTGGGGCTGATCGGAGGGTTTTGTAGGAAGTCAGTGACCAGTGGTGATGGGAACTAGAGGTAGCCTCCTGCAGTGTTTGATACATCTGGGCATGTTGCCGAGATTGTTGACAAGGTAAATGACCCGATGATTTCCACCAATCCCCATTCCAAGTCAGGGGGATTGACAGAGAGCTGGTCAAAGCAGCTTTTGAATTGAAATCAATACTATTTAATATCTAAATTTCATTTTGAAATGTGACTAAGCATAAGCTAGAGGATTTCCATTAGTGGTATAATTATTTTTAAAGTAATGATCCTCAGGGTCCCCATAGATTTTCCAATTATTATTGTAAGGGAAAGAAAACCTGCTACAGATGACCCCACAAGCTCCTGCCTTGATTTCCATATTAAAGATGTTTTGATATTTTTCTAGTGGCAGATCAAAGCATTAGGACTCCATTAGTCACTATGTTAGGAACAAAGATAGAAACATAGATTTTGTTTTAATTTGAAAGCAAAGGGCCTTATCTTATATCTCATGTTATTAGGGTCTCAGAGAAGTCCATTCATGGTTTGCATGCTTAAATAGATTAAGAAAGAAGAAAATTAAGCAATTCTCTTGAATTAGTGTCTTCAAAGAATAAATAAATGGAAAGCATCTTAATTAGTTATGCCAGTCCTTATTTTAGGGAAAGATGCTATTTGATATTCGTAGCTAGAGGCAAAACATATTTTAAAAATAAATATGTGTAGTTCTTAAATATAATATTTGTGTTTAGGGGGTAACAATTATTCAAGATGTATCCAACACTTGTAACTTGTTCCTTTCTAGAACAGCACAGCTGCTGCTTCTACTACTTGTAGTACTAATAATATTTCTGCTGCTATTTTTATTAAGGATAACGACGATCCCCTATAATGTACTGAGAAACTGCAGTGTTCCTAGTGTATGTGAGGTGCTTTTCATATCTTGCTTTATTGAGTAATTACAACAATCCATAAGGTAAGTACCGTGATTGTCCTTTTTGCAGAATAGAACACTGGCAGAGGAAGGAACTTGCCTAAGGTCACCCAGCCAGTTAGAGGTGGAACCTATACTCATACCCAGATCAGCTTCGATTTAAACAGCTTTCAACTTTTTCATGCTGTGTCCTGAATGGGAAGGAAAAATACCAATACTTAGATAAAGCAAAGTTTGATGCTGGATCTTCTTTCATAATTTTCTGTCATGCTACGTTTTCAAAGGATTTTAAACCATTTTTCTGTAGTACAAGGGCTCTATACACTGGGTGAATGATCCTACCTCTTAAAATAAATAAGCACACACATTCCTGGCTGTAGCCAAATTGAATTAGCTCCTGTTCCCCAGATTGGAGCCATGCTTGCCTCTGGTTCTAGGGGCACATGGGGCCAGGAGGTCAGTTTGACCTAAAAAGAGATCAAAGAAAAACCATTGCTTTCCATCGCTTAGTGAGTTGGGGGCATGGCAGCTTGGTTAGTTGGCATTCCATGGTGTGGCCAGCACTCACTGGCAGGAGGGAGCAGGTGCCCCAGAGAAGGCGAGGTGGAGATTGGAGCCATGTTGGGTATAAAGCTTCAAAGCCTTTAAGACAAATCTGCAGAGTGGAGAATTCACAGGTGGATAATGGGAAATGGACTCTACAGTTACAGCATTTCAGGAAGCAACTGACACTGAAGACATCTGAAAGGACCGAGAAGGATCCCGGCACTCTCTTGGCAGTAGCTGCATTCAGCCACTTCCTCTTCATCCTGAGTTCCTAATGGGCTTCTGATTGATCTTGCTTCCTAACTTGCATCAGGATGGTTTTGGCCAAGTCTGTATTTCACTGAGGATATTCTCACAGAATTAAGAAAGATGCTCAAGAAGGAAATCAAATCACACTAAAATGAAAATGGGGCAGCTTTCAAAAGTAGTCTTCAGTTTTTTGTTTTGTACTGTCAGGCATTGTTTTAAACCACATGAGCAGCTTCTTGGGCTCACAGTCCCAAGTTCATCAATAGGTGGCATTCCTCTGATTTTTTTCTGGGCTCTTCAGGGATGTGATGGCACAATCAGTGTTTAATGGCATGGGCCTTAGAGCCAGACGGGCCTGGGTTTGAATTCCAGTATCCCTATTTTATTATTGGCAAGTTACATAGTCTCTCAAATTTGTACTTTCCTCACCTGAAAAACCAAAGTAAGAATGATACGTACTTCAGGTGACTGTTATAAATAGATCAAATGAGAGAAAACAGTTTTAGCCCTTAGCACAATCTATGGTGTGTGGTGTGAATGGTGTGAATTCTGGTGTGAATGTTTATAGAGTAAACAATCAATGTGAGCTGCTATTATTATTATCATCATCCAGATTTACTCAATGACTGCTAATATTTCACCCCATTTTCTAAATAAGGTCCCTGATAGCATTTATATGCATTATGGCATTTTCTCTCCTGGCATTAATTTTGAATTCAGTACCAAAGTCAAAATGACAAATCCCTTTAATTTTTTGTTTATTTGAGATCAGAAGCCTTTCTTTTATTCACTAACTTGCTCAAGTAGGGTGATAGCTATTGGGGTCTCCCAAGCACTTGTAAGCTTGTTACAAATCTGTAGTTCAGTGGATTTAAACCTCTCTTCCTCCCAGGAAATGAAACTGCACCACTTTACTGAGCTATGCCATGTATCTAATCATTTACCATAGCTGAGAGCCAGAAAAAAGTTTATTCTGTTCACGCAACGTGAGAAAGGAAAAACCATTCTCCCTAAGATCCATTACCCCAAGATAAAATATGTATTCCCAGGTTTATACCCTTCACTTTGGGCTGCCTTACCTGGCTGGAAAAAAAGAGACAAGTGGATGGATTCTTATTTTATTCTAAGTTTTAAAATGTAAATCTGTCGTACAGGGCTGTCGCTAAACACTGCTCCAGCTGAGGGGTTCTCAAACTCGAGCAGTGTAATCACCGGAAGTGCATGTGTTGGGGTTGGGGAGGGAGAGTTGCTACAGACACCCTCCAACATACATACCATTTCCCTTTCTTTGGGGTTCTTGGTTGTCCTAGAGGAACTCGAGGAAGTCCTTCTTTCTCTCTTCTTAGTTTTACCAAACCATTTTCTTTTCTGCCTCTGCTCAGTTTTTATCTTTTGCAAGGCTGATACTTAGCAGGTCCATGCTGGTCAGGCTGTATACCTTAGGAGTTTATGGAAGCAGCGTCACAGTGTTAATATGTAGCCTCTATTCTAGGAAGCCCCCTTCTACCACCCCTTCCACTTCCCTGGTCTGATCGCCAGAATCCTCTAGATGTCCCCCTAATCCTTCACCCACATGGTCCCCCTGGCAGGGGACCTCTAGACCCTTGCTCCAGCTCTGCCACTACCCCAGCTTCCATTCTGCCTGGTAGGGGCCCTTGCCACACTGGGTGATAAATATGTTGAATATACCCCCATCTCCTATGCCTTCTTCTGTTGGCTGTTAAACCCTGCATCCAAATCCTTAGTAAAGTAGAGTCTCTGAATACTCTGTTGCAAGACAGGGTGGGTTTAATCTTCAAATCCTCCTGGGAGGTGAGGGAAAATGTTTCATTTAATCTTTCTAGTGCATCAATGAAAAACCAAGCAGTTAGGTTTTCGTATTAAAATTGACTCAATTTCCTTCCAGATTTTGTTAGAGGGCCTTGTTATTTGTTTGTTTTCACTAAAATGTGCTGCAACATACTAAGTCTACAGTCTGGCTGAGGAGTGGAATAGAATTGTGAAAGAGCTGTCCTTACTGAAACAGGAGGAGCTTGATCCCTATTAGGATGGGACCAGAATAAGGTTCTGGGGGTGGTAGATGGGATGATAAACTTCATCTGCAAATAGTCAGCATGTAGGTGGGGTCACCAGGTTAGCATGCTAGTTAACCCCCAATTCAAGTGGAGCAGATGTAAAGGACTTATCAAAAAGTGTTTGTCCATGGCCGGGCGCGGTGACTCACGCCTGTAATACTTGCACTCTGGGAGGCCGAGGTGGGTGGATCGCTTAAGGTCAGGAGTTCGAAACCAGAGCGACACCCCATCTCTACTAAAAATAGAACTAAAAATAGAAATTAATCGGCCAACTAAAAATATATAGAAAAAATTAGCCGGGCATGGTGGCGCATGCCTGTAGTCCCAGCTACTCGGGAGGCTGAGGCAGAAGGATCACTCCAGCCCAGGAGTTTGAGGTTGCTGTGAGCGAGGCTGACGCCACGGCACTCACTCTAGCCCAGGGAACAGAGTGAGACTCTGTCTCAAAAGAAAAAAAAAATAATAATGTTTGTCCAGATATTGGGAATAAGGCAAAAGGGCTAAGTCTTTTTAATATCACATCAGAACATTATTTAATGGGCTCATCCGTGGGTTTTTAAAATTATCTCAGGGAATATAATTTTGTTTGACTTGCCATTGACCATTGTTTGAAGGCTCAGGCTTTGTGAAATTGCATATTAACTTGCAAACATTTGTCCAGGAGAGAGAGTTTCTCTTCCCCAAAGAGATGACTTAACTGCCCTGGAGGACATTAACCAGTTTTATGTCTCTAACAATGTTATTCCAAGATTGTTTTTTTCCCCCCTTCTAAAATACCAATAAATATTCAGGTTCTGAAATACTCTTTGAGCCAGCTTTACCCTTCGTATTAGTGCCCTAGGGTTATGTAGCAGATTACCACAAATTGGGTGGCTTAAAACAACAGAAATTCATTGTCTCACAACTTTAGAATCCAAAATGTCAGTCCCAAAGTCCAAAATCAAGGTATTGGCAGGGTCATGCTTCCTCTGACACTTGTAGGGATATTTTTTTGCCTCTTCCCAGTTTCTGGTGGTTTCCAACGATGCTCGGTGTTCCTTGGCTTACAGCTACAAGCACTCCCATCTCTGCTTCCCATGGTCTTGTTAAAAGGACACCAGTTATGTTGGATTAAGGGCCCACTCTACTCCAGTATGACTTTATTTTAACTAAATACATCTGCAATGACCCTGTTTCCAAGTAAGGTCATATTCTGAGGTACCAGGGATTGGGACCTCAACATATCTTCTTTGGGGACACAACTCAAGCATAACAGCCATCTTAATTATTCTCACGTTAGTGAGTTAAATAAAATCTCTGCTACATGTTCAGTCTATATTAATATGAGAGTCATGTGTTTAAAATTTTCAAAATTATACCTTGACCATCTTTAGAGGTATGTGAGGTTAATAAGAAAGTTGGAATGGGGGCAGATGTGAGATCAGCCTGATGAAACTCTCATGGATATTGAATCTCTGGCCAGTGAGTGGAAAGAAGGAAGGGGTGTCCCCAGTCCCACTGCCAGGTCAGTTCAGCAGGTGGTAGAAGCTATGTCCCCCCTATAAAACAGTTATCGACACAGTGTAAGTTCATTAACACCACTGTTAGATTTTTACATTGAGATTTGTCCTGGGATATGTACTTTTTCACTGGTAAAATGACCCTTTGGGTTCCAAACAACCAAGTTTACAAATTATAATTCCTTTCCTATGCCTCTACCTCTTATCTCTCCAATCCCCACAGCAGGGATACTAATTTAGCTTGGCCTCTGCTGTATACATACATACACCTGCCCAGGACCTTGACCAGGTCTCTCAGTTTATTTTCTTACTACTGATGGGCACTTCTCATGACTATAAGTTGAGTCCCTTGGCCTCTTGGTGTTCTTTGGATCATGCTCCCCTGGCTTGGTCCACACATTACCTACTGCCAGACATCCCGGATGTTACTTGCCAATGCAATGTTCAGCACACATTAGATACATAATAAATATTTGAATAAAGCTCATTTATAGCAGGTTCATATGCCACCAACAATCCACTTGCTGCTTCAGACTCTTATTTTTTCCATAGATGTTTAAGAATTTCCAGCTTCTCCTTGGCAGGCTTTTGTTGCTCCTTTCATCTGGTCCAATCTGTCCTCTGAGCTATGGCTCACATCGACACCGCTGAACTTCTGAATTGTGTCTATTCAGAGGCTAACAACAGTCTCTATTATTAATTCACTACCTTTGAGATGTATATTCTCAGGCTTCTCTAAATAGGAATATTTATTTGCAGAAAGCCAAGAATCAGGATGGACAAAAAGGCCAGTTGTCCTTATAGACTCAAACAGATTTTGGCAACTTTTCCTCTGTAATGATCTTGCTTTGCTTAAGTTCAAATATTTTACTCTTTGGTCTACTTACAAGCTTGATGAGTTAGTTAATTAGACCCACATATATTATTATAGACTCTGAGAGATTTAATTAAAATGTGCTAATGTGTAAAATCAAATGTGCATCATTGGTTTCTTAATTTTTCCCAAGTTTAGATGGAGTGAATAAATGGTACTTATAACTTTGGGCCCGTTCTAGAGATTCCGCACAAAGTAGCAATTAGATTCTCTGTTTATTAAACAGTATCTTAATCTTTGGGTTAAAATTTTACATTTGTAATTCTAATGCAGTAATTATTTTGTGGCTTTTGACAAATAATTTACAAAGTTATAATTTAGTGTGAGGATATGTCCAATAGCTGTTAACATGTCAAAACATGTTAGGCAACTCTTACAACCTGTTTGTTAGTGTTAAAATCCAATTAATATATAAATTAACTTTATAAATATATTGTTACTCAATGCATAATCAAATGTCGGGCTGAAATAATTTTTCGCATGTTGTCTAATGAATTATGGTATCTAGGTGATTATAGTGTCTAGTCAACTGTAACGTTAATCTATAATAACAACAGTCTCAGTTATTAAATTATTACTATTACTACATAGTAATTTGACAAGCATTGTGCTCAGTGCTCTAAATACATTATCTCATTTAATCTCTGGCACAAACTTGGAATGGAGGTACACTTCAAAACTCTATTTTGTAGCTTAGAAAACAGGTTCAGTGAAATTGATTGACTTATCCAAGTAATTTACCAGCTGCCATGCAGATGGTCAGTTGCAAAAGTGGGACTTGAATCCAGATCTATCTGATATCAAAGCCCATGTTCTTAACTATTCATTACTGCCTTTTCCAAGAAATGCTGTATGCTACTAATAGCCATTGTTATGGCTTGTTTCATGTTTCTAGCTCATTCATATAACTTCATTGTGCTTTATTTCATTTCTTTACTGGAGTCATGTTTTCCCTGAATGTGTTTGTGAAAGACATGAAAAGTTTGGATAATTAAAAACATGCCTTTTTATGCATCTTTATATGGTGGCTTTTAAAAAACACATAAAGGAGTATAGGGATGAAGACAAGGAGAAGGAAATTAACATAGTTTAGATATCTACATTGAACTAGACACTTTACATATTAAATTTTATAATGGCCCTGTGATATTAAATAGTATGGGTTTGCAATCTTTAATCCCTTGTCTATAATCCTTCAGGCTAGATGTGTTTCAGAATTTAGAACTTTTCAAATTTTTAGAAAGTTAATACAATATGCATATCCCAGTGGGGTCTTGGGCAGGAAAACATGTTCTGTTTTCATCTCCACATGTTAACATGTCAACAAAACATATGACATGTGTAAAGCATCCTAAATGGAATAAAGACTATCCAGGGTCTCATGTTGGTACAGGTCACATGTTACCACCAGGTCAGTTCATGTCCCGTTAGGTTTGCTACCAAACAAGTTTTGAAAACCTTTTTTTTCTCAGAGCCTTTGGTTGCAGGTTTGTGAGCTATGGATTAAAGATTTGTATTATCTATGCACCATAAATCTGGAAACTGTGGCTTAGTTTAATTTATGCTTAGGTCACACAACTTATAAATAGTGGAGTAAGAATTGGACCTTAGATCCTGTTCAAGTGAGACAGTCCCCATTTGACCTGACCTGCTTGTGCCACACCATGCTGTGCATTTCTTGCCCACATGCCAACCCTGCAAGAACACACAGGTGTGTGTATGGGCACAAATAGATTGTTTAAATTATGGAGACTTGGCCTAAGCTTTAAATTAGATTAAATATTTAGTTGATAATTTTCCCATATCATCAGTAAGGGCTCTGGTCTTTCTTGAGTAAAAGTATTCAGTCTGTCAGTCCCTCTTTGGCCCATTTCTCTTGCTGAGAATAGTGCCTGGAGGCAGGGGTTGAGGGCTGTGGCCTCCATCAGTGCTTCTCAAGTTTTTAAGATGCTTAGGAAACATCCGGGATCTTGTTAAATGCATTAAATAGGTCAGGAGGTGTAGGGTGGGCCTAAGATGTTGAATTTCTTAAAAGCTCCCAAGGGGTGCTGCAGGTACAACTACACTTTGAATAGCAGTGACTTAGGTGACTTAATGCAGGTTAAGGCAAGTAGAGACTCCTTGGTCTCCCAGGCAGAATTCCTCGCTTACCAGGTTGCTGTGATAGAGTCTAAACACCCGACCTCTGGATGTTAGGGTGTAGTAGTAGTATAACTTCTATCCTGGCCTCCCTTGGCTTCATAAAGATTCCATGAAGCTTTATGGCTGGATGTGCCCACGTTGGCTCCTGTTTGTGAAACACTCCCAAGTCTCTGTGCTGACCTCTATAAACTCTTCCTGCCTTATGGAGCAGGCATTGTGTCCTGCCATTGGCTGTAAACTTAGATCCCATGCTACTTGGGAACTGAGGATGATTTGAGTTACTGAACTAAACCTTCCTTCTGACGATAATGGGCCACCACGTTTAATGTGATGTAACCACATTCCAGCATTTTACAGGAGACTTACAAGGGACCTTTTCCAAGTATACCACATGGGTAGGAGTGTAAGAGTCCCTGCCTCTAATGTAGACCTCAGCTTATCTAAAACATCTCTTTACCTCACGTTGTGGAGTGGAATAGTGATGATGAGAGAATGTATGTCCTGCAAAGCCTGAACTGTTTGTTACATGGAACTTTGAAGAAAAAGTTTGCTGAACCCTGGTCTATACGATGGGGGATGTACATAGGTTGGGTTCTCTAGACTTGGTGTCTGATATACTACATGAGAAATCATCTGCAGAATTCTGTTTTTAAATATAAAAATCTGAATAATAGCGAGATCCTTCTCTGCACTTTTTCTGTAAATCTGTACCCTCACCAAACAGATGGATACTTTGGGTAGACCAGGATAAAGGTTAGGTACACAAGAAGGCAGAAGAAAAAAAGCACATTAATAACTTTAAAAATACTGCCTTCATTTATAATAGACTCTAGCTCTACCTCCAACAAGTTCTATTCTAATTATTGATAAAAAAAAACATAAACCCTCTACAGTATATTTAAGACCTTACAAGAAGTAGAGGCTCAATTATTGTGTTTGCTGAATGCCACCTTAGGAATTTAAGGGAGGAGAGATATGTCACTGTTAATGGTATATGTTATAAAAACTGTGCATGTTCAATACATTTTCTTATACATTTGTCTGTAATTTCTACTTGCTTCTATCACAATGGATCTCTAGCTGCCATACACTCTTTTAACAGATAATCATTTTTTAAATCAAATAGCAGCAACATTGTAGACAATTAAGAAAAAAAATTCTTACTACCCTATCAGAAATGCTACTTAAATTTTTGCATCCTTGATTTCATATCCTGTCTTACATGTTTATGTCTTATTACAGAGTAGCAATCAATAGTAACCATGTCATTTTAAAAGGCTGTGTTTGAAAATTTATCATAGAATTTTATGTTATTATAATTATCATTTTAGTATGGATAATCTGAAAGATTCACAATTATATGGCAATGGAAATGTAAATGACTCAAGTCGCACCATCCAGGGAAGTCAGTAATGGCATTTAGTGATTCTCCTTATACACATTTTAGAATATGTGTCTATTCATACATATCTATGTCTTTATCTCTAGAGTTATATCTCTTTACTGAGTTAAGATGATTTAATATATGCATATATAGAGAGAATTTTATAAATGTTTTAGTTAATAGTATATCATGAGCATTTTCCATATCATCCAATATCCATTAAATATTTATTTTAATGGTTTTTTAGCATTCCATCCCATCTCTGTCTATATATGTATGTGTGTGTGTATATATAGGTATTATATATATATGTCCTTACAGTGCTTTTTCATTACCATATAGCTAGAGATGTAGGTGTTTAGTAAATGTTGCTGTCTTCCTTCAGGTTTGGTGGAAGTAGAATATAAAATCAAAGTGGGGTTAGCAATTTTGAAGCTCTTGTTGCATATTATCAGATTTTGCCCAAGCACATTTGTGCCAGTTTATCTTTACATTCATGTTTTCAGAATGCATATCTCCCTGTGCCCTTATGTGCCACTATCTTTTTTAATATTGTCAATTTAATAAAGAAAAATTATGTAAGTATTTAAAATTTATTTCTTTGATTACTGTAGTGTTTGAATATATTTTTAGGAATTTGTGTTATTCTTTATAAATTGATACTTTAGGTCTTTTGCTCATTTTTACATTAGAGTGTTCACCTTTTTGTATGTTAAGGCTAAACTTTTATCTGCCATAACTGATACGAATATTTTTCCTAATTTTTATTTGCCCTTAATTTTGTTTATAGCATTTTTGTATACAGCCATCTTTAATTTCTGTGTCAGAAAAACTGATATTTTCCTTAATAATTTTATCGTTTGCTTTTGTTTTTTAAAAGACACTGCCAATTCTTTATTTATTCTTCAATGTTTTCCTTCTGTTTTGTGTGTTTGTGTATGTGTGTATGTGTATTTGTTTATGTATCTCATTTATATCTGAAATGTGTTTTAGTTATTTATGAGATAAGAATCTACCTTAATTTTTTTCTCAAATGGTTAAAAAATAGTTCTAGCATTGAAAATATAAATCCTTTGCCAGGGGATATAAATTCTATCTTTAACATATATAATTATAGAGTCTCTTTTTAGGCCATTAGTTCTCTTCCTTTGATTAGTTTGTCAATCCTTAGAATAGTACAGCACTGTAATTTTTAAAAACTTTATAATGATATTCAGTGCCTGGCAGAGCATGACTTTCCTTGATACTTTGTTCTTTCAAAGTTGCCTTCGCATTTCTTACTGTATATTTCTTCCAATGAAATAAAGAATTCTCTTTTTTTTAACTTACATTTTGAAATAGTTTTAAACCTACAGACAAATTGTAGTAATAGTACAAAGAACTCCTGCATAGCCTTTACTCACATTTATTTGTTTTACTCATATTTATTTTTATTTAACATTTGCTGCATTTGCTTTATCATCCATGTATATGTATTATTTTTTATTTTTTTGTTTGAGAAAATGATGTTAAAATTTTTTTTCATTTGAGAGTAGTTTACATATACCATACCCCTTAATATATCAATGTTTATTTTCTAAGAACAAGGGTATTCTTTTATATAGTTATAGTAAGTTTATCAACCTTAGGAAACAGCATAGTTGGTTTTATGCATTTTTTTCTCTAATCTACAGTCTGTATTTCAATTTTGTCCCAATTTGCCCTACATTGTCCCAATAATATATTTTATAGCATTTTTTCCTCCTGTACTGGAGCTTGTCCAACATTATTTTATTTGTCCTTTGTCTTTATTTAGTCTCCTTTAGTCTAGAGCAGTCTTTAACCTTTCTTTCTCTTTCATGATATTGACATTTTTGACTAATAAAAGCCAATTATTTTCTATAGTGTTCCACACTTTGGCTTTGAAGATGGTTCCTCATAAGAAAGATTGAGGTTATACATTCTACATCAGAATACCACGTAATTGATGTGTTCTTCCCAGGGTATCACATCCGAAGGCGCGTGATACCTATCTGCCCTTTGTAGATACTGCTAATTGCAGGACTAGTTAGGGTGTTGTCCATTTTCTCCACTGGAAATATGGTACTTTTCCCCTTGCAGTTAAGAAATCTTTGAATGGACACTTGAGACCATTGTCTTTGATTCTTGTCTGAAGCAGCCTTCACTGGGTTGCAAAATGGTGATTTTCTAACTTCCATAGTTGTCAGTTGGTACACTAAGGTAAGGAAGAGCCCTCATTGTCCTCTTGCTTATTTATTAATTTATCCATTTATTTTCAGTATGGATCCATGGATTGTTATTTATTCAACAGGTTACAATACTTTAGTGATCTTAAGTATTTTGCTGCTAAATTTCTTCCAGACTTGGCCAATAGGAGCCCCTTGAAGATGATTCTCATGTCCCTTTGATATATCTCCATCATCCTTTGAGCATTTATTCCCTTCCCTTCTGGCATAAGATGTTCTAGCTCTGGAAGCACATATTTCTTCCAGAAGCCCTGGTTCTATGTATTGGGAAATGGTACTTAACAACCAAGATCTGGGTTCTGGGTGGCTCATTACTACTGGAGTATTACTGCTTCTAGCCTGTTTAGCAAACAGAATCAGATATAGCTAGCTAGCTGGCTAGACAGAGATATATAAAATATAACATATAATTAAAATATATAATTTAAAAATATATATATTTCCAAACCAGTGCAGTCCTAATGGTTTCTTACTTAACAAATCACTGATGTTGTCTAGTACAATAACCTTATCTTTAAAACAAAACAGAGAACTTATAATTGTTTCAAAATTCACAAATTTTAATCTCCCTTCTTTCCCAGTGAGAGCCCCTATCCCAACATCAGCACATTTACTCATTTGCTCAGTTTGGCAATACACATGAAAGAATCTCAGAACCATACCTCTGTAAAAAAAAAAAAAAAAAAAACCTTCTAAAAACAGTTCATTTAATTTCAGTTTTTTTCACTACACTAAAGATATTTAATCAAAGTCCTTTGTTTAAAAGTTACCTGGATTTGTTCTTGCTCCCTTCAGTGTTGTTCATTTAAAAGGCGGTTGGGTTCATTTGTTTCTGTTTGCCTTTAGCTTTAGGTTTTATCCCTATTCTTGCTGATTTAATTTTATTTTTGCATACACAGAATATTAACAAGATTCTAAAAGTCAAAATTATACCACAAAAAAGCATAGTTTTGAAAAGTTGCTCCATCCTATATCCTTTTCAACCTGTAGCCCCTCTCTACCCCTTTATAGATGATTAATTTTGTTGGTTTCTGATTTACTCTTCCTGTGTTTCTCTTTACAAAAATTAGCAGAAGCATGTTTTTCTTATTTCTTCTTGTTTATTACACAATGGTAGCGTACTATATAAACTCTCTTGTACTTTGCTCTGTTTACTCAAATGTATCTTGAAAATCGCCCTCCTTGCAGTTCATAGAGACTTTCATCATTCTTCTTTATAGCTACTGGGTTCCCCATTTGTGTATGTGCCATAGTTTATCCAACTAATCATCCACGTTTGAGCATTTGAGATAATTTTCAGTATTGTACAATTGTATATAATGCTGCAATGAGTGGCCTTGTGCCTTTTTTTTTTTTTCTATTGTTGGAAGTGTATGTTCAGGTATATTCTTAGGTATGTGATTTCTGGATCAAACAATGAAGCATAAAGAGTTTGTTACCCATGTGCAAATTCTCCCCCATTGGGTTATTCCCTGAATTCCCACCATCAATATATACAAATGCCTGTTTTCTCATAGCCTTACCAATAAAGTATATTGTCAAGCTTTTGAATTTGGCCAATCTTACAGTTGAGAAATTTGCATTTATCTTACTGTAAGTGAAGTTTAACATCTTTTCATATGTGTAAAACCCATTCTAAAATTTTTTTATAAAATGTTTTTGCCTACTTTCCTGTAAGGTTTTTGGCTTTTTTTCACCTCAATATTTAGACATACTTTGTATATTAGTGATATTATTGCAAATATTTTTTCCTAATTTTTCATTTGCATTTTTACTTTGCTTATAGTGTTTTTCCCCATGCAAAAGCTTTTGTATACATTATTTTTATGTATTCCAATGTATCCATCTTTTATTTTATTGCAACTCAATTTTAAGTCAAAGATAGCCTTTTTCTACACCTATGTTACAGAGGAATTCACTCTTGTTTTCCTCTAGCTTGTATTGTTTCATTTTTTACATTTATTCAAGTTTTCTAGTTTTTCACACAATGTTTCTACATATTTCTTTTAAGTACTTTGCTAAATATTTTATAATTTTATTATTACAACTGGAATGTATTATCTGTTAAACTTCCTTACTAGTTATTTCTGATATATAAGAAATCCATTGATTTTTATATAATTATTGAGAAACATTTACCTATATTACCCTGAAATAGTTCTAATTTCAGTAACATGTCATAAACTGAAATGTTTTTCTAAGAATGCAGTCATATTGTTCTTATTTTTATTGCTTTTATATATTTCTTTGATTTATTAGCAATAATATAATTATATAGCATTTATTGTATTAAAGAAAAAATGAACTATAACCTCCTCTCTTGACATTTAAATTAATGTTAAGATCCTTGTTGTGACAGGGGGAAATTTTCATTTTTTCCCTGACTTTAATAGGAATACCTATAATACTTAATTGACATTAAGGATGTCAATATCAGCTAATGTCTATTAAAATTAAAAATAAGTTTCATACTTATAAATCTTATATTATTTCCCACCATTAGCATTTATGTATACATAGAAATAACTATATGAAAAGTATTTTAGTAGGTATGTGTTTACAGGTAGATATAGATGTTATATACAAATATATGGATGAGACATAGATACTATATACTTATTTTTGTAAATACGTTTGTTTTTTATATTATATGCTTATGTACATGTTTTTCAGTGAATTATTTTTAATGAGGATGATGACCATGGAATGGAATAGTACCCATTCATCTATCTCCATATCATCCACCTACCCATCCATTTGATACATATCTCCCATTCACCTAATAAGTGTTGAGCAGTAAGGCTAGGTTCTAAGAAATGAAGATTCATAAATCTCTTTAACTGTGGAAGGCTCTAGGATATGTGTAATTTTGTCTCTCATAGCAAATTTCCTTTGCTATTCATTTGTGGACATTTACTTCTTTCCTTCACCAAAGCACTGATGGCAATTTCTCAAGTAGTACCAGATAAATAGGAAACTTAAATCGTAGCAGTTGCCACTGCATAATTTTTCCAAGAGTTTCATTGAATTTTAACCATATAATTTCATTTACCTATAATTCATAAGGTTCATTGTCTTTTTTATAGAAAAATTCTGTCAGTAAGAGAAATTCATAATGTCCACAGAGAGACTTAAATTTGTCACTGTAAAGACAAAATGATGGTGTATTAATCTATCATCTGTTTCCCTAGCTCAGTCTCATTTGACGTATTTAATGAAAATTACTGATGGTTCCTGGTATAATAAACTGATTTTTAAAAGAAAACAGAGAAATTCTAATACTTGCATATTTCACATTGAAAGAGTGATGAAAACTTCAGTTGAGACATTTATTTTGTGATTTCAAAGAATAGTTAAAATGATAGCTAGGGAACAGTAAATCACCATATGCTATATTACTTCTAGACTTGGACTCAAAACCTTGCATGTTGATAGAATTAACATATTAATTTGAGTTTTCCCTGGATGTTTCAGTTTAACTTTTGATATTTTTTCCAAAAGCTGAAAAAAAAAAAACCCTTTCATTTAAAATGCATTACTTAGAGAACTGCTTTAATGATCTAACTTCCTTTCATTTAACAGGCAAAATAACATTTCTTTGAAAAATGTTATCTGCCGAGAATTTGATTATTGAATGAAGATCAGTAATTTTGGAATGTGCGGAACATCTGTTGGGAATGTTGGCAAGGAACCACCAGCTCTGTTCACGTGTCTATTTTCATAGGAAAGCAGCAAACACATTGTATCAGGGAATAGAACTAAAGCTTTATCAATCTGGCAGCTGTAAAATTCAGAGGGAAGAACTGGGGAACTCATGGTAGCATCCAACCGACCTTTCTTCATTCTTTGTTCCCTTCACTCCTTGCTACGTGTCCTCCCCTTAACTATCTCTAATGTGCCGCCCTGATCATGTTGTTCCTTTCTCCACTAATCTTACACAGCTTCCCAAAGCCTACTAGAGAAAGTCCAGGTACCTTGATTTGGCTTTCAATGCCCTATGCAATGGTCTAACTCATGTCTCACATCTCATCTCCTGTTCCTTATGCACCTTCTTGGACTGTACATGTGGCAGCTGCAAACTTAACTCTCCCTGGGCACGTCCATGAGCTATTCTGCCTCTCAGCCCTTGCTTCCTCTGCCTGGAGTTTTATTCTTCGGTTTGCCGTCTCCCCTTGCCCGAATCTACTATAAAACATTTACTGACTCTTCTAGCTAGATGTTATTGACTATATGTACCTGTTATTATATATTTTCATAATCCAAAGAGGGTTTACGTTGCATATGTCATTTTATTCTCTTTCCACTTAATAATATATCTGAAAGGTCTTTTTTAAAATTTCAGCATCTTATGGGGGTACAAATGTTTAGGTTACATAGATTGCCTTTGCCCCACCGAGTCGGAGCTTCAAGCGTGTACATCCCCCAGATGGTGCACACTGCACCCATTAGGTGTGAATACACTCATTCCTCTTCTCCCCTTTCTCACCTGCCCAATACCTGATGAATGTTACCACATATGTGCACATAAGTGTTGATCAGTTAATACCAATTTTATGGGGAGTGCATGTGGTGCTTGTTTTTCCATTCTTGGGATACTTCACTTAGTAGAATGGGCTCCAGCTCTATCCTGGATAATACAAGAGGTGCTAGATCACTATTGTTTTTTTGTGGCTGAGTAGAACTCCAGTGTATACATACACCACATTTTATTAATCCACTCGTGTTGATAGGCACTTGGCGTTGTTTCCACATATTTGCAATTATGAATTGTGCTGCTATAAACATTTGAGTACAGATATCTTTTTTATAGAATGTCTGTTGTTCTTTGGGGTAGATGCCCAGTAATGGGATTGCTGGATCAAATGGTAGCTCTACTTTTAGTTCTTTGAGGTATCTCCATATTACTTTTCACTAGTTTGCAGTCCCACCAGCAGTGTATGAGTGTTCCTATCTCTCCGCATCCACACCAACATTTATTGTTTAGGGACTTTTTGATAAAGGCCATTCTCACTGGAGATAAGTGATATCTCGTTGTGGTTTTTATTTGCAGTTCCCTGATGATTAGAGATGTTGAGCAGTTTTTCATTTGTTTGTTGGCCATTAGTCTACCTTCTTTTGAAACGTTCCTGTTCATGTCCTTTGCCCACTTTTTAATGGTGTCATTTCATTTTTTCTTGCTGATTTTCCTGAGTTCTATTTTAGATAGCAACTGAGAACATATACCTCCTCTTCATTTTTGCCTATATATATATATATCTTTATTGAATGATTTTTGAAGAATAACCAAAGAATGCAATTGCTTGTTTCTCTTTGATTAACGAAAGATAAAACCAGAAGTCTTAGAGAAAATTGAGGGACCTGAGATTAGGGCTGCACTGACTTTGGCAAGGGTTATTATAGGATTATTTCATAGCAATGATGTTGTTTTCAGTCTTCAATTATAGTTAGTTATAATGGTGTCTTTACACCACCCCCTTCCCCAAAGGCCTTCAGGCTTCTTGAAGGTAGACAGAATTATTATTACCATCATCATCACTAGTATGTATTGATTAGGTGCTACACTGTTTTACAGGTGTATCTCATTTAGTTCTCAGAACAACCCCATGAGGTTATTTTCCATTTCACAGGTGAGGAAAATGAAACCGAAAGGAGTCAAGTAACTTGCAAATGAAGGAGGCTGCATTTGAGCTCAGTTTATGTGCATCTTATGAACCCCATCCTAGCCACCATGCTCTCCTTCTGCACACGCTTGGCTAAGTGATTATGCCTGGAACAAAACAAAAGGAAAACTTGCCCAGAAAACAAAACAAACATTGTTCATATAAAGAAAAGGAATTCCTTCCGTGAGCCACAAACTGTCTTTGCAATTCTGTTGGTTATTTTCCTTGAGGACATTTGTCTTTTGGAAGAAATCACTGAGAAAAAATACATGCTTTGTGTTTAGTTAATGCCCATGGTTCCATGTGTATGCACCTGAATAAATGGTTTATTTGCAAGTTTTTAAAAATAAATTCTAACTATTTCTTTGATAGATAAGAGACAGGAGGAAAGAGGGATGTAGAGGTTTTCATGATTAAAAAAGTTTGACTAAATAATTGATTCATTTTTGAAATATTTACTGAGCATGTAACATATGCCAGGTACTGTGCCGCCAGCTAAAGGAAAAAGGTAAGGAAATATAAACACACCTTCAAAGATAAAAGCCTAAGTAAATACGTGGCGATCATGAGTGCTCTGCGGGGATTTCTCTGGAAAGGCAGGGAGGGGAGGACTTGCTCTGGTCACGAGAGAGCTGCAACGTGATGTTCACGGGCAAGAGTAATCCGGGCCTGGGGGACACGTGGTTAGGGGTAGCAGCAGAGAGAGGAGTGTATACAGTTGGAGAGGAGGGTGTACGCTGAGAACAGCAGGAAAGGCATATGCACAGGCCCGGTTGTGGTGGGATCCTGACACATCTCAGGAGCCCAAGGAAGGAGCACAATGATGAGAAGAGTGATTCAAGGAGAGGCTGCCATTTGGCCCTGTGAGTAATGATTTTTTAACATAATATCTTTACTGAGAAGTAATTCACATACCATACAATTCACCCATTTAAAGTATTCATTGGTTTTTAGTATATTCACATAGTTGTGAAATCGTCTCTATCAGTTGCAGAATATTTTCATCACCCCACTCAAAGAAACCCAGTTCCCATTACCTGTGACTCCCCATTTTCCCTTACTGACTCCCTTGTCCCCTCATAACCATGCAACCATGACTCTACTTCCTATCTCTATGGATTTGCCCATTTGGGACATTTCATACAAATGGGATCATATGATATGTGACCTTTGTGTCTAGCTTCTTTCTCTTAACATAATGTTCTCAAGGTCCATCCGTGTTGTAGCATGTAGCAACAGTAATTGCCAAACAATTACTGAATTTTATTTCTGAATAGATGTTGCTAATACCTTGTTTGTTGATGTGTAGAGATTTCAGCAGCTTCTAAAGATACCTCACAGACTTTAAGTCCTAAAACAAGCTCATCTTTAAGACAGTAGAAACATGAAATTATATCCTGATTATTGTTATTCTTAAAACATTTAAATATCATGCAATGGAATTATTATAGATGTCCAACTGTGACCTCTAAAATAGGACAACATATATTGTTGAAGAAATAATAACTCCAGTATTTGTCATTGCTTATTTTTTGTGACATTATCAGAGCATATAAATATAACATGTTTTATAAACATGGCTTATGGAATAAACAGGTTGACATAGATTTGTTTTATTTCCCAATAATCGATAGAAGTTGGTTTTAGTGATGGTATGTAGGGATTTTTTTGTGTGTGTGGCAAACTTTTAGACCAATATCTATAGCATAGCAAAAAATATATGGGGCAAAGTTATCTTCCTTTAAATATTTTTAATTATTTAAAACAATTAAAAAACAATATTCAGTGTAATCTTGCCTTTTCTCTTTCTCTTTTTTTTAATGACAAAATAAGATAAAAGTAGAATCTGATAGGAATTACTTTTCTTTCCTTGCTATATGAGAAACTCACCCTGGAAAACAATCTTCTGCTGTCAGATTGCTATGAATTGTACAAAGCAAAAATATGGTACAAGAGCATGCTTTCCCACCCAGCTGCCACTTGTTTTCTGGCTAAAAAGCTCTTTTTCCCCTAAGTGTAGCACAGTAGTAAGAGTACAAAGTTTGAATTAGAAAGAGCTGGCAAAAACAGAATGTAAATTATGACTCTGTGACCCACAGGCTGTGAGGTGTTGGGCAATTATTTTAAACTCTCTGGACTTGCATCTCTTCACCTGTGAAATAGGAATGATGACATCCTTGTCCTGGGACTCCTGGGAGGATTAAATTAGGGCATGTGTGTAAGCACCCAGTAGCATACCTGGCACATAGTAGGAGCTCAATAAATAGTAGTTAATAAAGAAGGAAGATTTTGCTTACCGTGGTACAGATGGTTTTTCAGGTGCTTTATGTGTTGTTATCTTCCACATGAAAATTATGTCCCTGTGTTGCCGAGAACTGTGCTTGACATTTTCCTAACCCAATGGATTAAGTATTGGAGTTAGAATATAAGATCCAAGAGTCCAGGAACTTTTCTGCCTCATTACATGCTGTCTGCACCTGAGAGTGAGTAGGTCTCTCAGTAAATATTTCTGATATTAATTAGTTGTGCATCTGCTTTGTACAAGCCTCTGCTTTGTACAAGGGGCTTAATGAAATGATTAACACCAGTCACTTCTTTCAAGCAATTTGGACTATGAATTTGATGAGTGTTTGTTAAGCTGCTTCAGGTCCCAAAGGACTAAGATGGGCTCAGGTTACCTGAGAGGAAGTGTGTGAACATTCAGATATTGTCTCAGTGATGCCACAGCAAGGAGCCATGGAAATCATTCAAGATGCGCAGTAGCTTTATTGGCTCAATACATCTTCGGTTGTCTAACAAGCTAAACTTTCAAGAAGCTTTGCCATACTTATGTCTCTTATCTTGAATCAGAGCTTCCACTCTGATTGCAATTGCTTCTTGTCTTGCTACTGCTTGCTTGGTGAAATTTCTGACTTTCAAGCTTCTCAAGACAGAAGATCTGGTTAGATTTCTGGTTGGAATTCAGTGTCGAGAATCCCTGATAGAAGGGCTCTTGGGACAGCTCACCACATGGCTACAGTTCCCCTGTAGTTTGCTGCTGCTACCTTTGGCCCTAGAGTGATCATGTTTCAATCAACTATGGCCAAGGCCATGAGTTCTGGGGTTCCAGGCATGGAAACCCAAGAAGTGGGAGGTATAGGAAGCTAAAGTCGTGTTGAGCTTTTCTTCTGCAGAAGTTAATGGGTATCTGCCAACACAGGAAGTTTGAGGAGCATACCAAGAGACTAAGGCAATGCATGCTTTGGTGGAGAAGATACTCCACTAGGATGGTGAACGGGGCAGAAGAGGGTACAGTGTAAATCACAAATTGTGGCTTATATCATATGGTGCCCTTGAGGATACATTCAGTATGCTTGCTATGTGAAATGTTGAAAAAAGAGGTAACATTTGGTCTACAGGATTGAGAAAGTTAGTGGGGAAAGCAGATACAGAGAAAACTCTGGTTTTTGGATTTCTAACCCAGTTGTCTTGTTCCTAGCATCCCTCTTCCACTTTCAAGTATGCTCTCTGTCTACATTCTCCCTCTCTCTCTCACAGGTTGGGCTGTATTTGGTTGTTAAAGGAATCACTATGGCTAACAATTCAAAATCCTACAGTTATGGTTCCTGGGAAAACCCATTTTAGATGGTATATTGATTCCCAAAGTACAGTAATTTTTCTGTGATATTTACTGTTTTATGAGAATAAAGAAAGCTGTGAGTATAGGAAACACTTTGTGTATTGGGATGGGCTATGCTGTTGTAACAAATTATTTTCAAAATGTCCGTGGCTTAACTTGAACAAGAGTTGTTTCTTGCTTATATAAAGTTCTATGGTCGTGGGAGGGCTTTCTGGAGCAGCTGGCTCCCACATAGTGTCTGAGTGATCCATGCCACTTCCATGACCTGGCTCTGCCATCGTAACGGTGTGGGGTCTGCCATCTCATCCTAGGAAAAGAGAGCCGGGAGGTCACACAGGAGCTTTCCTCAGCCTCAGCATGGAAATTTCACATGTCACACCCTTTCATATCTCATTGATCGGAGCCAGTCTTAGGGCACTAACTAATGGCAAGAGGCTGAGAATCTTGCATTTGCTTAGAAAAGATAGGAAAACCCAGATGTGAGCAGTGAGCAAGCACAGTCTGTACCATTGTGTCAAATTGTATCATACTTTTAAAACTGCAGGACTTGGTTAGAGCTTTGGATATAGTATCATACTTTGTCTCTCTTCAAGATGGGCTCATTCTTTGCAGTTTTTCCAATTTCATTTGTTCACAGAACTCTTACTTCATGGAACATCTCATAGCACCACTATTCCGTGGGCATATTTTAATAAACATGAGAGATGATTTCTCCATTTTCATTCTGACTGCTGCTGTAAGCATCAAATCTCCTAATCTTCTGTGTGGTAGTGTTATTTGGTAACCTTTTATTGTCATGGAAATTGCTGTAAGTGTACTCTTTGCCACTGCAGTTCTCAGACTGGTCTCAGTGTCTGCAAAGAGCACATTCAGAAAAGCAAAGTAAACAAACTGTTGGAATTTAGCAGAAGTGATTCCCAGGTGAGAGGAGAGAGTTGCTGCCTGGTGGTAGTTTTGTTCATGTTGTTTTCACAGTCCACTGGCCCTTTATTTTAGAGGGATAAGAGATGAAAATATTATCACTCATGCAAAATAACAGTTGTCACCAAGTTCCTTTGAGCTGCAAGGTGACATCATCAACAATAAAATGAGTACTGGAAATGGAGGCTCTAGTCTGTTAAATCAAACTTAGTTGGACTTTCAGTTTATCAAAGAACAGTCACTGAATTCCTGATAAATGCAAGGCCCATGGCTTGGCTCTGAGGAAGGTACAAAGAAATAAGCAACTTGGCATCATGCGTGGTAAGTGGCAAAAAATACTTGTTGCTAAATTGACATTAAATGTTGGTCAACAACCAAAACCTGTGGGATACAGCAAAAGCTTACCTGAGAGGAAAACTAATAGCA
>VBSM01003214.1:5934265-6019729 GCA_008086735.1 Cheirogaleus medius
GGGGCAATGTATGTAACCCAAACAATATTTGTACCCCCATTACAAGATGGAAAACAAAAAATAAAAAATAAAATAAAAAAAAAAAAAGAAAGCATAGTGTATTGTAAATGCTTAATAAATGTAAACACATTTTGTTATTTTCTTTCTGTGAGCACCCTCTAATCTCATGTATTTTTTGGCAATTTTTTATGTTACATGACTGCTTTGTACATGTTACCATAGTAAGTTTCATAAAGTAATTAGCAAGATTTAATGGATACCATTAGATAACTATTCTGTTATTTCAGGACTTGAGGCACTTCAAAGAAATTTCATCCTAAGGTGTTTCTTAAAGTTTTCCTTTGTGAGTTTTCCTGTTTGCTTCCTTACTTTGAAATGCTAATACCATCATTCCCTTTGGTCTAGCACATCTTTTAATTTGGGATTGAATTTTACCATCTATCAGTACAACTTTAACCTGCCATGAAAGCTTTAACAGAGTAGATGAAGTAGGTGAGTTTGTAAGCCTGTAGAGTAGAATAGGGTGACTATTTGGGTGGTTCTACAGAGGCAAAGGAGAAATGTAACCTGCCTCTCTGGTAGTCCAATAAAGTAGATTGTAAAATGGTTCTTTATTTCCTGTTGGCTTTCATTGGACATCTGTTTCCGTGAATAGTAATGAACCCATCTTCATTCTTGGAATAACATCACAGAAGGAATGCAAAGTGATTATCTTGAAGCACAGCATTTTGATGAGCAAAGTGTGAAAATGGTGTCTAGGAATAATGATACCATAATAAGGGAAACTGCAGAACTATTGGAACTCAAAGGGTTTTGTTGGGTTTTTTGTTTGTTTGTTTGTTTTTTTAAGAATAGGGCTGTTCTTTATGCAGCACGTAACATATGTTGGACGCAAGTATGTGCTTTCCCCTATATTATCTCATTTAATTCCCTTAAAGGTTTTTTTGTGATATAGTTTCTTTATCTCAGATGGATGAGGATACCAAGGCTTAGAGGAGCGAAAAATGTTCAAGTTTACAGTGCTAGCTAATCACAGAACCGAGATTTGAAACCAGACATGTTTCACCCTGGACCACATGTTTTCTTCTTCTACAGTATAATGTAGTTATTTGTTTCATAAACACGTAACTTTTCCCTGCCAGGCTCTTTGCCAGACACTAGTGATTCAGGGTAGAACAAAACAAACACGCAACCTGTCCTCCTGCCACTTACAGTTTACTGGATTGCCACCGTTGAATCACAACTGTTCCAGGGTCCCAAGGGTTTTGTTTTGAAGACCAAAGAAGAGGTGCAGTGCTTGGCATATATAAAGAGGACTGGGTATTTGTTAGCTGATATTGCTGTTATTAAATTAAGACACAGAAATATGATTTTGCATTTTATTATGTGTTGTGAAGGAAAAGCACATGGAATTAGGAAAGCAGATGAAGGAGGATCAGATCTAGTCTGGGAGGTGGATGAAAGCTTACCAGGTTAAAGCAAAAAGAAGGTGGGGAGGGAAGAGAGTCACCTAGGCAGGAGGGGGTAGCAAGTGCAAAGGCTTTGAGGCAGGAGGGGACGCTGTGTGTTCAAGACACTAAAAACAAGGGTAATGGAACTTGTAAAATAATGCAACTGCCATCATCTTCTCCTCCATGCTTCTCCCAAAGTCAGGCATCTCTGTAAGTCTTTTTATTCCTCTGATGGCACTTGCACAGTTCTCAGACTCTAATTCCCTAAATTCTGTAAGGACTCAATTTTGCCCATCAAATTTACCCCAAATGAAAGTTACCTGTACAAACTTGGTTAGAGAATTACCTAAGGACACAAAGAAATCTTTCTTCAGTTGTATTCCACCTTTATAGGTTCTATCCACAGATTAGGTAGCGTGTTGATGGGTTGTGATTTAAATTTGGGAAGACAGCTCTCTGCCAGAGAAAAGATAATTGGCAGTGAGTCATTGTCTTTTTAAAGAGCAAACACTGAGGTCTGGAAAATGTGCAGACATGGGTCTTGCACGTGTTAATTCCCTGCCAATGTAGATAGATTAGGCTGCCTAGAAAGAGATTCCCTGGGGATATTAAAGACCAAAAATAATCATGTTAAAAAGAAAACTCTTCTAGGAAACATAATACTTATCTTGTCAGCGTAGACATGTTGCATGTGTAGTGGCTTCAGGGTACAGAGAGAAGAAAAAAAAACCCGCAGGAAATGAATAGAACTAATAAAGTTTGAGGAGGGTCAAAGATTTGAGTCTCCTAAAAAGAAAAGCAGACAAGACACAAGGCCTCCTGTAACTATCATATATCTTAAGCTTCTTTTATGCTTAATGTGTAGATTATTCTGAACCTGGTAGAATAAAAAGAGGGTAGAGATTAGGGAAATGGATTTTCTTGGAAAGCCTAGAGGTTGTGGAGAACTTAAAATCATAATGCCAATGAGAAAGTATCCTTCCCTGAAATCCACATCCTCTCTCCAATTGTGAGAAAGCTTTAGACAGACCCCAAGGCGAGAAGACATTCTACAAAATACCTGAGCAGTCCTTTTCAAAAGTGTCAAGATCATGAAAGACAAGGAAACATGGAGAAGCTGTCATCAATTGCAGGAGACTAAGTAGACATGACAACTAAGTGCGATGGGATGTCCGGAAGTGGGTCCTGGAACAGAAAAGGGGTGTTAGTGGAAAAACTGATGAAATCTGAAAACCAAGTCTATAGTTAGTGAATTGTATTATACTAATGTTAATTTTTCAGTTTTCATAACTGTACCATGGCTATATAAGATGTTGATATTAGGGGAAATTATTAGGATAAGGTATATATGGGAACTCTATACTGTATTTGCAACTTGTCTGTAAATCTAGAATTATTTCAAAATAAAAAGTAAAAAAAAAAAAAATGGCCACACACATACAAAAAAAGTACATGGCCAAAACTTTTACCTTACAGGTAAAGAAACCAAAATTGACAGAGGCAATATGCCCGCCTGAAACCTTACTTTGTTCCTTACTTTGTGAAATGGGGAATATGGAGATAAAAAAAAAAAAAATCTCCCCTCACCCTTTATCCTAAGGATCTTTGCTCTGGGTTCTTCGAAAAGGCTCAGAGGATGCTACATAGAGATTTTTCATGGTACCACACATTGAGGCTGTTTTAATTTTTCTTTCTATCTGATGTTTTCACAAATGTGCAAAATGGCATATATGAGGTCTGTCCAGAAAGTATCCAGCCATTACATGGTAAAAGGCTAAATCCTTAGCATGGTCTATAAAACCCTGCACAGTTTGGCCTCTGACAACCTTTCCAGGGGTACCTTCCTTCTCTCTCTCTCTCTCTCTCCAATCCGGCCATCCTCATCTTCTCCCCAAGAAAAGGCACTTTCCTGGCTCGGGACCTTTTTATTTTTCTGGAAGGTGGTATCCGTGCCCCAGTATACACACAGACACTTGGGTTCCATATTCAAGTCTCACCTTCCTTTAGGAAGCCTGCCTTAATGACCTACCCGACCACCTCCCTCTAAATACCAGTTAGACCTTAGTTTTTGCTTGCATGGTACACAGGGCTTCTCCAATGAAACACCAGCACACTTAGTTCTATGTGTTCATTTTTTTGCCTTCTACATACTATCAACATATGCATTTATAACTGATAATATTGATTCACAATTTTAAAAGAACATTTCAAGGACTATTTGCTATTTTTATCCCCATATGTCCCCACCCAGACCCCTCAGCATCCTGAACCAAAACTAGATGCAACATTACCTCCATTGACAAAGAAAGTAGAAAGTTTCTTGGGGGAGTTTTCTTTTTGCATGATGATATTTAAGCATGTGCCATTTCTCACAAAATCATGGCTAGGTTTCTAGGGTCTAAAAGAGTACAGGCACATGGTAGATGTTTAAACTCTGTGTTGCGCAAATAAATAATGCAATGGAAACATTTGTCTGAAAACCACGTAGGCAATTAGTGAAGAACAACATTTGAAAATCTGACTTAACTAGACCAAAATAATCATATGTTTTCTCATTTTAGCCTTTATACCTTGCAGGGTATCCACTGAAGCTCCTTTTAGTACCTAGAGAGTAGTTTCCTTTTTCTGTTTCAGGATCATGAAAGAGAAAGAGAAGTAACATGTCGCAGGAGATATATTTGCAGAAAAGATTCAGTTGGCTCTTGTCATGACTGCTGTATAAAAGAAAAAAGAGATCCTCTAAACTGCTCTAGAAATGAAAGAGATTGATGTGCAGTCCCTTCAAATTTTTCTCAATGGTGCACTGTGAAGATAAGTTACAATGAGTGTCAAGCCATTTGTAGGAGCAGCAGGTTCCAGACAATGGGTTTGGGCAGGGGAGAAAGTAGCAGAGGGTGGAGCTCCAAGACAACAAAAGTTAGGAGAGAGCTGTCATCAGGCTTCTGATAATGGGTTTCTATTGGCCAGTGGCAAGTTTAGGAAGTGATTTGGAGGTAAGCTCTGTATAACATCATCGTCCCTGTGTTTCACCCCTTGTATATACCTTTTGCAAACATCGAGCACATCATTTTCTAGAGAATTTTACTGGGATTTTACATAGTGCTGCTCTGCTATAACCAGAGGAGGATTTACTGATGAAGCTTAAGCCTCAGTGCCCCTGGCATGCAAGAGCCCCTTCCAAAAAAAAAGATGTCCACTTAATTTGGGGTTTTATAATTTTGTATTCTCTTTCTTAAAGAGCACCCCCACAAAATCTGGTTCTGCCCCTGATTATAATTATCTAGTAAAGGAAGTCAAATAAAAATACTACTGTTGAGTACACAAGCTAGATGACACGTGTTTTTATGCCTTGGGGGAGCCCGCCCCACTAGCACACTGCATACCAAGTAGAAACTGATTAGATCCTTGTTGAATTAAAATCGGTGACTGTGACAAGCCACCACTTCACACTCTTCTGCATTTGCTGTCAGAGCAAATGAGTTCAAAGACCTAGACGGTGTGGTGTAGTGTTCAGGCTCTCTCATCCAGCTTTGAGGGATGGTTTGTGACCCTCCCATGAGCGTGGGCAGATGCATGCCTTCATTTCCATTTAGATGACATTTTTAATCTCTTATAGTGGGGCACCTACTATTAAGTCTTACATCAAATTATTTTAGAGCTTTTAACATCCTCTGCTGAATATGGTGCCATCCTGATGGAGCTTGGTCCAATGATGTGTAAGCCTCTAATTTAGGAATTTATTGGCTGAAGACCCATTTTGATTTTACAGCAGCCTATTAATAAAATATCATCAGATTTAGAATCTCAATGCAAAGAAGGTAAGCTTCTTGGGATTTTTCTATTGTCCTGATGCATAAGTTGTGGTGTTCTGTATTTCTTTGGGAAGTATCATTTTGAAATATTATTTCTTCCTGGTATCCTTCCCAGCATCAACTCAGTGTTAGGACTTGTAAAAGTATTATCAGATGTGTATATAAGGGCAAGTCATACTCATTATCCCTCTATAAGTTATGAACCAATTGAAAAGTCAACTCAGGCCTTCAATATATAAGCTGGACTAGAAAATATATCCTAGACCAACAGCACCTCTGAATCAGGCTGACTTACCCACTCGGTGGCATGCTGAGCCCTGCAATGGTTCTTTTCTTTCCTTCCTAGTGAGATTATTCTATTCTCCTCATTTGGTCATGAATGAATGTGGAGGGGTTTGGCAGCACAGGCAGAAATTTGTCTGCTGATACTTGCAAAAGGGCAGAAGTTGCTGTTTTATAGGGAAAGGTGGAAATACCAGAAGAGAGATTGTGGTGAGTAGGTGATAGGGAAAGCATGTTCCTCCTAAAGTATAGATCAAGTTCTTTAATTAATTTACAACAGGATTGAAGTTATTTGTTTATTCATTCATTCACCAGCCATGTATCGAGTACCTATCTTGTAAAAAGCTCTAGAGCTGGTGTGTGTCTTACAGAGGTATGAAAGATACACGTTTGAAGAGGGTGTGCTCACTTTAAAATGAAAAACCCTTGAGAAATGAGGCTTTTGCTGCAGGGGATGCAAGAAGGTTACCTGTAATAAAGACAATCATAATGCAAGATAGAAATAAACATGAGAGGGAGGTAATACTTAGCTACTGTGGAGAGGTTTTGGAAAGATTGGTAACTTCTCATTGTGGATTGTGTAGCTTCAAGTGACCTTTGGACTAAGGTGATCCTTGAAGTGTGATGGAATTTGGCTATCGAGAATGGCAGCCAAGGCCATGCTAGAAATAGGGAATAAATAGGTGTGAAGGCAAAGGTAAAAAGAGCTTGATCAAAATGAGAACTAGCTGAACGTGCCTGATCTCATCTGATCTCGGAAGCTAAGCAGGTCTGGACCTGGTCAGTACTTAGATGGAAGACTGCCTGGGAATACTGAGTGATGTAGCCTTAAAACAAACAAACAAAAAAGAGCTAGTGACCAGTCTGACACACTCTTAGGAGAATTGAAATGGAACAACACCAAGGTGCTAATGTGTTCTGTTCTTCTCTAGAATTGTCCCAGGTAGACCATTTCCTCTGAATCTGGAAGTTAGGTAGACACAGGATTTTGAGTTTATAAGTAAGTAAAAGAGTTTCTTTGGTGATAGAAGAGAATAATAATAGAACCTCTGTTTTTTTAAGAAGCATGTGTCAGATACCCTGAAAGCGTCACTTGCCTTATCAAATCATGATTTTTTTTTGTGTGGTAGCTACTATTATAAGGCCCATTTCACAGATGACAAAACTGAGAGGCTAAGACACTTGCCCCAAATCACACAGTTAATAAATGGCAGATCTAGGAATTTCATACAAATCTGACTCTGTAGCCTATTCTAATTATGATCAGGTTTTGCTGTGCAGCAGAGCGGATCAAAAGTTAACATACTCTAAATGTCTTTCCGGAAGAATAAGAGACAAGACATGAAGCTTCCCGTGTTTCTAACTGCATCCTCAGACCATGGAACAGAGCCATCGTGTTCCTAAGTGAGACCCTTTGCCTTAAGAAAATGAAATTGGATGGCACCTTCCTCTAGCTCAGACGCACACATCAAGGCCCAGTTGTTTCACCTTGATTTTTTTTTTCTTAACCAGATGGAAAATTGGGCAATTCCTCAATTAAACATCATCAACCCTCTTGTATCTCCAGCAGCAAATGCCTCATTTCTCAGAGTTTTGGCAAAACTTCACCTCTGTCCTATCTCATTTTTTTTTGGCTCAGCCCTGGAAAAGTGGGGGCAAAGACACAACTTTTAGCTTGCCGTGTGTTGCTCCTTAAGATACTCTCTCAGCAGAGAAAGAGCAGTTTTACTGCTTGGAAGATTCCTTTTTTTTTTTTGGTCACCTGGTACATGAGTGTGGAAACTTCAGTTCTCATTCAGTATTTCAACCCATCTGGCACAGACTGGAAGGAAGAGATTTCTTCTTTGTATTGTAAATTAACAAACCAGCTCTAGCCTTTTTAGAGCCAGTTAGAAAAACAGGGTAAAATCCAAGACTCTTTAGAAGGGAATCATTACCATGTGTAGAGAGCTGGCATCCATTTCAGTAAATATTAACTGTACTCTAACAGTTTTGTACTACAGCTTTGGACCAAGAAAAAGGCAAATCCCAGATCTGTCAGTTAATCAACAAACATTTATTTAGCGTCTACCAAGAGTAAAACACTGCTGAGATTGTGGAGAAGTTTTAAAAAGGACTCTGCCCCACAGGGCCATACATTCATCTAGGGAGACGAGTTAAAGATACTTAAATAACTGAGGGCTAGATGTTTCTATGTGTTCAAAGAGCCACTAAGCACCCTGCATGTTCAGAGGAAGGGGATATTTGCTCTGCTCTGGAGAAGTCAGGTAAGGTTTCTTAGAAAAGTTGGAATTAGTGCAGGGTCTTTAAGAAGAGAGAAAATTCAGATAATTGGTGAGGAAGAAAGAATAGAACATATTTCAGTAAGAGGGAGTGGAATATTCCAGCTGAGAGCTTTGAGCACATTAGATGCTCAAACAAAGGCTGTTGAATAGAATAAAATCAAAATGTCATATTTCAATTATGGCCCTTCACTGCCATGCCCGATGGTTTTCAGAGTGCTTTCATTGTCAGACCAGAAGAGGCTATTATTCTTTTTAATATTTAGAGGAATATTTTCCTAGGGAGGATGGATTAATTCACCTGGCAAGTTTCGTTTGAATTAGTGAGATTGAATCATGGGTTGCTTCAACTATAAATGAATGGAAGCTTGGGACCCAGTAGACAATTGATGCTTGTAGTCTCTCTCTTTGTTACAAGGCGGTGTATCCATTAACACCTCTCCTCACAGAGAGCTGTTTGATCATAGCTGTGGTTGACTCACTGGGGGAAAGGTGAGACAATGGAAATGGTCGTGTGGAAGGCATTAAGATCAGAAGCATTCCATAAATTGACAGGATTTTTTTTTTCCCTAAAGAAGGACTTGCCATCAATTATGTTAAATAATATTTCATTTTTATGGAAGCAGTGCATGTGCTTTCTAGAAAATGAATAAAGACAAGAAAAATTAATAATTAACCACATTGCTACCACCAAAGGATCCAAACTACAACACTTTATATCTTTCCAGATGCACACCCACATAAATACATACTCACACAGAGTCTTAATTCATTTTCTAATGCTACAACAAAATACCATATACTGCACAGCTCCTTTATAAAGAAAAGGAGCTTATTTGGCTCATGGTTCTTAAGACTGGGAAGTCCAGGGCATGTTGCCGGTACCTGCTCAGCGTCTGGCCGGGGCCTTCTTGTCGCATCATTCCGTGGCAGAAGGACAAACAAGTATGTGAGACAGAGTGGTTAGCTCGGGCTGCTGTAACAAAATACCCTAGACTGGGTGGCTAAAACAACAGAAAAGTATTGTCTTCCAGTTCTGGAGGCTGGATGTCCCAGGTCAAAGATTGGCATAGTTGGTTTCTGGTGAAGATTCTCTTCCTGGCTAATAGAGACCTGCTTTCTCACTGTGTACTCAGATGGCCTTTCCTCGGTGCACGCACATGGAGGGGGGAGAGAGAAAAAGAATGAACAGGACCTTTGGTGTCTCTTTTTCTAAGGACATTAATCCTATCAAATAAGGGCTGCACTCTTATAACCTCATCTAACCTTAATTACTTCCTTAGAGGCCCCATCTCCAAATACAGCCACACTGGGGCTTAGGGCTTGAACATACAAATATTTGGGGGGCACATAAACATTTATTCCATAACAGATCTTAACTCTTTGAATTTTGCACAGCCCCCCTCAAATTTTTATTTATAGTACTGACATGTTGAAATTTCTTAATCTTTAAAAATCATAATATTGTATAATATTGTGCTTTAATTCCTACAGTTGTTTATAAGGCCCTTTGCACATTCAGTATGAAACATGTCTTATTACATAGCTCAGTGTGAAATAGTAATCGTGGTACTATGGGTAGTTGGGTCAGTTTTGTTTCATTCCAACTACTGACTGTCTTTTGGGCCTTAGGTACATCATCTCACTTTCATCGGTTTTATTTCCTGTTTGTGACCAGAATTACTGAATCAGAATGTCTAAGGAAGAAACCAGGGATATTTGTGCTTCTAGCGAATTCTCCACATTACTCTAGTCACTAGAGTAACATTACTCTACGCAAGTTTAGGAACTAGAAAGGCAGATTTTCTTTTGGCCTTTTTTCATCTATTCTTCTCATATATACTATATAGGCACACCTTTTATTGCTCTTTGCTTTATTGTGCTTCACAGATACTGTGATTTTTTTACACATTGAGGGTTTGTAGCAACCTTGCATAAAGCAAGTATGTCAGTGCTATTTTTCCAACAGCATGTGCTTACTTTCTGTCTCTGTGTCATATTTTGGTGCTTCTTACACTATTTCAAGCTTTTCCATTATTATTCTATCTGTTACGGTGATTAGTGATCAGTGATCTTTGTTACTATTTTAAATGATTCAGAGTGACACAAACCGCACCCATGTGAGACAGTGAACCTAATCAATAAATATTGTGTTGTCTGACTGCTCCAGCGACCGGCCATTCTCCGATCTCTTTTCCTCTCGTTTGGCCTCCCTATTCCTTGAGACCAAAATTAGCAAAATGAGGACAATTAGTAACCCTACAGTGGCCTCTAAGTGTTCAAGTGAAAGGAAGAGTCACACATCTCTCACTTTAAATCAAAAGCTAGAAATGATTAAGCTTAGTGACAAAGACACATCAAAGCCGAGATAGGCCAAAAGCTGGACCTCTTGTGCCAAACACTTAGCCAAGTTATGAATGCAAAAGAAAAGTTCTGGAAAAAAATATTAAAAGTGCTGCTCTCGTAAACACATAAATGATAAGAAAGTGAAACAGCCTTATCGCTCATATGGAGAAAGTTTTAGTGGTCTGGATAGGAGATCAAAACAGCTACAACAGTCCTTTAAGCCAAATCCCAATCCAGAGGAAGGCTCTGAATAAGTTTAGTTCTATGAAGGCTGACAGAGGTGAGGAAGCTGTAGAAGAAAAGTTGGAAGCTAGAAGTTGGTTCATGAGGTTTAAGTAAAGAAGCCATCTCTTTAACATAAAGGTGCCACGTGAAGCCGCAAGTGCTGATGGAGAAGCTGCAGCAAGTTTTCCAGAAGATCTAGCTAAGATGATTAAGGCAAGTAGCTACAATAAACAACAGATTTTTAACATAGAGGAAACAGCCTTGTGTATCAGAAGAAGATGCCGTCTAGGACTTTCATTGCTACAGAGGAGAAGTCAATGCCTGACTTCATAGCTTTGAAAGGCTGACTCTCTTGTTAGGGGCTAATGCAGCTGGTGATTTTAAGTTGAAGCCAGTGCTCATTCATCATTTCAAAATTCTAAGACCCTTAAGAATGATGCTAAATCTACTCTGCGCTCTAGAAATGGAAAAACAAAGCTAGGATGACATGTTTACAGCATGGTTTACTAACCATTTTAAGCTCACTGTTGAGTCCTACTTCTCAGAAAAAAATAAATTCTTTTTAAAAATATTACTGCTCATGGACAGTGTGCCTGGTTACCCAAGAGCTCTGATGGAGATGTAAAAGGAGTTAAATGTTGTTTTCATGTCTGCTAACACAACATCTGTTCTGTAGCCCATGGATCAAGGGATAATTTCAATTTTTAAGTCTTAGTATTTAAGAAATACATTCTGTATTTCTACCATAGTGATTCCTCTGATGGATCTGGGCAAAGTATGTTTAAAACTTTCTGGAAAGGATTCACATTCTAGATGCCGTTAAGAATATTTTGATTCATGGAAGGAGGTCAAATTATTAACACTAACAAGAGATTGAAAGAAGTTGATTCCAAACCTCATGGATGACTTTGAGGGGTTCAAGACTTCAGTAGAGGAAGTCATTGCAAATGTGGTAGAAATAGCAAGAAAACTAGGATTAGAAGTGAAGCCTGAAGATGCGACTGAATTGCTGCAATTATGATAAAACTTTAAGGAATGAAGAGTTGTTTCTTATGGATGAGCAAGGAAAGTGGTTTCTTGAGGTGGAAACTACTCCTGGTGAACATGCTGTGAACATCATTGAAATGACAACAAAAACATTTAGAATATTAAATAAACTTAGCTAATAAAGTAGCGGCAGGGTTTGGGAGGATTGTCTCCAGTTTCTAAAGAAATTCTACAATGAGTAAATGCTATCCAACAGCATGGCTTGCTACAGAGAAATCTTCCATGAAAGGAAGAGAGTCCATTCATGCAGCAAACTTCATTGTTGTCTTCTTTTTAGAAATTGTCACAGACACCCCGACCTTCAGCAACCACCACCCTGTTTGGTCAGCAGCCATCAACATGAGGGGAAGATCTTCCACCAACAAAAAAGATTAGGACTCACTGAAAGCTCAGATGATTGTTAACACTTTTTTAGCAGTATTTTAAAATTAAGATATGTACATTGGTTTTGTAGACCTAATGCTATTCTCTTGCACACTTAATAGACAACAGTCTTGTGTACACACAACTTTTAGGAAACCAGAACATTTTTGTGACTCACTTGATTGTGATACTGGCTTTATCTAGTTGATCTCCGATGGAACCTGCAGTATCTCTGGGCTATGCCTTTCTGTAAAGTGTAAACTACATAGCTCTCCTTAACTATGAACCCTGTTAATTTCCTATGGCACCTGTAACAAAGTACCATAACTTTCATGGCTTACAACAATACATATTTATTGTTTTACAGTTCTGGAGGTCAGAAGTCCTAAAAGCAAGGTAACAGCAGGGCTGTGTTCCTTTTGGATGCTCTAGGGGAGAGTTTGTTTTGCTTTTGTGGTTTCTAGATGTCTGCATGCCTCGGCCCATGTCCCTGTCTTCTGTCTTCAACACTAGTAGTGTAGCATCTTTCCACCTCCTCCTGACTTCTTGCTTTCCTGTTACAAAGGCCCTTGTGAATATACTGGGCCAACCTGGCTCATTCAAGCTACTCTCCCCATCTCTGGATCCTTAACTTAATCATATTGCCATCTAAGGTTACATGTTTGCTGGTCCCAGGGGTTAGGATGTGGACTTCTTGGAGAGCCATTTTTCAGCCTACCACATAAAATTTTACTACAAACTCATAGCTGAAATAAATATTAAGCATTTCATTCAAAACCAGTTTTGTTTGCCTTTGTAAACTGCAATATGAAAATTGAGGCATGAGTGTTCTGGACTGTTATTAAAAACAAGAAAGAAACCAAGGAAGGGAGAGAGGAAGGAAAGGAGCCGGAAAAAATTTCCCAGGAAAGTTTGATTTTCGTGTTTATCCCTCTAGATATTTTCCTATTCGTCTCAAAGATAGCTTACTAAATTTCCAAAATAACACTGCATTTCCCTTCTTCCATGAATTAAGACTCACAAATACCCTGGTTAACAGTCCAATGATGGTGTTGAGACTTGAAAACAGAATATGCAAATGTGTATTTGACACCATGGGGAGAGATGGGAGCTGTCAGCTTTGTGACAAACTGAATAACTGTATATTATATAATATACTCAGGTTTCCAACTTTGAAACACTCCAAATCAATATGCAATAGAGTGTACCAAATGCCACAACTCTAAAAGATATTTATTTAAGTAATAATTATTGAGCACGATGCATAAGGTACTAAGTTTGGAACCTGATATGGGTGGGTTAAGAAAACAAACATACTTGTCCTCATGAAACTCATAAACTAGAGGGGAAGACAGATAGAAAACAATTAGAAAGTAAACAAAAAATTGTGTAAATCAGCATGTGTGGCATGAAGGAAATAGCACAGTGCAGTAGGAAGGCTTGGGAAGGAGACGGAGCAGGGTCTCTCTGAGGTTATACCTGAAGATTGAGCAGGACCTGGCCCTGCTTGCCTGTCTTAGGGCCTGCAATGCATGCTGGGGGGAGAGGTGGGGAAGGGTTGTTCTCAGCAGGGGGACCTGAAATGCTGCTGGAGCTGGAAGGGGTTCTGCGGTCGGAGGGGGTGAGGGAGGGAGAGTTTGGTGTGTGCAAGTGGTGGGAAGGAAGCCCATGTGGCTGGAGTATTACAGGTGGCAGGGGAAAGGTCGGCAGGAATCAGACCACATAGGGCCATTAGGTCATGAGAAGGCCTTTGAAGTGCATGCTGAGTGTGATGGAAAGAAGCTTTGGGGACTTGGCGGACTTGGAGCCTTAAAAAGATGACTGTGGATATCGTGAGCAGAGTAGACTGCCAAACCAGGGCTATCTGGAAGGTTCATGAAACAGGGCATGTGAGAGAGATGGCAATGAAGAAATGCGAACACAGAATATATTTTGGTGCTAGAAACAAGAGGGCTTGCAGATAGAAAACATACGGGACATAAATAACAAGTCCTGGCAGGGCCGGTAGGTCATGTGCATGGCCTAATACAAAATGGAAATGTGGGGTTCCTTGTCCAAGGAGTAGGGAAAAGGTGCCTTTAAAGGTACTAAAATGTATAACTGTTTCCTTCTGTGTTCTCTCTCATGATGGGGTTTTATTTGCTATCTAATGTCATGCTCTCTTGGGCACAGGGGTACTTGCAGGACAAAGTTTCAGACTCTGACCTGCTGCCTCAACCACTGCAGAAAGGCAACCCCTGAGGTCATTGCAATGTCAGCACCAGGACACCCTCAGTACCTGGACTGGGGGTGGGCAAGAGGCTTGCCCCCACCTCGTAGCCTGGAAAATGCAACATGGTGTGCCAGCCAGGACAGTTACAGCCACTGCCATGCCCTGCCCTGCCCTGAGACACCATGGGGTCATGGGGAGTGTCCTCCACCCTTCCTTTACCCAAGCCTCTGCTGAGGATGAAGGACTATGGCAGCATGCAGCACTACCCCTGGCCCTGACCTGAATGGCATGGTCACTGTCCTGGGCAGAGGGCGGCAGGTGTCGCTGGGCAGTAGCAGGAAGGAGAAAAGTGGGGAAAGCTCAAGATGCCAAGGGACACAAGACAGGAGCTGAGATCCTGTCTGGGAGACAGGACCACATGTGAGCCAAACTCCAAGTTCTTGGCATGCTCCATTGTCCCACTTCATTTGTAAGACACAAATTAGAAGATCAAACTAAGAATTTAAAGGCTGAAGCTGCAGAGCATCAAACTCCAAGTGCAGGACCCTCCTGAGCATGGGGCTCTGTGTGATTTCATTGGCCATGTGCCCATGAAGCTAGCCCTGAGTCCTGGCTTTTTGACTTAAGCGTCTTGGTAAATATTGGTACCATATACCGAGATGGGGGGAGACTAAAAACAATAAAGTTTGCACAATGTCTTAGTGCTCTTAGGCTGATAGAACAAAATGCTTTAGACACAGTGATTTAAAAACAATAGAAATGTATTGCTCACATTTCTGGAGGCTGGGAAGTTCAAGGTCAAGGTGCTGCCAGATTCTATAACTGGTGAGTGCCCATTTCTGATGGATGACATCTTCTTGCTTTGTCCTCGCATGGCAGAAGGGGCAAGGGAGCTCACTGGAGCCTCCTTTATAAGGTCACTGTTCCTAACACAAGGGTGGAATCTTCATGACTTAATCACTTCCTAAAGGCCTCACCTCTTAATATTATCACATTAAGTATTAAGTTCCAATATGTGAGTCGAGGGGATAACAGCATTCAGACTACAGCACAAGGGAAAATCAGGTCTTCAGTTCGACCAAGCTAAATTACAGATGCTTTTGATGTATTTGAGTAAAGATGTCAAGTAAGAAATTAGAAATGTCAGTCTAGAGCTTATTTAGTTATGAAGGCTTTGAAATATTCAGGATCACAATCTGATATTCCTACTGACTCTTTCTCATAAGATTAAAATGTAACACCAAACATCTGGATGTTGGATTCTAGATTAACATGAATTTTCTGTATTTAAATATTGAAAAACATTTTTTGCAAACATCTGTGGTTATTTGACTGCAACATTAATGTATTTTCAAAGGCCTTTCTTTTTCATATACTTGCCGGTATTTATCATTCCATTTCTTTTCTATTTTCTAAATTCTAAATAGTATTTTTGTTTTTAAATCTAATATTGTCTTGAATTATTCTGATTTACAGTGTATATAATTCTATATTATGTTATAAGGATACAAACTGGGACACTGGACTTTTCTTTTTTCTTAAAAAAGGCTCAGGATGTGGGCTTAGTGTGGTGGCTGGCTTCTGTAATCCCAGCACTTCCGGAGTCCGAAATGAGAGGATCACTTGAGGCCAGGAGTTCGAGACCAGCCTGAGCACCATAGCGAGACCCCATCTCTACAAAAACTTAAAAAAAAATGAGGTGTGGGGACACGTGTCCATAGTTTCAGCTCACAAGGCTGAGGTGGGAGGATACTTAAGCACCCAGTGGGTCAGGGCTGCATTGAGCTATGATCGTACCACTGCACTCAGCCTGGGTGACAGAGCCAGATCCTGTCTCTCTTAAAACAAAAAACAAAAAACAAAAAAGTGGCGCTGAGCTTGATTCTCCTGCCTCAAATATATAGATTAAACTTGAAAACTCTGGCCAACATGCTTGTTGTTATTTTTCCCCTCACTCGGTTTATAGGTGTGGTTCAAAATGAAGCGGTTATAACCACTCTCCCTCTCCCCTGGTTGTGTGTGGAGAGTGTTCAAGAATAATTTAAAACAAAGGTTCTATGCTCAAAGGAGTCATAGGATGTTTGCCTTCAGGTGACATTTGAGAAAAACCTTTCCTCCAGTGCTTTACCTATAGCAGTGCCAGCTTCCATTCATCTGTTTTTCCATTCAGCCCTTGGGCTATTTCTTTGTTGTTTTCTTTTCCTCCTTTCCTCTCTTCCCTCCCTCCTGTATTTTGGGAAGTAGCCATTGATATAGACTCTAAAGAGAAGGGTTGTAACCATGGCTCCTCATTCCTGTGTGCCTTGTGTCTTTGACCTGTACGGAGGCCACTTCGAAATTGGGTCTCTTGGAAATGATGTTGGAGAAAACAAGAAGCATGTTTATTAAAGTCCCTGGATTATCTGTCTGTCTCTTCTTCCAGTTAATGCTGCAGGCAGCCCGCTAACAGCAAGGACATAATTAGAAATTATGTTAAAGGTAAATCTCTCTTTGTAAGATGAACATGGATTTGAAGGTGACTCTGTGGTCGCCAGTCACAATGACCTAGTTTTAAGGAAGTACATCTCTCTTGTACCTATATTACTGTTAGGTGGCAAAGGGAAGGGTATTTCAGGGGGCAATGTTTAGACTATATATTTTAATGAAAATCCACTCTTCTAACCTAAAGTATGTAAAAATTAGATTTGAACTAGCTTGATGCCTTGTAAATAAGAGGCACTCAGTAAATATTTGTAGGACTTAAATAAGGCATGCATCTCTTCTAGACTCAGAGTCATATACTGTAGTTTGACAGCCAGAAAGGAGTCTGAAAAGTTAATTCAGCATACGGGTAGTAACACTCATCCTGATTAAAGCATGGTATTAGTTGCTTAGCAGGATGAAAGAATAAGTAAGTAGAATAACAGCCCTGACTTCTCAGAACTTACAGAACACTAAAACATATAACATTTGTTAGAATTATATTATCTTTTAAAGCTAAAAGAAAATTTCAAACCTAACCAGTATGGACTAGACTCATCAGTCATAATTAGTGACAAAGTTGGGGTTAGATGCTGCTCTTAGTCCAGTATCCATTCCTACTGTAAGAATTGGGCTTTCTTTGAAAGCAGCTTTAAGAGTCCTCTTGTGGCAGTATCTATGGAACGTTATGGCTGGTGCCTTCTTAGTGTAAGAGGTTGTTCAAAGCAGTTTTATCAAGTCAGGTTGAAAACTAGCCCATAACCAAGTAAGTTTGAAACAGTTAGTGCAAGTGAGTTATCTACAAAGATCATCATTAAAGCATTTGAAATTGTGATCCACATAGAAAACGGCTCAGGTACCCAGTAATAAGGAATGATTTAAATGGACTGTCTCAGAGCCATCAAAAATGAAACTGTAGAAGAATATTTAATGACATGGGAAAATGTTCACAATGTAAAATCATGTGGAAATATTCCATTATAATATCAACTAATTAATATATGTGTTGCCTGTCATTTGATGCAGCAGTCACTTCTTCAAACCTATCCCAAAGATAAGCTTGCAAACTATAAAAAGATGCAAGCATATGGCTATTTATTGCAGCATTATTTGTTACAGCAAAAGACTGGAGACGACCTAAAAGTCCATCATCAGGGGCAAATGAGAAATTCTGTCAGGGTCATTGAGATGCACAGTATTTTGTGTATGAGAAAGGAAAAACAGCTGTGAGATAGATGGGCTTAAAAAAAATCACAATAAGTCTGAATTTCATTTGTAAGTATCAGATTGAATTTATAATGAGTTTATTTAGTAGCTCTGTCCTCTGAAAAGGGCTAGAAAAAAATGAGCATCATTAAGTTAAGTTGGGCTTTTTGAAGAAATTACTGATCCAGATCGGAGGTAGAAAACGTATGAACCGAGTGTGGACCATCCTCTTGCCATGCCAGAAAACAGAAGGGACATCAAAGGCTGCTGAGAAAACGTCACAAAGGGAGAGGAACTGAGTGAAGGAGGCTGCTGCTGGCCAGTGATGGAAGGATTTGGGCACCAATAAATATAGCAACCAAAATGACTGGAAAAACATCAGATATGTTTAAATCCATGAGATCCTAAGAATGCTAAAAAATAAAAAAATAACAAAACACCAGTCATCTTTAGTATGATTAGGAACCAGTTAGTTTTTTTTTTTGAGTATTCACTTAAAAATTTATTTCTTAATCTGCATTTACAATTAAAATTATTTTATTATACACATCATCTCATTTAATCCCCAAGAGAGTTTATGCACTTTGTGTACTAAAATTTTATTTTATGTAAAATTGGTTTGTACACAAAGTTTTATATACATGTTGACCATATAAAGACTTATTTTGAAAACAAATAAAAGGAAAGAATCAAACATTCCTCTTGTCTTTCTTTTACAGACTATACCTTGGAGACATCTAATCATTGAGATGGAAATGATACTCTCTTTAGAAATCTTCAAAAAATAAATGAGGGAAACATTAGGCCATTTTATAGCTCATAACGAAATAATAGATCTATAGAATGATCATGAAGGTTGCCAACATTACAAAAAGGGTCAACCAGATTATATGTGCTTCTTGATAGAAGAACACACCCCATCTTATTATTCCTATCCCCAAAATTAAAACTAATTCTGATGAAGCCTTCAGGTATAATTACCAATTTATGTTAAATACAGGAGACAGAAGAACATGTTAAAAAATACCATGGGGATTAAATTAGTAACATTCACATTGTGGGAAACTCCAGGAAACAAACCTAGTTTCTTCTGTAAACATTTTCCAAAGAATAAAGTTGAAGCAAGAGGGAGTGGGAAACTATAGAGTAAAAGAGATTTAAAACCAGTGATTCTCAGACTTTAATTAACCTGCATGGGAATCATCTGGGATCTTGTTGAAATGCAGATTCTGCTTCAGGTGATTTGGAGATTGAGAAGATTCTGCTTTTCTAACAACAAGCTCCCAGACATGCTCCTCATGCACTGACTGTACTTTGAGTAGCTAAGATTTAAGACATACACTGACCCATAGCACTGTGTGGACTTAAATTTTATCCTGGTTCAAACCTAAAAAATATTTATGAGACAATTGGAAATATGAACATTAAATATGGATCTTTGATTATAATAATGAACTACTGTTAAATTTATAGGTGGAATAATGGTGTTAGATTATGATTAATGAAAAGTAAATTTATTTTATAAAGATATATAATGGAATATTTACAGTTGAAAAGAGGTGATGTCTGGGATGGCTTCAAAATCACCTGGAGGAAGAGAGGAACTGTGTAGGAATATAGATGAAATGAGATTGGCCATGAGTTATTAATTTTGCTGAGTGATGGATACCTTTGATTTCTTTACACTAGTCTGCCTATTTTTGTATATGTTTAAAATTTTCCATGATGATTATTTTTTAAATATATATTGCCTATGCATAGGAAAAAGATTAAGTATGCAAGTTATAATAGTGGTTACACATGGTTTTTATTTTCTTCTTTTTGCTTCTTCCTCATTTTCAAATTTCTACAAGTATGTATATTATTTTTAAAATCAAGAAAGAGGTTTTTTTTAGAGCAATCCTATTGATTAAATTGACCCAGCTGGTGAATGACTAGGCTTAACAACCTAAACCAAGTCCTGGCTCGAGGAACACAAGTTAATTAAATTAACATCGTTTCCCAGCAGTAAGAAAGAGAGAGAGAGAGAGAGCGTGAGAGTGTGCGCAAGAGAGCAACGTGGAGACAGAGAAAAACTAGGAAAGAGAAGGTGAGTTTCTTCAGCATCTTTGTCTGCTAAGGAAACTTGTTTTGTGAGAGGAGGCGTTTCTGTCCTTTGTTGAAATTCATCCAGTAAGAAGTAAGACTTTAGGGTTGGGGAGAACCATTTGGGGAATCAGAGTGAAGCTCTTTTTTTTTTTTTTTGAGGCAGAGTCTTACTTTGTTGCCCGGGCTAGAGTGCCGTGGCGTCAGTTTAGCTCACAGCAACGAACTCCTGTGCTTGAGCAATCCTGCTGCCTCAGCTTCCCTAGTAGCTGGGACTACAAGCACGCGCCACCATGCCCAGCTAATTTTTTCTATATATTTTTAGTTGGCCAATTAATTTATTTCTATTTTTTAGTAGAGACGGGGTCTCGCTCTTGCTGAGGCTAGTTTTGAACACCTGACCTCGAGCAATCCGCCCACCTCGGCCTCCCAGAGTGCTAGGATTACAGGCGTGAGCCACCACGCCCGGCCAGAGAGAAGCTCTTTTAAACTTTTGATGGTTGTAGGGACAGCAGAAATGCAAGGTTGCAACAAAAATAAGACTCTGCTAGGTTGGAGTGTTACCTGGCTTTGACTATCTTCCTAGTGTGTGTTGGCAGGGGGCCCTGTGGTGAGTGCAAGGTAAGAGAATATAGTGTTTTTAAGCCTCACTAGCTTTGGAGGGAACACAGTTTGGGTTAAAATCCTAGCTCTGTGACTTAGCTGCTATGTGGCATTGATAAAGTGATTTGCCTTCTCAAAGTCTCAAATTTCAAATGACACATTTGGGCTATGCCAGGTGGTAGTGGAAGGACAAAGCATAACTGCTGTTATTTAGGAAAAAGTAGAAAACTAGGAGAATACATTCATTCTTAATGTTGTCAACGGGAAAAAAAGCCAATCTCTGTGAAATCATTAGAGAGAGATTTACTCGGAGCCAAATTTGAGGACCATGACCCGGAGCCACGCTCAAGAAGTCTTGAGCAAGTGGACTCTCTATGGTTGGGTTACAGTGTTTGGTTTTATACATTTCAGGGAGACGGGGGTTACAGGTACAGTCCTAAATCAATACTTTGGAGGCATACATTGATTTGGCCTGAAAAGGTGGGCCATCTCAACGGGGGGGGGCTTACACGTTATAGGTGGGTTTAAAGATGCTTTGACTTGTAATTGATTAAAGACATTAAACTTTGTCTAAAGGCTTGAAATGTTTTAACATAAGGAGCTGGAGCAGTTTATCAGAGATAAGCCATTGGACATATATTTGTTGTGTGAACTGAGGACCTGCAGGTTTGTCTTGCATACCCTTAGGCCTGTTAGTGGGTTACAAAGAATGTCCCCAAGAAGGGAGGGGGGCATGATGAGGCACACCTGACCTCCCTCCTTGTAGCAGGCAATTTAGTTTTAGGATATTCCTTTGGCCACTAGGGGGTCCATTCAGTCAGCTTGTGGGGGTGGTGAGCCTTAAAATTTTATTTTAGTTCACAATGTAAAGGAGACATAAGAAGCAAAGGCAAGAAATACTTAATGGGGTATCTGGACTGTTTCATAGATGATCTGACAGTTTTGGGGATAAGTGTTAGGGTGGTCTTCAAGCTGTGTTAAAATGTCTTCAGATAATTCAATCATAGAGACTTGCAGGTGAAAGACATTTGGTGATAATCTGTAATAGGTGTTTTCAATTTTTTAAAAATTATCAGAATTCTTTCCTTAGAAATTTCATTGAAACAAATGACTGACCAACAGCCTTCTCTTCTCAACCTTCCTCTCTACCTGTGGTGGTCTGAAATGCCTTTTGAACTTTAAAATTCCTTAGAACATGGCCATATTGCCTCCCCTCCCCTTCTCTCCAGTTTCATATATGAAATTCAGGAGACTGGCTTGTAGAAAATTACAGGAGGGGCTAGATGCAAACTTAGGACAAGATGGCTTGTCTCCTGTATCCTATCTGTTCTCACCTCCGTGACATCACACTGTTTCACAAGGTCTGTTTGCTATTCTCGGACAGAGCGATTGGGTGGCCTGATCAGAGATCCAGTTCTTGGTGCTTCATGCTGTGAGAAATGCAAGAGAACAGGTGGTACGTTCTCTCTACTCTTTAAGAGCATACTGTCTAAATGAGCAGACAGATCTATTGTAGAAATAAGACTAGATAACACAGTCAGTTTCACCTGTGCTTTTAGCCACAGTTGTTTTCTTCCTGTAACTCCTTCTTTGAAGGCTGTTGAAAACGCTGCTCAGGGACTATATAGAGTAAAACCTGACTAGTCTAAAACCTTAGCAGAGAGAGAAGTTGCTAAGGACTGGGGTAGGGAGGGGAGAGATTTTAAGAGACATTGCATGGAGGGAGGAGGATGCAAGTAAATGGACAGGAGAGGGGGCTGTGTTAACAGAGCCCGTGGTGGGAATGAGGAGGAGGAGAAATGGATGATAATATGTGAGCCATCAGGCTTATTTTTGTGATGGTCTCAAATGGTCTGGTTTATGTAAATGTTCGCTTATTTGTCTGTCTCCTGGAGCCAGACTATAGACCACTTGAGGGGAGTGAGCGTGTGTCTCTCAGCTGTAGCCCCTGTGCCTGTACACAGAAGGTTCCGTGGTGTGGATGAAAGGCTGAATGCAGGGAGTTGAGGGAGGTTAGGTGGGGTTGTCATCTCATTTGTAAAAGGACATTTATTTGAGAAATATATAAAAACACAACAGAACACTTCATAGACCCCATTGTGCAATAAAATATGTAATAATAGGTATTTTTGCAAGTATAGTTACGAGCAGGCAAACCGTTTTCATAAAGAAATACGTCAAAAAGTATGACGTGTAATATGCATATCACTACGGTTGGCAATCGTGTGCACCCAGATTTGTACCTGAGGTCATCTGAAATACCATTACAGACACTCCCTTAAGGCTTTTTTTTTATTTCAGCATATTATGGGGGTACAAATATTACAGTTACGTATGTTGCCCGTGCCCCCCACCATCGAGGCAGATCCTCAAGCATGACAATCCCCCAAACGTTGCACATCTCTCTCATTGTGTTTGTATGTACCCATCCCCTCCTCCCTCCTCCCACCCACCCGACACCCGACAAATGTTATTTCTATATGTCCACTTAGGTGTTGATCCGTTAATACCAATTTGCTGGTGAGTACATGTGGTGCTTGTTTTTCCATTCTTGAGATACCCCTTAAGACTTTTGATGAGATGGAACAAAATCCATGATGGGTCAACACTGAATATGCAGTTACCCAAAGAGCCAAGATGTAGAAATTTTATTCTTTGCAAGTGCAGATGTACAAACAGGACAACTCTTTATTTATTAAGGAAGTTTTATCACTTTTAGATACACGCACAATGCTTACACAAGTCTACGTTATGATAATACACTTACGTGGTGTCATATTTGTAAAAGCATAAAATGAATTAAAACTCTCAAATTCTCTTTATAATTTATACTTTCAGTATTGGAAATCATGTTGATACATAGCATAGTGAATTAGAAAAAAAAATACTGCCAACAATTCATAATAGTGAAAAAACTAAAAAAAGAATAAAGAAAAAAACTAAAAAGAAAATTCGACATACAAAAAAGTATATTACAGGGATAGATTATAGGCAGTTGTGCAAAGATAGTTCATTAGAGGTTTTAGAGATGTTGATGTTTTGGGATTTCAACATGCGGGATTGTTTTTCAGGATGACAGTCCAAGCCTAGATTGACCGACCAGGAACACCAAGATTCAAGGCTTGGAATTAACTTGTATAAAGGGTGTTGACGAGAGAGGTGAACAAATTGTATTGATAATGTACAATTATTAATTTGATGGTGGAATCCTGATGTATTTTGATGGGTATAAAGAAAACTGTTAATTAAAAAACACTTGTTAAGAGCCCTTTATAATATTTCATATACAAAATGATTAAGACGAGTATTAGGGTGATGATGTTAAGAATAGTACAAAAATGTTTGTTATAGAAAATCTCATAGAGGCAGAGTTACTGAAATCTCATAGCTGACCAGAATAAATTCAAGAGTCCATTGGATCATCTTTACCATTGTCAGTTTGCAATTCATCTCCAGATTTAAACTGCTGACTGATGCCAATCTGGGTAGCTATTCAAAATCTATTTTAGGCTTTGGGGTTTCCGCACAGACGGAATCCTAAACTGATCTGTTTCACTATTTAAAACCTAGAACTTTTTCCAAATCTGTCCTGTTGATGTACAAAATCTCATAGACTGGTAGAACTTATTTTGATTTGACTGCTTGTTTTAGAATAAGCTCCAAGAATGAGCAGAACTGCTGTCTTGTGGTCGGCACACTGAAGTAGGGAGCAATGAAATCCCTTTTGGGAAATCGATGTGGGCCATTCTCTGCCATTTCCATTTTGTTTTGGTTGCTTCAAAATTCACAGGTTTCTTTTTGCATGCTGTCTGTCTTTCTCCGTGTGTCTTCACCTTGATACAGGAGGAGGTTTTGTTTTGTTTTGTTTTCCTTTTTCACTACTATTTTTTTGTTTGTTTCCTTTTCTAAGAGCGGCAATAATCCTCATTTTCACTATTGCAAATGGTGCTTCATTTATTATAATCTTATATAATCTGTAGTATAAAACTTCACCTTGTTGAGTTGAAAATTAAACTCTCAATACAAAAATATTAAAAAGAATTTGAAAGGAATGTGAGGAGGATAGAAGTAAAAAAAAAAAAACCCCGTTTTCCTGAGTCAGTGTCAAACTTGGAAACCAGCATCCATACTTTCCTGCTAGCTGTAGGATGAAGTCTGGTATTTAATGTTTCTCAATTTAGGTATTACATCAGTAGGTAATCCCACTCTTACCCGAATTTCTTTCTACCCCCCCCAGATATTTTAATTTTTATTCATATTTTTGTAGACTTTGCAACAATGGAACACCCTAGACTTTGAACACTGTATCTGGACAATAAACTGCAAAAGGTTGTCATCATAGCTCCCAAATGGACATTTGCTAGAGACACTTTGTGACGTATGTCTGAAGCTTCTGGACCTGATGTCAGTGACTTTACAGAGGAATCAGTGAATACAGTCATTGCCATTTCTTCATTGTTACCATGGGCTCGAGACTGGGCCACGTGCTTTACATGCAATATCTCTTTCAATACTTCCAAGACTGTATAGATAAAATATAATTCTTAATTCCATTTTAGATTTGGGGGAAGTAGGCATACCTAGCCAGGTGTTCTTTCCTGTATAATTTTTGTAGTGGTTGCTCTGGGTATAACAATACTTAATGAATAAATAAACTTATGACAGCCTACTGTTATCAACACTTTAGCACTTCAAGTGAGTTGTGGAAACTTCTATTTTGGTGCTTTTAATTTTCCAACATCTAGGTAGCGTTATCTTGTATAGCAGATGGTGCTGTAATTTTTGTTTCAATCATCAAAGACAATCTATTAAATTTAGGGAAAGGGATAGTTTACTGTATATACTACATTCCTGCTCTTTTTCTTGTTCTTTCTTCCTTTCTGATATTCCTGAAGCTCTAAGATTCCTTCTTTTATCCTTTCCTTTGAAGTGCTTCTTTTAGTAAATATTTAAGGGTAGCTTAGCTAAAACCAAGTTATTTTAGTTTTTCTTCAGCTGAGAATTTTTTTTTCTCTTTAATTCCTGCAGGATATTTTTACCTGATATAGAATTCATGGTGACTCTTTTTCTTTTTTCTTTCAGCGCTTGAAAAATGTGATACTTTTCTTCTGGCCTTCATAGTTTCAGATGAGAAATCTATTATTTGAATTGGCATTTCCCTGTGTGCAATGCATCATTTCTCTGTGGCTGCTTTTAACATTTTTCCTCTGTTTCATTTTCATATGTTTAATTATTGATATTATGTGTTTTGTTCTGGGTTTCTCTGGATTTACTCTGTTTGATGTTCACTGAGCTTCATAGATCTATAGTTTGTGTCTTTCACCAAACTGGGGAAGTTTTCAGCCAATATTTTTTCAAATACTCCTTCAGCTCCTCTTTCCCTCTCCTCTCCTTCTATGGGTTTAATGATACCAAAGTTGAATCTTTTATTGCTCTTTTGTTGTTGGTCCCTGAGGTACTGTCTTTTTTTGCTTTTTTAAATCTTTCTATGTCAAGGTGGGATAAATTCTCTTATTCAGTCCTCAAGTTCACAGAGTCTGTGCTTTGTCATCTCCATTTGGCTGTTAAGCCCATTCATAAAGTTTTTCATTTCTTTTAACAGTATTTTTTTTAGTTCCATAATTTGCTACTTTATAACATTTCCTTGCTGAGATTACTATTCTTTCCATTTGTATCAAGAGAGTTTGTAATTGGTTGTTAAAGCAGTTCTGTGACAACTGCCTTAAAATCCTGTCAGATAATTTTTTTTTCTGGAGACAGAATTTTGCTCTGTCACCTAGGCTAGAGTGCCAGGGCGTCAACCTAGCTCACAGCAACCTCAAATTGCTAGGCTTAAGCCATCCTCCTGCCTCAGGCTCCTGAGAAGCTGGGACTACAGGCGCCCACCCTGACCCCTGCCTAATTTTTTCTATTTTTTATTTTTAGTGGAGACAGGGTCTTGCTCTTGCTCAGGCTGGTCTTGAACTCCTGACCTCAAGTGATCCTCCTGCCTTGACCTCCCAGAGTGCTAGGATTACAGGCGTGAGCCACTGTGCCCAGCCTGTGTCAGATAATTCTAACATCTGATTCATCTTGGTATTAGCATAGACTGATTAGTTTTTGTCAATCAAGTTGTCATTTCTTGGTTCTTAGTATGATGGGTGATTTTTTTATTGTATCGTGGATTTTTTTTCTATTGTGTTAGGAGACTCTGGGTCCTATCTAAATCTTCTGTTTAAGTAGTCAGTCATCTTGTTTAGTTTTAACCTGCAGGTATCGGTCAAGTTTTGTGGGCTGTGGTTCCAGTGGCAGAACCTTTGTGGTGTTACTTTGGCATGCTTCATTGATTTGGTGCCGCTGGAATTCTCACTTGCCCCACATTTTACTGCTGGTAGAGCAGAAGATGTTTCCCCAGGTCAGGCTGCTGGGTGTCTCTCTAAGGGGGTAGGGGTTGGTGGCATTCCCTTACTGGCCCTACTCCATTTCTCTGGGCAGGGAAGAAGACTCTTGGGTCCACAGGTATAAAGCAGCTTCTCATGTGGGTCTCTTCCTGTTATTGTTTCCCTTCCTCTGGTTCTGACACCCATCTCAGTGTCTCTGAGTGGGAGGAGGGTCTTGAACTCATGGAGACAAATAGGTTTTCTCAATCAGGCTCCTTAATGCAGCTGTGTCTCTCCTGCCAACTCTGTCCACTCACCTTGGTCTCTCTTGGCAGGAAAGGGATGTCTCAGGTCCATGCCTTTCCTGGCAGCTTTGTTTTGGCTGGCCTGACAACTGGTTCTCCTTGATGGTTGTGTTGGGTTTGCCAGATGTTGTCTGAAGGACTCCAATTCGATTCCAAAAAAGGGTGGTACTACCTGGGCTATCCCCCCCCCCCGACACACACACACATAAGTTGGGAGTTGCTGGGAAATGCCAGGTCTGGGTAGCGTTTTTTTGTATAAGGGGGAAACAGGACAACTGGCTGCTGTGCTGTTTTTCCCATCCTGGGGCCCAAACTGGCTAGCCCTGTTGCCTTCTTACCTATCAAGAGTTCTCCTTTGGTCGGCTCTGGCACAATTTCCAGGATTAATAGTTATGCTGAGGATGAATGGAGTATGGAGAAATGGATCTGTGCCATCTTGTCCAGACTGGAAATGTATACTATACTCTTTGATTGCTTATTTATTTATTCATCAGAGTGTTCTACCTAAATGCATTCCTCTGTGTCTCACAAACAAATATTTATTATTATAATTCATCCAGCCGTTCAATTCTTTGGTAGGACTTGACATAATCTAGACTCATAATAGGTTCTCAGTAAAAACTTAGAAATACTAATAAATATTATTATAGATAATAGATGGGTTTTAAGCATCTAAGTTTATGCTAATTTGTTATGCAGCAATAGATGGCTAAGACAACCCCCTATATTGTTATCAGTATATAATGAAAGATTGTCAGTATGTTTACTTTATACTTTTCTATTGGTATTTTCACAAGAATATCACTTTTGTTTCACAAATGCATATATTTATACATATGTAATATATACATTCATATCCATGGAATAAGCTATGTGTATATTTTGACCCACCTCTTGTGTCTAATCTTCGTAGCCCTGTGTGTAAGCAGAGCAGTCTCCAAGTGATACAGTGACATACTACTGCAGAGCAATGGCAAACAAAATGAGGGGGTTGGGAATCTAAATTGCAAAGTTGTTCACATGAGTGTTATGTTAAGTAATAGACATGCTCATCAATTTAGAGGCAAAGAAAACATTCATTCTGTCTTAATGCCTTCAAGATGCTAATAAAGAATAGGATTGTCTTAAACAAAACCCATGACAACTTGTAGTTTTTTATACTTTATTAGAGTGTTATCTCCTGGGAATGTCAAAACTTTAATCATTGGCAAGGAGATGAGAATCGTGTTAGATAAGTCAGCAGACGTCTTTAGTGCATTGCGTGTATGTGAATGCATGTGTTTTGTGGTTCAGTTTTTAGCATAGGATAGGCAGCACTAGGCATCTTTATTTCATGCAAAGTGTCTTCCTTTTGTTATTAGGAGTCCAGGAATGATTATCATTTCAGTATCTCATTACTCAGCATCTTCACTTTTTCCTATGGCAGTAGTATTTTTCTTTAATCATGTGTTTTAGATCAAAATTCCAAGTTTTAAAAAAGATAAATTAGGGTTTGGTAAATAATTTTGCAATAAATACTAAGCAACCTACAGGGGGCGAGGGGAGATATAAAGCTCTGCTGAGTTGTGGTAATTGACACATTTTTTAAAATTCTTTGAATATTTTTTTTCCAGAATGGTATGTATACCACCAATAAGGCCGAGACTAGCACAATCCATAGAACCTTGATTTTTGGAGGCTTCTATGGACCGAATGTTTGTGTACCCACAGGCCATCTCCCTCTGCCTGAATTTATATGCTGAAGCCTAAATCCCTGATAATGATGGTATTTGTGGGACCTTTGGGAGGTAATGAGGTCATAAGGGTGGAGCCCCATGATTGAGATTAGTGCCCTCATATGAGACATAAGAGAGATGATTTCTGTTTTCTACCATGTAAGGATACAGTAAGAAGGTGATTGTCTACAAGCTAGAAAAAGGGCCCTCCCAAAAACCTGACCATGCTGGTACCTGATCTTGGTATTCCAACCTTCAGAAATACAAGGAATGAATAACCCAATCTGTGCTACAGCAGCCTGAATTGATTGAGGCAAAGGAAAGCACTGAAAGTGTACGTGCACTCCTAAAAATGAAGTTCAGATGACAGAAGGGCCTGGCAAGGATACTGTTTGACATTTTCCCAGAGTGCCACCTGTGTCATATCTAGCTAGTCAAGCTAGGCAATGCAGAATGAAGGCTATTTGGGTCCTTGCAGTGAAATTTCAGATTTTCTGTGGGCTCGATATCTCACTTGTTTGCCCTGAGTCAACTAGGCAAATGTGAGAAGCCAGGGGAAGCTGTAAGTCTGGTGCAAGGAATATAGTTTATTCCAGAAATGACACCTAGAGCATAGAAATGTACCTTTGCCTTAACGAGAGTTTTCTCCCAATGAATCCTATTGCGCCTTTATTTACCTGTAGATGTCTGTCTCTCTTATATTTGAACACGAAAGCTTTGGAAGGCTACCATCGAGCCATTTCTGTAAATGTCCTTTTGTTTACACTACACAGCATTTTCCACCTGCTCTTTATTGCTTTCTTTGGTATATTTACTATAAGACATTGTAGCTTCTGGCTATCATTCAAACTGTAGGGAAGTCCTATATTTTTAGAGATTTTTTGAAAGTCAGAAAATGTAATGGGTAGAAAAAAGATTAAGAGTGGAATCATAAATTATTTGATTAAATTATAATGTCTATAACCATAAAGGTATAGGAGGATCTATCTACTGGTGTCTCCAGCTTTCTCTCTCTCTCTCTTCTTACTCCTCCTCCTCCTCATATCTCTCTCTCTCTCTCTCTCTTTCTCTTTCTCACTCACAGAAACTGGGAGTTGGTTTTACCTGTAGTAAAAGCAATAAGAGCCTGCAAACTTAAAGCATTTTTACTTCCCTTCATCAGACTTGCAAGTGTGTTATTGTTAGGAATTTAAATAGCCAAGCTCATGTCCAATAAATATTTGTGGAATAAATATTCCAGAAATAGCAAAGTTTCTAGTTGATTTTTTTTTTTAAATTTCTGTGGCCAAAATTTTCAAAACTTCATTGGGTATTTCCAGATAGTTGTCTTGGTAGCCTACAGAAGAAAGTTAGAGAATTGCTAATGTATCAAAACGTTAAACGCACCTTCCATTTTATCCAGCTTCCATTGACTAAACTCCCTCTAGTGATGAATTTGCCCTCCAGATGCAAATAAAGATTTCTTGATTGTTCTTTCACATGGGAGACTGTGCAGTATGCAGAGAAGGATGTGGTTTAATTGTCTAGGATTCGTCAATATTTCTGAAGAATTTTTATAGTTTTTTATTCTTCCTTATTTGAGGTGGCTATTATTGTCCAAAGGTCTTTCTTCAGTGAAATAGTTCTATATATTGGGAGATGTTTGTTGACTCAAGCCAGCTGATGTACGCATCTAAATTCTAGCAGTTTCTGAGAAATTTCTCAGAAGTCACACATATAAACCAGTATTGATGCCCATGTGCTTAGCAACATATACAGGTAATTCTGTGGATCTTTTGCAATGCTGGTGTTTTACATATATTTCCTCTTTCATAATCTCCTATAAAAATTTATACTTCAAAAGAGGCAGGACCATGTTGGATTAAATGGTATTTTTCCACCTATGCTTAACATGTTATAGCAAATAAAATGTAATGTAATAATTCACCTGAAAGGCCACATCTGCTGCCTTTACTAAAGTTTGCTGCGAGGTTTTTGTGCAGTTGGTAAAAGTAATCCATTAATTGGATTGAATCTTCTAGATTTGGTTACTTTTCGCTATTCCTTGTATAATCTCAAGGTCTACTGCTATTTCAAATGCAGATACCCATGATATCAGAATAATTAGCAATTGGCAGAGTTAGATAAAAAATGTCCAAACTCCCGGTGCCACCCTAGACTTCATACATGAAAATGAAAGATTGGTCCATAGAATGTAATGCCCGGTTCTGATGCTGAATGATGTTATTCTGCTGTGGGTGACAGTGATGAGTTATTTTGATATTACAAAGAACTATGTTATATGAGACCTCAGGATTTGACAATCCTTTTAGTACTTAAATGCTAGATGCATTGATTCATGTCTTTATTTCTTCTCAGTTTAATATGTAATAAGAAAAAGTTAAATGTTTCCATTTTAATGGTGTAAGGCTATGGACCTCAACCCCAGGGCTGCAGACCAGTACCAGTCCATGGCCTGTAAGGAGCCAGGCTGCACAGCAGGAGGTGAGCGGAGGGCTAGGGAAGCTTCATCTGTATTTACAGCCACTCCCCATCACTTGCATCACTGCATAAGCCCCGCCTCCTGTCAGATCAGCAGCAGCCCTGAAATTCTCATAGAGCATGGACCTACTGTAAATTGCGCATGGGAGGGATCTAGGTTGTGGCTCCTTATGAGAATCTAATGCCTGATGATCTGCGGTGGAGCTGAGGCACTGATGCTAGCGCTGGAGGTGGCTGCAAATACAGATTATCATTAGCAGAGAGGTTTGCACAATAAATGTAATGCGCTTGAAACATCCTGAAACCATACCCCACTCCCCACTGGTCCATGGAAAAATTGTCTTCCATGAAACTGGTCTCTGGTGTCAGAAATGTTGGAGAATGTTGGTGTAAGGTGTATAAAAATGTACATGGTCTTTTTCATCAATTTCAAAATGGCATATGTCTTCTCAAAGACAAACAGTCCCATGTTGCTTAAACGCTGAATTTAAAAGAACCGAAGTATAAATTAGATCTAATTTGTGGGTTTCAATCCCTGGCCCCCTGCAAAACTCCATCATAAGGAATGATATATGAAGTGTTCCGAAGCAGTCTAAGAAGATAATTTATGATGATATGATTTAGAACTACTATAGAAAATCTCTAAAATCATCATGTCACATTTGGAAGTGTTTCTGTGAGTCACCTAAGGTGGAATATTGTGTTACTTCCCGGTAGACTTGTGGACATTTAAAGTATAATTTAAATCTCTCTTAGAAAATGGACAAATTTGCTTTTCATTATATATTAATATGGCCCTAATTGCTCTATAACCATTAGCAATTTAGTTGTATCAAAGTGTGCATGAATAAATACATTTTTAATATTTTAGTTTTTCCTATGTATAAAAACTTGATTAAAATATTAATAAATACAGTGACCCAAGCTCTTTTGGAGGCATTCTTATTTCATAATATTTCAGTGAGTATTAATTAAAGTCATCTGGTTAATTGTCCTCATTAAAGTCACATACTAATTAAATATTTTTCTGGACCAGATACTGGCTAAACTTACTACATATTAGAGAAATTTTGAAAGCTTTTTAGGTTACATGAGAATGTAGCTAAATTGTCTCCACATAAATTCAGGGTAAATCCCATGGGAATTCTTTAGGTGCCAAACAGTCTTACTCAGACTGTTCTAATTTGCATTTGCATAATGTTTGATAATTTTCATAGCTCACTCTTATCCCATTTCACATTTGATCTTCACAATATACCCGAGAGTGTAGTGATATGGGCATTAGAATCTTTAATTTCTAAATCGCTTGTTGACTTACAGCCAGGATACCTAATATTGAATCCCACTTTAGCAATGAGGTTCAAGTTGAGTTTTGTCCTTTTCTTCTGGATTTAGGTCATTGGACTACATACTAAGCTATAATGTCTGTACTTTTAGTTGTGCTCTATAGTTATTTTTATGTCAATATACAAATGAAGCTATGATTAAAATTTTCATTAAATAATTTGATCTTGACATTAAGGTAACTCTTCTCCCTAGGGTATCATCGTGTGTCAGCAATTGTTCAGTCTGCTGTAAATAACAGTTATTTTTAGGCCAGGTGTGATGGCTCACGCTTATAATCCTAGCACTCTGGGAGACTGAGGCGGGAGGATCGCTCTAGGTCAGGAGTTCGAGACCAGCCTGAGCAACAGTGAGACCCCCGTCTCTACTAAAAATAGAAAGAAATAGTCAGACAACTAAAAATATATCGAAAAAATTAGCCGAGCATGGCGAGCATGGTGGTGCATGTCTATAGTTCCAGCTACTAGGGAGGCTGAGGCAGGAGGATCGCTTGAGCCCAGGAGTTTGAGGTTGCTGCGAGCTAAGCTTACCCCACGACACTCTAGCCTGGGCAACAGAGTGAGACTCTATCTCAAAAAAAATAAATAAATACATAAATAACAGTTATTGAAACAGTATAACAAAAATGGTAAGATCTTAGTTCTTTCTAGAGCAAGCCCTGAATTTGATCAATTGTCTTATAATTTGCCTTGGCAAGTTTTTTAATCTTTCTGAATCTTGGTTTCTTCATCTTTAAGAAGGAGATAATGCTAGTTAGAATCGTATTCAGTTTTCTGGGCTTAAATGAGATAATATGTGTAAAATAAGATACAGAGAAAGCTTGAATAACTGCTACCGTGTTTCCCTGAAAAAAAGACCTACCCATAAAATAAGCCCTAGCAGGATTTCTAAGCATTTGCGCAATATAAGCCCTACCCCGAAAATAAGACCTAGTGATGGGCGTGGCTACTCAGTGCATCTGCACAACCCATGCATTTCGTCGCGGAGCGGTCAAGAAGATGAGCAGCCCTTCTCATCTGCCCCATGAGAGCTCTATGGCTTGCCAGGAGAGATTGGGGCTAATGGTTCTAAAGGGAATAGAGTCGCAAGAAATTCAGGATGGAATTCGGAGTTTGGAGAGTTATGATGACGTTCCAGAAGAAGACGACTTAACTATATTTGAATAAATGTAGATTGTTGTACCATACTTAAAAAGAATAACACATCCCCTGAAAATAAGCCCTATGGTGTCTTCTTGAGGAAAAATAAATATAAGACCCTGTCTTATTTTCGGGGAAACACGGCAGTTGCCTCTGTTTCTTCCTTTCTTCTTTAAAATGTGTTTTAAACAAGGAAGGAAGGAAGAAAGAACATGTGGAGTATTTTATGGATAAAGTACTTTACACATATTTTCATGTAATGCAGTAAAAATAAAAAAACATGTAACCTGCTGAAAATATGTGTGCCCTCCCCATGTAAATCAGTGAACAAACTTGTTTTTTATTTTTTGGCAGACTTATGAAGCCAATTAGCATGGTAATATATATTCAACTTTAATGGGCAAGTAAATAATTAATGTTATTGCCTTTGTAAATTTAGCTTTTCAGTTATAAATTAGCATAATTAAAAGAGTAATGTTTCAGTATGCATTCTACTAGCCAAATTTAAATCAAGCAATTAAACTGTAGGTTTTCTGCACCAAATGAGCTCAGCTCATAATGACACAGACGACAGACGTAAATTTGTTTTTTCATGGTTAGGTTCATTGCAAAAACATGAAGGAAAATACTTGCAGGATGTGTAATCAAGTAAATTATTCCAAGCACCACTTATATATTTTTAATGTTTTTTTTGTTTTGTTTTGTTTTAGTTTTCCTGTCTTAAATTCAGGACTTCAACTGCATTTTTTTCCTCCTTTCTGAGGAATGATCTCTCCTTGCACAAGATCACCTGTAGCAAAATGATATTGTGTTGGTGACTCTGTGCAGTCATCCAGATCTCCGAAGATGATCTGTCTGCTTATGTGTAGGGACAGGACCTCCTCACCAGCATTGGGATTATTTAAATGGAAAGTTCAGGCATTTTGCATGACTTGAATTTGAAGGCCTAGCTGGGTAAACACTGAGGTGGTTGTATAAAAAAAAAAAAAAATTAGTGATGGAGAGAAGTGGCTGAAGGAGGAGGGCTGAGCTGTGGAATCCACATGAGTGTACAAAGGTATTAGTATAAATTAGGAGACTGTATTCTCCCTGAGATGTGAAGCAGGTATCTTTTGTTTTTCCTTTGAAATCAGCTCCATGGAACACTATCAAATCAACTTTAATCTGGAAAAATCTATTTTATGACTATATTGTGCCAAGCTGAATGAGTAGAAATGGAACCTGGGAGTTGGGAACAATTGAACAACAGACGTTTTTAATCTCTACAAAATACTGATATGTAATTAAACATGCACTGACTAATCTATATTTAACTGTTCACAGCTCTGAAGCACACTAGTAAAAATAGCATTTCAGAGCTTATTAGAATGGGCACACATATCACATAAATCTCTTTGGGGGACAGATACCGCTGCTTCTCTTTCTTGCCCACGGATATGTCCATAAAGCTAATCTTCCTTTTAGGGGTATGGAGTATATGAAAATACAACATTTTGACACTTACCTTTTTAGTCTCTAATGATGCATTATTTTAGCGTATCCAATATCTTAAGGGTGAAGACTTAAATTCTTTACCCTGGAAAGAATTGTTAGCAATTTTTTAGAAAATGTGTATCCTATTGCTAATGTTCTTTTTTGATTGCAGAACACATTTCTTGCCGTTGGTGCTTGATCTCTGTGCTAAAAAGTCCTTGTCTACAGGCTTAGGTCTAACTAAGAGTTTTTCTGAATGTGATATGCGGTCACTCTACTCTATTTTTTTGGCCATTATTATCTTTTTGCTTTCCAAAGTCTGTTACCAATACTTGAAAGCAAATAAAGCTGGCAATTATGAGTAACTTTTCATACCTCTTCTTCTAGGAAGCTGGCAGTAGCTACCTCGTTAGTCCATCAGTTTATCTTGAAATAAGTCTATAGGTCATTGGTTCTAAATCTTATTTTGGATCATAAGCTGTGGGCCCTTTCTCTAGGGAAGGCAAATAATAGTACATTTTGCATATCTTATAGGAGATTCATGGAACCCCTGGAAGCTCATCCATAGTTTCAGGTTGAAAGCTCTGTATAATAAGAGTTACCAAGACTGGCAGTTCTCCCTTTGTTTCTTATTCTGTTCCGATTCAGTCATTCTCCATAAAATGGAGAATGCTTATTGTTCTATTCTGCAATAAGTTAGAATCTAGCATTGGTCTATATTTGGTCATTTTGACTTAAATTTGTATCATTTCCATCTTCCAAAATTGTAGTCACTTGTTAAAGTTAAACCAAGCACTTCTTCCATGAAGCTCTCTTTGTTTTCCCACAAACCGTTTTTCCAAGTTAACTGAAAGTAGTTGATCTTTGTCTCTTTGCAGTTCCCATTCTTAACCCCTGTTGCTTTTTATAGACGTGTCTTTTGTGCAAGTTAATATTTTCTGCCTTCTTATAGTTGTATTTCTAACCACTTTTTTTTCAAGTTATTCTCTATGGAAACAGTATTTCTGGGTTTTTTTCACACATTTTATTGATTTACTTAGTGTTTATGATAAATGTTGTAGAAATGTGTTTTTACTAATAAGAATAACTGAAATAAATTTGGGAACAAACACGGTTACTTCTTCGTTTATATACAACTCAAATGATAGGGACAGAAATGTATGAGATACAAGAGAGTAGTCTGGTAGCTTTAATTGTTTATCATAATATGGACACTGGTTGAAATATTTTATACAAAGAATGGGGAACATTGTCTAATTTGAGTTGGCGTATTGTAGACCACTGAAGAGTTTCTATTGCCATAAAGAAAACTAATCCTTTCTGATCATGGGTGCTACCAATTATTATGACAGAAAAACAGAAGTAAGCCAGGACACACGCCTTATAGTAAACATTATTGATGTTTAATTTTAACATGTTAATTTTCAATATTTTAATTTAAATGACTTTTTACTGTGTGCATTCCATAGCATTATCTAATTAAATATTTAAATATCTTAGCAAGCAGTTATATATAGTATTTAACAGCTTTTGCTATAGAATCAGTGGCTGGAACTCTTGCCTCTTAATAGCTATAAAATTTGGGCAAACTATTTAACCTATAACCCTGAATTTTATCAGCTATAAATTGAAGATAATAATCACAACCAGATAAAGTTTGTCATAAGATTGGAGGCCTGGTACCTATAGCAAGCATTTAAATAAGTGTGATCTGTCATAAATATCACTAATGGACTTCACTGGGTATTTATTTTTCAAATTCTATATGAAATATATCTTTATGACATGTTCTCAATTTTATTTATTTGAAACAGCCATATAAAATTCCTAATTGTATTTACTTTAAGAATGTTGAGGGCATTGACATTATCTCTGGCAGTGTTAAGATCCACAGATGAAATTTTTACCAAGTCTTATTGCCTTTCCTAATCAAATGTACTGCTTTTATTTCATATATTTTATGGAGTTGTGTTATCTGCAAAGATGGATAGAAACTTGTGGATAAAAGAGTTAGTCAAGTTCAGTATTTAACTTTGCTGTGAATGGGTTAAGCCAATACAGCAGGCTAGGAAAATGGAAAATTGGTTACTTCAGGTTTGTATTAGGCTTCCTAATACATGCAGAATTCATAGAGGAAAGGAGAGTTTCAAAAATGATACCTTTGAATTATTTGTTTCCTTCGAACAGCAATAGCAACAAATCCTCCATGAGTATAGGCAGTGGTGTGCTCTTAAATCAGCTCTCCAAAAAGAAAAGCCCTGTTTTATAGTGTTTGCCAAGGTGATGTTCCTGGTACAAGTACTCCCAGTGATTTAACAATCAGCTCTCAGAATTCCTGAAAATCTGACAAGTGAGTCTTTCTATCTGCCTTAACATCCCACTGATATGTCTTTTAATGTCATCATTCAGAGTTGTCCTGCAGTTGTTTGTGTTTCTCTTCTTTTGAGCATATTCTTGTAGCTCTCTTCACTTCTGATCTTGCTGGCTTCATCCTCTTCCTTCCAGGCCCTATGCAGATCTCAGTCGTTCAGTTTTGTTTGGTTCTTCTCTGTTGTTTCTGTAGTAGGCTGGGACAGTGGGGAAGTGGAGTGGGATGGGGAGGTGGGGGAGAAAGCCATTCCAGCTAGAAGTCTTACCCTTCCCTCAACTGAAATCAGCTTCATGTACTTAAACTTAGTGTAACCTTCACAGCTCTATGTGATCTCATCCCAATGTATTTTTCCATTCTGATTGGTTAGAACGCTCCATTCTCAAAACATGTAAATCGTCCATTTCCTTGAGAGCACAGTGTTTTCTCTTGCAAGCTTTCCTAACTGCAGCTTCTTCTACCTGAAGGTGGTCTTCACATGTCTTCTCCTCTTACGCTTCGATCCAAACCTCCTTTGCCCTCCGTCTCATGGAGGCTGACACCCCAGATCTGGGTTATCCCTTCATTTGTGGCTTCATGGGGTCTTGTACTTACTCTACTAAACCATTTATCACCCAGCATCTAACTTACTGATCAACACTGTGATAAACATCTCAAAGGAACTCCATAGATACTTGCCAAATGGGTGCCATGGCTTATTAGGACAGCTATTAATTAGGAATCAGGAGATCTTATATCATTTGAGACAAGTCAGAAGATCTCTAGCACTTTGTTTTCCTTATTTATACAATCCCTGAGTTATTGTTTCTGCATTATCAGGAACAACTAACTTGCCTCTGCTTTGGGGTCAGTTGCAAAGTGTCATATTTAAGGTACCCCTTTGTGTCTGACTTTCTTTAAGATATGAGAAAAACAGCACAATGCCATGGTTATTAGTGTGGACTCTGGAGCCATGCTACCTTGACTCAAATCTCAGCCCTGCTACTTGGGACAGATTTATTATTTTCCCTACCTGTGAAGTGGAGCTTATAATAGAACCTTCCTCGTAAGTTTGTTAGGAGAAAGAAGTGAGTCAATACCTATGGATAGGACTTGGGCTTTATTATTAGTGTTCCTAATATTTAATTCTGTTGCTCTGACCTCTATAAGGCTTTAATATATTTCTTCCCTTGGAATTATATCAGCCATATTTCTACTTATTTGACTTCTTATCATAAAGGATTCCCAAATATCATCTTCTTCCAAAATTAAGAAGACACTTTTCACTCACCTATAATGTTCTCTCTTTCCTTTCCTTATGACAGTCTCTTGCAGTTCTTTCTGAGGGCTCTGGGAAACTGTACAGCATTGGAGTGGTTATTAGCATCAGCTAAATGAATTACAGAAAGCATGAAACTATTTTTTATTCTCCTATTTCCTCTCAGATATGAGCTTTTTCATGTACCTTGGCAACTTTTTTTTTTTTTAAATAAGTACTCTCTTCCCCATATCCAAGATAACTTTTCAAATTAATGATTTGTTCTGTTCTAAGGGGTAATTATCTGTAATGTTTTATTTTTAGAGTAATATCCAGTAATTTGCAGAAGCTGGAGCTTGTCATAAAATCATTGAAAGATAAGTAATGTTCTTCTAACTCCTCCAGGAGAAGGGCTCGGTGGATTCCAACCCTGCTTGAGAAGTAGATGTAGCATCCAGGTTGCCAGCTTACAGAAATTGTGACGGTAAATATCTTGTGAAGTGTCTGAGATTTAGGGTAGGGAAGGAAGAATGAGATAACATTTGAAGAGAAAAAAAAAAATGTTTCCAGCAAACTTGATATATTAATACTATCAAGAGAAGGAAATTACTTTAAATAAGCTCAAGAACATCTCTGGGCCAATGTATCCAACCTCCTCATGAATGAGAAAAATGGGGGGGATGGCTGGGACATTCACACATTACCCCAAAATGTGTTTTTATATTTCTTTTTGAGGGCATGTGGGGCAAAGATCGTATTTTCTATTTTCAATATACTGAGGATGCTGAGACTAGACAGACCATGGCACTTCACAATGGTAGAAATGGTGGCCAGTATGGCTGGTGCTCAGGAGAGAGCTTGTGGTGCAAGATGGGATTAGAGAAATAGTCTCAGACCAGGTTTCCAAGGATGTTCTAAGCATTGTTAAGAATTTGGGTTTTAGCATGTCAAGCTTGAAGCTCTAGCACAGTGGTGGGGGGGAGGGTTGGCAGGGGCAATATATGTAACCCTAACAATATCTGTACCCCCATAATATAATGAAATAAAATAAATAAATAAAATAAATCTTAGATCATAAAAAAAAGAATTTGAGTTTTATCCTAAGAGCAGTGGGAAGCCTTTGAAAAGTTTTGGCAGAGAAGTGGAAATCATTTATTTCTAAAAGCTCCTTCCAGCTATAGGGTAGATAATGGATTGGGATCAAGCAAAGATGAATTGATTAGAGACCAGCCACGAGGCTGTTATAACAATGCAGGCAAGTGGATATCTGATCTCAATGCCTCAGTCTAGGAGAGGGGAGAGAGCCACAGAAGATCCAGCACTTTCCTTCTTGGCAGAGGCATTGATATATTGCTAGTCAAGTGAAAGAACTCATAAAAGCAACCACGCTTTATTTTTTTACGATGTATGTTATGTGTGTAAATGTGTATATGCACTTATATTGGAGAGGTAAAGTGAGTGATGCTACCTTAGTTTCAGTACTCAAAACTGGGTGATAGAGGTGCATTTTTGCAAGCTTTCCTATGTGAATGTGAATGAGTTCAAGAATTTACCCATTTGTTTTCCTTTTTATAAGTCATTTTCTCCTCCTAGACATTTCTCAACTTGGAACTTTCAGTAAGTGAGATGTAAAATTAAGATAGACATTTTTGGATTTTTACCAAATGGTTCATGTAAGTTCATGAGCATCACTGGGTGCCAGATGGCTAAGAACAATTATCAAGCATTTCTTTAGACTTTAATGTTTTCAGAGAGCTTTATGATAAGTGACTAATTTAGCTTCACATTTGCCTGGTAAGAAGGGTGAGGGAAAAATAATAGCTAGCCACCTACAGCACATTTATGTAATTCATAGCGCCCTATGGATACTTAATACATATTAAATAGTAACGCAGCGTGTGCTATGGATGGGAAGCATGTAGTTTGGGGAAGGCTTAGGATCTGCAAACCTGTGGTGGTAACAAGACTGGAATAAATCCCCAGTACTTCACACCTAGATTTAGGGAGTTGTTATTAAGATTCTGTTTTTGTTTGAGAATTGAGAACCAGGTGCTAGACCTATCTCATATAGTTTCTTTCCTTTCAACAACCATATATACAGAATGAATTATTATGCCTCTTCTACAGTTTGGGAAACTGAGGCCAGATGAACAGGTGGATTACTTATTTGCATGGCTACTTATGTTTTAGAGCAAGAGTTCAAAGATTTGAATGACTCATCTTCCATGCCTTGAAGTTAGGTGACAGCTTTCTTCTCCTTGGTGAGGTGATGAGGCTGTTCCATTTCCTAGCCAGATATTTCGTGGCCTGCTGTGTATATCTGTGTTGTTTTATAAACTTTCTGTAATCTACCTCTTGATGGGGCTAAATATGTTTCCAAATCTAATTTAATCTTTCTGGTTTCTAATGTGATTTCAATGAAGGCTTGTTTCCAATGCATTGGTTTTGCAATTATAGTGGAGTCTCAGCTTATGTGCATTTAATTTATGTAAATTCAACTGTACGTGCATGGCAAATAAAGAGAGAACTATTTAAATAGTGTAGAGGATTCTGTTCTCTGTTCCATGCAATAAGCACATGCTCCAGAGTAAGGGGACAGATGCGATTCTGCTCTTCCCTCTGTCTGTCCCAGTCCTTCACACCTTTTATAGGGTGAGGACTTTGCCTAATTGAGATTCTATTGTTTAAAAATACTTACTTCTCATACAATATGGCCTCTGAAGAAGAATCTTCACTTCACTTGTTTTCAGCCAAACAAAGGACTCTCTGCTATGAAACTGGAAGAAAGATTTTTTTTTTTTACCTTTGGTTTTATTTTAAACAAATGTTTAATGAGAATATAGTATGTACCAGTACTATTCTAGGTACTGAGTATACAAAAATTCCCTGACTTCAAAGAACTTACAGCTTAGTGGCTTTTGAGCTATAGAATATCAGCCCTAACATGCTACCTACCTAAGATATTTTTTGAGTAATAGTTGTGTGCAATTTTTACTTAAGTGCTAATTTCTGAATTAAACCCCTTTGTATATCTGTTGAGGAAGACCCTCTGACGATTTCTCACAAACTAAATCTACTTTTACCATATGATGATCAGTCACATTCTTGGCATTTACCCAAATGAGTGGAAAACTTATGTCTGCACAAAATCCTTCACCTGGATGTTTATAACAGCTTTATTCATAGTTGCAAAAATTGGAAGCAACCAACATGCTCATCATTAGGTGAATGGATAAATAAATGGTGGTACATCCATACAATGGAATATTATTCAGTGCTAAAAAGAAATGAGCTACCACACCCTGAAAATACTTGGAGGAACCTTAATTGCATGTTACTAAGTAGAAAAAGCCAATCTGTAAAGGCTACATACTGTGATTTCAAAAATATGACTTTCTGGAAAAGACAAAACAATGAAGACAGTAAAAAGATCAGTAGTTGCTGGAGATTTGCGAGGAGGGTGGGATGAACAGATGGAGCTAGAAGATTCTCAGGGCAGAGAAACTACTCTGTATGGTACTGTAATCGTGGATACATGTCATTTGTCAAAACCCATAGAATGTAGAGCACCAAGAGTGAACCTTAATATAAACTATGGACTTTGAGTGATAATCATGTGTGAGTGTAATGGCTTATCAATTGTACCAAATATACCATATCAGTTTGGGGTATTGGTGGGGTATACTGTGCATTTTGGGGGATGGTGTGGGTCATGGGTATATGGAAACTCTCTGTATATTCAACTCAGTTTTTTTTCTGCGAACCTAAAACAGGTATAGTAAGTCAATATGCATATAAAAACCTAGTCCCTGCTTTCACAAACACCTCCACACAAGGCACAGTTCCTTCTGTATCCACATATTTGCCATATCTCTTTTCTAATAATAGGTACTGTGCACGTTTGTGTTTTTTCCAGGATCGCAGAAGCATTTTGTAAGATGCCATATTGTGCAACATGGTCGTGAAAGGTGGGAACTAGCTGTTAGAGGCCTCCCAACCATTCTTGTACCTTTGGATAAGCCATTCTCCTTCCAACTATGAAATAGTGTAGGATTCAACTGGCTCATCCCTATGAGCCCATGTAATTCTTTTTTTTCTTAATATTTTTAGCTGAATGATTAAGACTTTTTCCTAATAATTAAACAGTATTAGAGTAAAATCCCTTCAATTAATTACAAATCATATTTTTATTCCTTTAAAAATCAAAATGTTTAAAGATATTTAGATTGACTAATGTTTTAAAGGGTTACCCTATAGAATAGATTCCTAGAGTCTTTTACGCAATTCATTGGAAAGGATTGAAGAAATCTTTCTTACTTTGATGGTTAAAGTAAATTTTTTTTAAAATATCAGAATGTTAAGGGGGCACAAATATTTTGGTTATATAAACTGCTTTTGTACTGTTTAGGAGTCAAAGTTATAAGTGTGCCTATTCCCTAGATAGTATGTATTGTACCAGTTAGATGTGAATTTACCCATCTCCTCCTCCTGCCTCACAGAAGATTGATTTCCTATGACTGTTATTTCCATATATGTGCATAACTGTGGATTGATTCTTTCCAATTTAATGAGTGCATGTGGTGTTTGTTTTTCAATTCTTACAATGCTTAAAGAAGTCTCCAGTTCTATCTAGATTAACACAAGAGGTATTCACCATTTTTATGGCTGAGTAGTACTCCATGGTATACATATGCCACATTTTATTAACCCACTCATGTATTGATGGGCACTTTGGTTGTTTCCACATCTTTGCAATTATGAATTGTGCTGCTATAAACATTTGAGTTCAGGTGTCTTTTTTATAGAATGCCTTTGTTTTCTTTTGGGTAAATACGCAGTAGTGAGATTGCTGGATAAAACTGTAGCTCTCCTTTTAGTTCTTTGAGGTATCTCCATACTCCTTTCTATAAAGTTTGTACTAGTTTGCAGTCCCACCATCAGTTTGAGTGTTCCCATCTCTCTGCATCCAGACCAACATTTGTTGTTTTGGGACTTTTTGATAAAAGCCATTCTCACCGGAATTAAGTGATATTTCATTGTGGTTTTGATTTGCATTTCTCTGATGATTAGAGATGTTGAGCATTTTTTTCATATGTTTGTTGGCCGCCAGTCTGTCTTCTTTTGAAACATTTCTGTTCATATCTTTTGCCCGCTTTTTAATGAGGTTGTTTGATTTTTTTCTTGCTGATTTGCTTGAATTCTTTATAGATTCTAGTTATCAGTCCTTTATTGGATGTATAACATACAAATATTTTCTCTCATTTCATAGGTTGTCTGTTTGCTCTCATGATAGTTTCCTTGGCTGTGCAGAAGCTTTTTAATTTGATCAGAGCCCATTTATTTTTGTTGTTGCTGTGATTGCTTTTGGGGTCTTCTTCATAAATTCTTTTTTTGGGCCAACATCTCTAAGAGCCTTTCCAACATTTTCTTCTAGAATTCTTACAGTTTCATGCCTTTTGTTTAAGTCTGTTATCTGTAGTGAGTTGATTTTTGTGAATGGTGGGAGGTCCAGATACTGTTTGTGTATTCTACAAGTGGCTATCCAATTTCGCCAGCACCATTTATTGAATAGAGATTCTTTTCCCCTTTGTGTGTTTTTGTCTGCTTTGTCAAGATCAATATCCCTTATGAATATAAATGCAGAAATTGTCAATAAAATCCTAACAAACTGAATTTAGCTGCTCATCAAAAAAAAAAAAAAATAGTCCATCGCGACCAAGTGGGCTTCATTGCAGAGATGCAGGGATGGTTCAACATATGCAAATCTATGAATATAATTCACCACATAAATAGAAGTAAAAACAAAGACCATATGATCCTCTCAATAGATGCAGACAAAAATCAGCACCCTTTTATGTTAAGAATGCTTAACCAAATAGGCATAGGTGGGACTTACCAAAAAATGATAAAAGCCTTATAAGACAAACTCACAGCCAACATCATACTGAATGGGGAAATAGCAAAAGCATTCCCACTTAGAACTGGAACCAGACAAGATTGCCGTCTGTCACCACCTCTATTCAACATAGTGGTTGAAGTCCTAGCCAGAGAAATCAGACAAGAGAAGGAAATCAAGGGTATCCAAATGGGGAAAGAAGAGGTCAAACTATCACTCTTTGCTGACAACATGATCTTATATCTAGAAAATCACAAAGATTCCACCAGTGAACTACTGGAATTCATAAATAAATTCAGCAAATTCTTAGGTTACAAAATCAATGGGCGCAAATCAGTAGCATTCATATACGCCAACAACAGGCAAGCTGAGAACCAAATCAAAGACTCAGTATCTTTCACAACAGTAACAAATAAAATAAAATACCTGGGAATATATTTAACTAAGGAGGTGAGAGACCTCTACAGGGAGAACTATGAAACACTGAGGAAGGAAATAGCAGAGGACATAAACAGATGGAAAAACATACCATGCCCATGGATTGGTAAAATCAACATTGTTAAAATGTCTGTACTACCCAAAGTGATCTACAGATTCAATGCAATCCCTATTAAAATACCAACATCATTTTTCACAGATCTTGAAAAAATAATTCTACACTTCATATGGAACCAACCTGGGAAGATCCCATATACCCAAAGCAACCTTAAGCAAAAAGAACAAATTGGGAGGCATCAATTTACCAGACTTCAAGCTATACTAGAAGTCTATAGTAACCTATAGCATTTGACTGGCACAAGAACAGAGACATAGACCAATGGTTCAGAGCAGAGAACCCAGATATAAAGTAAAATATTTTAAGTTGTGTGACATTTTTCTTCTAGAGATTATTTTAGAGAAAAGTATTCAATATAGCCTAACATGGAGGGATAACAGTGCAGGAATATTACTTTCAACTTTTATATTTTGTATTTTAAAATATTACATTTTTAAACTTAAGGAAAGTAACATCAAGAACACCTCTGTGCTTATCACCTAGGTTTAGAGAATCCTAAAATTTTGCAATATTTCCTTCCCAGTTGTTCAAATGATAAAACATGACCAATGTTTAAAGCCTAATATGGAAAATTTTTTTAAAATAATTTTTCCAGTTATGTTTGTAAAAGTCATACATTTATGAAAAAAAAGAATGAAAGTGTACAAGGTCAAAGTTATATATAATCTTACCACCCAAGGAGGAAGATTATTTTATCATTTTGGTAAAATTGTGCTTTATTTTATTATTTTTTAATTTATTTTATTTTACCATTTTGGTAAAATTCCTTTCTCTTGCAGATGCTACATGTACTTATATCTGGCAAACAGTCAATTTTATTATGGAAAATTTTAAACATTTATTACAGGGAACAGGGTAACGAAATCCTGTTTGCCCATAAACTGACTTTGAAAGTTACCAGTTTATGGGCAGTCTTGTTTTATGTATCACCCAATCCCTATTGGAATAAATTCCCACCCGTAGTACCACTTCTTCCCTAAGTATTTCAGTTTTTATCTCTACAAGGTGACATCCTTATTATAAATATAACAATGATATTGTTATAACGAAGATATTACTAACTCTTTAATATCATCAAATATCTAATCATTTTCCCAAATTAATAATTATAATTTTTCTTACATGTTTTTCATGTCATTTATGAATCAAGATCCATGAAGTTCCATCCATTAAAATTGACTCTCATGTTTCCTAAGTCTCTTTTAATCCATAGGTTCCCCATTACTCTCCATTATTTTCCTTATTATTAATTTGTGGAGAGAGTTGTTTGTCCTGCAGAGAGTCCCACAGTCCGGATGTTGCTGATTTCATCCCTGTGATATTATTTATAGCCTGTTAGTCACCTGAATTACCATAATCTGGGATTCAAGGCTAGGAGCTTGATGTGATTTAGGTTACATATTTTTGGCATCAGGAGACAGGTGATGTCTTCTCTCTGTTTTTTGTAATGTTGGCCATTGATAATGATTGCCTAGATCTATTTTATTAGGGATTACAAAATGTTGGTAGTTAAGATTTTTTTGTCTTCATTTTAGGTGAAAAACTTGTACAAATGGAAACTTTTTATCAGTATTTGTTTATAGGCCACAAGGATGACCAATGTGAGGCTTGCTTTCTTTTCTTTGTCTTAGTATTATTATGATCTCGTGAATTTAAATATATCTGTAGTGTTTTAATCCCTTGCAGTTATTTTCTCATCGATGCTCTAATTTCCCCATCCTTAATTTGCATTTCTCTTATTATGAGTGTTGCTGAGTTCATAGGCTTTTTGCATTTCTTTTTCTTTATACTTCCTATTCATATCCCCTTGCCTAATTTTCTAGAATCTTACTAGAGTTTTTCTGTTATTTTTAAAAGATCTTCATATATTAAAGAATACATAATAATGTCTTTGCTCTTATGAAATGAAAATACTATCACTCACAAAACACCACAAGCAATGTAAAAACATAAATAACAAACTCAGAAAACATGTTTACAGTTTTTATCATAGATGAAGATGAGTTCAAGGCTCAGCAGGAAAGAGTATAACGCAATGATTAGAAGTCCAGACCCTGGACTCAAGATTCTCCTAGGGTCCAATCCATGCTCTGATGTTTCACAAGTTAGTTTAATGCACTGAGCCTTCACCTTCCCCATCTACAAAATGGGAACCTAATAACACTGCCTCATCAGTTTATTGGGAAGATTTCATGAGAATACAAGTTCAGCACTGTGCTGGCACATATAAGCTCAATAAATAATAGTTTCTCAGACTCTTGTAAATTACCGGTAATAATGATGACCAGCTGTGCTTTCATTAATGGCTTGGGAGTTGGTTAGTAATTCTCTGCTGATCCTCACATTCATTGGGTTTACTTAATTCATCAATGTGGCAGGTCATTGTGTAGGCCAGCCTTTCCTGTTTGCCACCACAAAGTTGGTGAGGAAATGGTATAGCTTTGTTTGGACATCAGTCAGTGGAAGGTATTATGTGTAATTGATTAATTCATGTTCATATAGAGATAATACATCTATACAGTGACTATGCCTATTCTGTACTTCATGGAAATAAACATGAAAAAATCTACGCTCTGAACAGTTTTGTCTAGTAAGTAAGACACAAACACATTGTGCACATATTACTATATTTTTGATCCTCCTGAAATCCTTATAAAACATAGTTGAAGTGTGTTCATGCCTATTTAATAAGCAAGAAAATTCAGACCCAGTGTGGCACCATTGTATTACTTCAAGGCCCCTAGAGGAGATTCTACTTAAATCTAATGTTCACCCCTCTGAAATTTTATGCAGCTCTCAAGAGGTTACATGTCTTGCCTAGATGACATTTCTTTTATTAGTGTTTTTCCTGTTTTTTCTTCCTTTCTGTAACAGGTAAGCTGACTCTTTATTTTTTGTTTATTAAAGCAAAAATAAAATCCCAAACCTCATTTAACAACATTAGCAGCAAACAACTGCATACTTAACTCCTTGCTAGATGCTGTTCTAAGTGCTTTAAAATTAATCCTCCCACAGAACTCTTTGGGTAGGTGTTACGGTGATGTCTCTATTGCAGATAAAGTACTGAGAGGTTAAATAACATGTCCAAGGACACAACTAATGGAAGCCAGGAATTAAACCCGGGGGGATCTAATACTTTTAGCCAGTATTATCTTTGCATTTTATGATACCAAGGCAAAATAGTGTCCTTGTTGAGAGCCTCTAAGAATGACAAGGTTTTATTTTTATTTTTTATTTTTTTGCTGAGCATCCTTTCTTTGTGTTCAAAGTAACAATTTTGTAATATTGTGGATCTCACATGTGTCAGGAAATCAGAGGACATTGTTTTGGGGATTAGGTGATGATCTATTTATGCTGATATTAATGATTTTATTTTTTTGGGTATCTTGAGATATGGAAAGCTGCTGCTCAAAATATCCCTTGGTAATTTAATCACTGGTCTGTCTAAGCATGTGGTCCAGCTGTTTCTCCATGCTAGCAAGTAAGGAGGAAGTGGTGAAGTCAGGCCCTGCCTGGATTTGAGGTGGCACAGAAAGCCTACCGTCTGGATTTGAGGCCATGTGGAGTACTAGCATGCCACCACTGCAGATTGTTGGTGTCTGCGTGGTGTGTTGGTGCACAGGCATGTATGAAAGCTTACATGGCATGTGATTGAATTTGTAAATCCTACAAAGAGTGAATGTATTTAGGGAACTGGTATATACTCTTAGGCCGGGAATGAGGACTGCTTCTCTGGTGACAGACCGATTTGCTAAGGCAAAGGGTGGACCTGAGTTTCCTGGTACCTAAAATAGCATATGTCAGACTTGGAGGGATGGTAGGTGAATGTACATGGAGAATGCTGAAGGTGGGCATGTATTCTTCTATGTACACTCTATTTTAAAAACATAACCAGCCGGGCGCGGTGGCTCACGCCTGTAATCCTAGCTCTCTGGGAGGCTGAGGCGGGCAGATTGCTCGAGCTCAGGAGTTTGAAACCAGCCTGAGCAAGAGCAAGACCCCGTCTCTACTATAAATAGAAAGCAATTAATTGGTCAACTAAAAATATATAGAAAAAATGAGCCGGGCATGGTGGCGCGTGCCTGTAGTCCCAGATACTTGGGAGGCTGAGGCAGGAGGATTGCTTGAGCCCAGGAGTTTGGGGTTGCTGTAAGCGAGGCTGACACCACGGCACTCACTCTAGCCCGGGCAACAGAGTGAGACTCTGTCTCAAAAAAAAAAAAAATAAAATAACTGCTTTTACTGCCTATGGATGATCAGTGTCTAACCTACTTTTAAAGTTTCTGAGATAAACATATTTAACTAGCAAAGAAGGCTATACAGATCAGTAATTAGCTCAGGTGCCAGGAAATTTCCTAAAGTCTCATTGTAGCATTCAGTGACTTTTCTTCCAGAGTTCCTTTGATTTCACTATCTAATTTAAAAGGCAGACCAGATAGTAAAATAAGGTGCCCATGCATTGGCAAGAGATGAGTATCTAAAAGTCACTAGATGTTTTCTATAATCCTTAAAATCCAGCAGAATGGATTTCCTTTTTCTATTTCCTAGCAGCTCAATTGTTTGTTATCCAGACTAGAAATAAATAGAAGGCAAGGTCTTTAATATTTAGTCAACCAAAACTGGTGGTTCCAGTTACAGCTGAGCACCTAGGTCCTGAAAGTATTTGTGTTTTATAGCCCTGGCCTTGTTTTCAGCATTGTCAGCTAGTGGAAAGTGTAATTAATACTTTACAACTGAGGCCGACCCCCAGTGGTGACTTGCTGCTGGGTTTACTATAGCATCTTTGTTGCTCAGGCAGTATCCATTCCAATGCATGGTGTGTGACCTGCTTTAAAGCTTTGGAGGAAATGTGCCTTCTCCTATTTGGGTGCCTTCCCTGTCCTCGGCAGAGACTGAGCTAGGCCTGTTTTCAGTTATACTATTAGGAGATTGAGTTCTTCCTTTGTAATTCAAATTGTGGCACTTCCAGGTATCAGAGCTGGGTTTAACCAGAAATAAAATCTAGGAAAGAATCAACTGTGGTTTTCAGCATGTTTGGTGAATGCTAGTAAGCTCCAGGATGAGTTCTGAGTTTGAGTCCTGACTTTGCCACTTTCTAGTTAAGAAATCTCAATCAGATTACTTAATGTCACCAAACCTCAATTTTTGTTTATGCAAATAGAAGTAATATACATATTGTGAAGCGTTGCGAGCAACACACATTCTGTATGGAGGTGTGTCTACTTCTGTGGTGTATTGACCTGCAATCGTACCTATTCTCCTTGGGAGGTCAGTCTTTACAATAATAATTCTGCAATTCCCAGTAGGATCCCAACCTGTTGGTGTAGTTTTAAATTTAAATTCACAGTTAGATAGATTTAAATTCATAGATCATTCTTTCCCTCAGCACACTTCCATTCCAAAATCTTAATCAAGATCTATTTTAGACTTCCTAATACCTTTATATCTTTCCCACTTTCCCTGGATCTGCCTTTTCTGGGTGACTGCCTCTCTTGGGAGCCTGTCTTGGTGTCAGCCTATCTGTGAATCGGTGCCTGAGTGCGCTTGCTACTCACAGGAATCATTTTTAACACAACCCAACCATTAGAGAAGTGCAGTTCATACTCTGCCATCAGAGCAACCACTAATTGATACCTCTTAAAAAATGACATATTCCCTGAAGCGTTCAAGGCTGCCCGACAGGCAAAGATGCCACCCACTTCTATGATTAGTGCTGTCCGCCACGCAGACACTGGTGGTTTAAGACGTCTGTTGTTCTTTCTTGACGTTATTCCCTTTGACGATATTCCTAGTATATACTTTCTCAGTTTATTTTACCGCGCAATAGAATTAATCCCTTTATGTTGTTTCCAAGGATTTCAAAGAAGCTAATTTCTGAAGCTGTGTCCTGAGTTCAGGGCCCTTTCCCGTACCATGTGGCAGCTTGTCCTTGGATGGTGCATTTGTGGATTTCGTGAATACTTTTGTTTCTTTGCTGGAGGAGAGAAATAAGCCAGGTATGTTTTGGGTGGGGGTGGGATGGGGAACAAACTAAGAAAATGAGCTAGTCTCCTGCGAAAACCAAGAATTATAGAGCTGTCTCTTTCTATCAAGCAGAAATTAGGATATTTATGTCAGGGCACCCTACATCACTATTTGGGAGAATCAATAACTTTGTAGGAGTTTGTCATGTCTTTTCATTATCTGGGCAGAAGTTAGGAAATTGCAAAAGAAAGAAAAACTGCTGGAACAAAGGCTCTGTGAAGGTAGAAATAAAGTCTTTAATATCCCCGGCCATATCCCTAGTCTTTAACAAAGTGCCTGGCAAATATTATGTGCCCCATAAACATTTGTTGTGTTAAATGTATTTCGGACCATGCCCTTGAATGACTTAGAATGGATAGTAACTTTTCCCTAAAGCATCTTAACTATTTATTAGATTGGGATGTAACTAAACCTGGAAGGTAGGTGACATATTTTTATGTTGTTACTACTTGAACATAGACAGTTTCTTAATATCACTTAGAAAAAAAAAGAAAAAAAAGAAAGATGCATTTGGATAGACTTGAGACTTGAATTCTCAAAGCAGTCAGCACAATTTATTTAATAACTCCATATATCATTGTGCTGAATTACAGCATCGTTTGCTTTCCAAAGTTGTGTCTCTTGGCTTGGGAATACAGGAATAATTGTGGACTGTGGCTTGACATTCTAAAACTAGGGCCAAGATCATCCCCCAAAATTGCCGGGTATCAGCAGGAGAATAAGAAGTGAACCAGAAAACATGACTTTCTCATGTTATAAAGCTCTGCCATCAGCTCCAGAATGCGGGGACACTTGGGGTAACTGCATGCGTCTGAGCCTGGAGATGGTCCAGACAAAGTTGCCCAAAGTCATTAAGGGCCACAAAAGCAATTTCACATGACAAAAGATGGAAAAAGATTCAGACTTTGGGAAATAAGATGAAGGTAGACAAAGTCATGAAAGGTCATGCAGAATGTAAGCCTGCCACAATAAAAAAAAATAACAGTAATGAATTATTTACCTGTGTGATCTATTTCATTTTCATAAACATCCTGAAGGGGTAGGTAAACATAAACACAAGCATCCTCTTTATCCTTCTTCTGACTTGTACAAAAAGTAAATATCACACTTAGAGAGGTTCATTGCCTTGGTCAGTGTTTCACAGTGGTAGAACCAGATCCAGAATCACGGGGCAGAATCCAAAGACTTGTTCTTAAACATGACGCCATATTTCCCAACCAGTCGTAGGCTACTGAGATTACAGGAGCCTTTTATTAATTAAAAATAGGAAATAGTAATGTTTTGGAGCTTTAATACCTTAAAGCATGTATTTTAGCCTAATGAAGAAACAGGCTCCCAGGGAGGGGAAGGGACTACCCGAAAGGCACACAACAAATTGGTGACCAAGTTAGACTCAGATGCAAATCCTTTGATGCCTGCCCCACACTTTTTCCCTAAACATCTCCCTTCCCTTTTTCTTGTCTAACTCTGGATTCCTTTTCCTCATATCTTTACAAGTAAGTCAGGGACTGAGATTTGAGGGATGGATAAGAAATACTGGGCATGAAAGGAAGGCAGGAAAAACTGAAAAAGTCATCGTGAGAGGAACAATGAGATTGCAATATTAGTACGTAACCAGGGTTATCCCAATACATGCAACACATACTCTTTAGGTGTTTCTAGAAATAATGTCAGGGTTTTCATTTTACTCGGTCCATAAATATTCATAATATACATCTTTTGTGTCCCGTGCTAGGCTATACCAATCCTTTTCCTAAGCCCCAAACTGGAAGACATTCATGTAGTCAGTGTTGTGTAGTTATCAAAAATGCTGGAGATGGAATGCTTTTTTGTTCAAACCAGGCTCAGCTGTATACTTGTCAGCTAAGTGGCCTTGAGGTTTCTTTAAACTTCCTGTCTGTTCATCCATTCAAAAAATATGTATTGAGCTCCATCTATCTCCGTGCTAAGCTGTGAGCAAAGGGCTTGAGACCCAGCAGGATACCAGCGATGAAATTCCTTGCATGCGTAGAGCTTATGTTTTATTGGGGAAAGGCAGATGAATAGGTAAACAGGTGATAGAAGGAGTTTCTCAAGTTTTAAACCTAGAGAAAGAGGCAAGAGAGATGTGGTAAGAGTTTACAATTTTAAGTAGGATAAGTACCAGAGGCCAAACTGGTACCTTTCTGGTAGCATTTGAGCAAAAATATGAAATAGTGAAGGGGAAAAGTGTTCCTGGCAAAGGGAATAGCAAGTTCAAAGGCTAGTAATAGGGTCGGAGGCATGTTAGAGCAACAGCATGACTGGAGAGAAATAAATGACGGGAGAAGAGTGGGAAATGAAGACAGTGGTGACAGAGCTGCATCATGCAGGGCCTTTTTGGCCATTGTCACAACTTCTGAGTAAGGTGGAAGGTTCTGAGCAAGAGAGCGATTCTCTTACTTGGATCTGGTGGGAATGCTAGCCCTGGCCTGAGAGAGCCTGCCCTGTATCCTTGTAGACCTATGATGATGCCTTGCACCAAGGTGGTAGCAAAGGGGTTAATAAGAAATGGTCAGCTGCTGGATTTATTCTGAACGTAGAGCCACCAGAATGCGCTGATGGAGTAGAGAACACGAGGTATATATATATGCCAGAGAGGAGTCAAGGTTGACTTAAAGGGTTTGGGCCTGACCAACTCAGTGAACGACATTATCCTTGACTGAGAAGGTATCAGCTGGGAAGAGGGAGGGATTTCCTTTTTTTCAGGAGGGAGTTGGTGGTGGGTGGTGGTGATAGTCATGACTTGAATGTGGACATGATATATCTGATGTATTTTTTAGAATCTCAGCAGAGTTGTTGAATAGTCAGTTGACTTAGAAGTTTGGAGTTCAGAGAAATATCTGGGCCTGGAAACAACTCTCCAAGTTGTCAGTGTTTGCATGGTGTCTCCAGCCATGAAACTAGAGGACCCTCCCTGGTGAGAGAATGTACATGAATAAGAGGCTCATAACTGAGTCTTAAGATATGCTTATGTTGGAATTTGGGAGGTTAAAAAGGTGTAATAGAGGTCGCCAAGGCCAAGACAGAGTAGCCAATGATAACAGGTAAGTCTGGTACCTTAGAAGCCAAGTGAGGGAAGTATTTCAAGGTCGAGTGGTACATCGTCCCTTTGTCTCACTTTATCATAGACCAGTGTTAAGCACATTGTTTTTGTTTAAGATTTGCTTGCTTCACTCATTGAAATATGACTCAAATTATGAATCATGAGAAAATCACTTTTGCTCTGTGATCCACAGTTTCCCTATAAGTTAAATGAGCACATTTGACTAGTTAGGTCCTAAAAAACCTTCCAGCCTTATATACTATGATTTTTGGGGGCAGGGGAAGGGGATGATTCTTTAATTCCATTAAGACCAAATCCATTCAGGCATTATGTATTGTTATGCCAATCAGAATTTAAAGTATCTTTTGTTTAGTCTCTTCAAACCAAATGGCCTTGAACCTAATCTCTCTCTCTCCTTTGTTTGTCTTTATGGTTATATTATTTCTCTTCTGATTTTTGTAGACTTGGAAGAATCCTCCATCCTCAGGGACCTGGAGAAGGCTGTACAGAACCTGTGTGGAGGCTGAGAAAACAATCCCTTTGGTGGTGGCCTGAGGAAATTATCCTAAATCCCAATGTTGCCCTGAAATTTGTGTCCAAGATTCAAGAAGATTAGGACTGCCAAGGTATGGATTTGTGACTTCAATATCTTATTTTCCAAGACAAATGTGATACATCTAAAGATACTTAATCGTATTCACATTCTTTCCTGCCCCCAATACCTCCTCCTCTTTCCTTTGTCCCTTCCTCCTTTTAAGGGACAAGCTTTTCTTTTGCTACCAGCTTGTGGGGTGTGGTATGACAGGTGAAGATACAACAGGAGCAACTGAAGAATGGCTGCATTGTCTCAGTAATGAGAGGTGGCCAGAGGGCAAAGAGAAATCGTGTACAGGGCTGTGTGCAGGTGTCTCAGAAGGAAAAGAGAAATCAGAATAGATACGTGTGTGATATGACTTCAGCTAAAGAGATGAATGAAGAAGAAGTGCTGTGTAATACACTGTTTTTTGCTATTTTCAATATCCACAGGAGACTTTGACAAAACTTTGTGATTTCTTAGGGTCTTCAAAGAAGTTTTGTATTTATTTTGGATACATATCCATGCTGGGGCAAATTCTAAGTTAGAGTTGAGAAGTCCCAGTGTTTTTTCTAGTTCTCGTGATAATGATCACAGTAATAATAATTAGACACCAACTAAGTATGTATGTACATACATACACATATATGACATACACAATAATATATATAATTTGAATGGTGTTTACTCGCTATACGTGTGTATATGTGTAAATATACATGTATGTATGCATGTGTGTGTGTATATGGAGGGTGTTGGGGAAGGAGGGATAGATGGAGGGAAGAAGGGAGAGAAAATGCTCAGAGCTACCATTTATGGAGTGTTTATTGTGAGTCAGGCATTATGCTATGAGTTTTGAAAAAAAGATACAAGTACAACTCATAACAGCCATCTGGAATAGGGATTTCTCTTCTGGGAAACAAGAAGGGAGATAAAAAGATTTTCTAAGGCTGCGTAGCAAGAAAAGATCAGGGGCCAGACTCATTTCCAGACTTATTAGAATTTAAATCTCTATGCTCATCTCCTGTATAAAATAGTAGGATTGCATTCACTGCTGGTTAAAAGCACTGGGGAAATGATGCTTTAACATCTCAGGACCACATGGCATGTCCAAGAGAAATTTTAGGAGTCTCTGAAAATTCCATTGATAACTCATATGCTGACCTTTTTAGTGTCCTTCAAAAAAGAAAGAAAAAATAATTCTTCATAACCCAAAGGCTTCTGGGAACTGGAAGAGCAATATAGGCAGGGTGTTGGGTTGGCTGTCTTCTCACGGTGCCGTAGGAGGCCTCCCCTATATCACGCATTTGTGCAAGGTGGAGGTGCAGAGCTGGTGAAAATCAAGTTAGTTACATCCACAGGCCTCCTGTCATTTCATCTCTGAATTTCTCACTGCTGGAATAAGTGTTGCTTTTAGCTGGTCAAGAATGGTCTTTCCTTTGAGGATGAAGCATACATACTTTCTACCTAGTACTCCCAAATGCCCACGAAGAAATGATTGAGCTCTGATGTTCACATTGCTCATGGTTCCTCTAAAAGAATGCTGAGAGACTGGTGAATATGTCAGGGGGAGCATTTCAAACAAACTCTCCTCCTTTACTCAGGGAATTTTCTTTCTCTTATTTTATAAAGGAGATAAATTATTTTTTCTCTCTTTGGATCAAAGGGCATATTAAAGGCAGCCTATGTATAAATACTAATTAGGAATTCATTAACCATTAACATGGTTTCAAAAGCCAAATAGGTAACTTAACAATCAGAAAAGAAAAAAAAATACATAGTGCACTTTTTTGAGTCCTCGTGCAAGTATAAATATTCTGCATAATAGATGTGTAGTTGTGGTGCGGTCCTCTCTGCCCACTCATTCTTGATCTATTGGAAAAGAAAGCTAAAAAGCTCTTCTCTGCTTGTCCTAGAGAAGCTTCGGTGTTTGCATTTGGATTTTGATGGCTGAGTTCTTTGCTTTGAGAGTGTCGAACTTTGATTCAAAATGTCTGTGTTCTGTCAATAATATTCACTTAGATGCCAACAACTTAAAACATAAATTCAGCAAAGTTTTAAAGGATCTGGCTATAAAAATGTTTCTGGTTTAGAGACCAGTCAACCATTAAAGGGGAAATAAAGCTCTCTGCTTGTTGACAGCGGATGCAGGGAGAAGAATGTCTACTTTGCAGTGCATAATCACAGGGCTCTGTTCAGCCATGGTATATATAAGGACGTGTGTGTCACTGTTCACAGACCAAAACCCAATTTCCAGGAAGGAAGAAGGAAATGAGGCAGTGTTAGTAACATCAATCCACCATAATGCTTCCTGGCTCCTGTGCTCTGGTACATGGAGCAGATTTTTCAGGTGTCTTTTCAAGTGAAGACAGTATGAATTAGTGACTGTGGAAATACATTTTAGAAAAGGCAAATCAAAGTTCCAGCAAAGCTTCTGCATGAGCATTAGAAAAGCCATTTAAGTCTTCTAAGTCAATGCCGTTTCAAGTATGGTCCATAAACCAGCAGCATCAACATCATCTAAGCTTATTAGGCATGCAAATTCGTAGGCCCTTTCCCAGACTTTCCCAGACTTACTAAGTCAGAACCTCTTGAGAGGGGGTCCACGAATTTGTTTTTCAATAATCCCTCCAGATAATTCATATGCTTTGCTAAAATTTGAAAGTCCCTGTTAAACCTGGTGCCTGATCGCTGAAAAATAAAAGTACATGTAAAAATCTCATGTCTGAAACTAGGAATATCTAAGAATAATAATGACCAATATGGCTTAGTGTGTATGTATGTATATATTTATATGTGAACACACAAATACATTTACATATAAATGACATTAAAAGGGAAAAAAACTTTTTGAAAAAGTATAAGCAAAGTTACTGAGGTTTTAGTCATTGCCTTTGAAATCTAACAAAAGGGGAAAATAAATATAAAGATAATAAAAATTAAAATTGATGGCATTATAAATAAATGAATCAATGGAACAGAATAGAAAGTTCTGAAATAGGCGCATACATATACAGTTAACTGGCTTTCAACAAGAACACCAAATTAATTCGATGGAGATAAGAAAAACTGCTTCAACAAATAGTGTGCAACAGCTGGATATTTATATGAAAAATAAAAAACCTCTACCTCACACCATATACAAAAATCAATTTCGGTCAGATCATAGACTGAAATATGAAAGCTAAAACAGCAAAGATATACTAGAAAAGCTAGATTATCTTTATAACTTCAGGAGGTAAATATTTCTTAAAAGGTCACAAAACAAACCATAAGAGGAAAAAAAAAATACAGTGACCTTCCTAAAAATTAGAAGCATCTACTCATCTAAAAATATCACCAAGAAAATAGATGGGCTACAGACTGGTAGGAAATATTTGTTACACATGTATTTATCATATATGCACATGTACATCATAAAACAAGATGTAAATAGCCAATAAACACAAGCAATGGTGCTTAACATCGTTTGTTGCCAGAAACATGCAAATTAAAACCGCAGTGAGATACTTCTACACACCTATCAGAATGGCTGAAAATAAAAGGGATTATGACACCAAAAGTTAAGAGGATATGGAGTAACGGCAATTCTCATACATTACAAGAATTGTAAAGTCCTCCAACCACTTTGAAAACTGTTCTGGCAGTTTCTTACAAAGTCATTCAATTTTGATAACTTTATAAGAAATACAAAGTGGAATATGGAATTAACATAGACCCTGAAGACCCAGAATACATTCCACTTCTATGTTTTTATCCAAGAGGATTGAAAACATTTGTGCACATATGTTCGTAGTAGCTTTAATCATAATAAAGCATTTAATCATAAGATTAAATGTGCACACATTAAATTGTGCACACATATTCATACTAGCTTTAATCATAATAACTCAATGCTTAAAACAACTCAGATGTCCAACAGGAAGATAAACTCTGATATGTTCATAAACTAGAATACCAATCAGCAATAAAAATGAACAGTTGACTGATATACATAATAATGTGGACGAATCTCAAAAATAGTATGATGGCAGAGAGAAGCCAAACATCCAAAAAAAAAGCCTTACTGTATATTTTCTTTTATATTAAATTCAAGAATCATCAGGACTAATCTGTGATGATAGAAATCAGCTCAGTACTTGCTTCTGGTGGGGTATTGCCTGGAACACGTGCATGAGGGAAATTTCTGGAGTGATGGAAACATTCTGCCTTGATATGCAATCACCAAAACTGATTAATGACACACTTATTAAGCATTTCACTGTGTGTAAATTATACTTCAGTTTTAAAATGCATTGATTTTTTTCTTTTTTTTTTTTTTTTTTTAGAAATTGACATTAATTTGAGTACTTTGTTCAAAGTGCTTTTTAAAAAAATGCATAAACTCATTTAATCCTTGAAACAAATCTCTGGGAATACATATCATTATTCCTAATTTATAGATGTGAAAACTGATACTGAGAAAAGTAAAGCAGCTTGCCCAAATTCTTACTGCTTAGTCACAGGAACTAAATTCAAGTGTCAGCTCGTTTGGCTCCCAAACCTGGCTTAACCATCACGGTAGGCCTTTGGCATAAGTGACCATGACTCAGTCTTAATTCTAGACAAGGTATGAGGAAACAGTCCCCTGGAAGAGGCTTCCAGAGTTGCCAGTTAGGGACAATGGTTGCTCAATGGATGAATTCTGCATTTTTTCTAGTAACTTTGGGGAGGTGTAAAGTTAATAGTAACTATTACTGCTGCCCTCAAGGATCATTGCTTTAAGGCACTCTCATCCAAGTCTGTGTTCTCAGGGTGAACCGTCTTTATCATGGACTGTGATATAAATAGTCATACTGAAGCTGTGAAATACGCAGTTTAGAAACCTCCATGTGATGACTGGCAGAGGTGGTATCGTATAATAAAGAGCTCTGGAGTGAGACTGCCTGGGCTCAAGTCCAGGCTTCTCCGGTTTCTGGGCGTATGACCAATGGCCAGTCATTGAACTGCTCCAAGCCTCAGTTTCTTCATTCTCAGGATGGGTATGGTTCTCTTACCTACCTGATATAAAGTGAGGATCAACGGAATTATGCTTGTAAAGTGCTAGTATGCGCTGGTTCCTTATAAACCCTCTATAAATGTGAAGCTGCTGTTTTTGCTTTTAGAGATGATGTAAACAGTTACATTCCTAAGCAAGAGAGTAACATCATTCCCCATTGTATGTTACACTTGAGTCCCTGTGTGTATATCTATGCATTCGCTTAATTTTACCTGAAAGCAAAATACTGCTGTTTTCTAAAAACCGTATCAGTGTTTCATTATAAGAATTCGGAATCTCTGAATAAAGTGGACCCTGTTGCCCAAGGCAGGGGAGAAAGGCGTTTTAATTAATATGTAGGAAATCGTGTTGAGAAAAAACTGTTGTTAAATGTAAATGCTATGCTTTATCTGTCCAGAATGATTGAAAGGGAGCCTGGGACTATTTAGCATGTTTAACAGATATTGGCAAGGTTAATTGTCTCGGGAACATTGAAGAACTGAATTCCTTTGTGCCTCTCCGCAGTTTGTATTACTGTCATTATTTTTGCATGTGACTTCAGCATTGGTTTTTATTTTAACTGTACTTTTTAAAGTCTTAATTTCTACCAGTACAATGTAAAAGCCAGAAGAATTGCGAATACATGCAAGCTAACAGTGCTTTTCCTATATGGACAAATTAGTCTATTACCAACTTGCTATGCATGCAGAAACCCTCTGTGCACCTCTAAGAATTGTTATAAAAGGGAAATTAAAAGCTGCTTTTGAGGGTAGACTTTCTTATTGTTTCTGAGAGTCATCAGTAAAGGCAGAGAGGTAGGTGGCTCAGAAGAATAACCTTGCAGATACTGTCAGAGTGGGGTGTGTTTGTGGTGTGTATTTTCCCCTCTGTGATCTTTCTCATCAGTAAAGTCTTATGCTGGTTTTGTAGAAGTCTTTGTATTCACGCGGATCGCTTTTGCACTTGTCTGTTTCCTTAGAATGTGGAAATGATGGGTTTTATATCGTCCGTGCCTGGCAGCACAGCAGCAGAACTGTGGCTAGCTTAGCGAGTCTTACGATGGCCCTTCCCTTATGGTTTTCTGCAGCCCTCACTGAATTTCTCCTGAAATTCATCATGCATTGAAATTTTGTCTCAGGTAATAAATACCTTAGTGTCAAAAATGGAGAGGATCAGAAGTACTGAGTCACACACTCTGGTGAAGAGAGAAAAATCTGGCGAGAGAATCCACAGTGCTGCTTTCTACTCCTGGCTGTCTTTGTGAGTGTCTGTTAGGAGCCAGGAGTCGTGCTGAGCTCGGCCTCCTGATATCTGCCTGACACCTACCTATTCTGTTGGGTCTCAGTTTCCTCACGTGTAAAATGGGTGTTTGCATCAGAGAGGGCTGCAGCTGTCCTAGAGCTCAGCAAATATTACAGTTTCATTCAATTTCAAGTGAATTAATAATTAATCGTGATACAGCAATGCTTTCTGGGCATGTGTGACAAGTATCTTTAGGGGTCGATTCAAACATGGAATGTGAAGGTCCAAACAGATTAAACTACAAACATTTTTATATAAACTCTGCACAAGACTTTGTGCTAAATTTTAGCACTTATTTTTCACAATGACACATTGGAATAAAATCACAATGTCTTATTTGGAATATCGTCTCATTTTTCTATCTAGATATTCTACTCCATTTTTTTTTCTTTCTACCTCTAATAATGGCTTTTAGGAGGTTACCGTCATTTTATGAATGACAAAAGTGAGAAAAGAAAGGTTCAGTTAAAGCCACCCTGGTGGAATAAGAAGTTCTCCTGTCTGATCTGTGGGTTGGGCCCTAAAAATGCATATATTGGGCCCAACTTTATTCCTAGGTTTTTTTGGTCCTACCAACTAAAGGTCACCTGCTTTAATGTTCTTTGATTCTGCTTCTGAATGTAGTAGCAGATTTTTTGCCTTTATTTTTTGTTTCTAATTCAAATAGCTACATTTTAAGAATAGTTTCCTTTTGCCAGTTTCTAGGGAAAAAAAAAAGACTTGTGTTTTTTCCCGTAAGCATTATGTTTTGCAGTCTGTCTGTTTACTTGGGATGAATTTTACCCAAGGCCTTTGCAACTTAACAAAATCTCAGCTGCTGCTGTGTTCAAAACCTTGTGCAGATTTAGGTCTTATTTGCCAGGTTAAAATATTCTCCTTCTCTCTCTAACAATAGAAATGGCCATTTTAACTTTTTCCAGCAATTTTTATATGTGTTGTTTTCATGACTAGGCAAATATAACATAGGTTAAAAAATCTCCCCACTGCAAATTCACATCCTGAAAATGATCTCAGAAAGATCTTTTTGTCTTCAACTTATTTATTCTTCCCCTTTGCTTTGTTATTAAACCCACCCCCACTTGGCCACTTCTTTTTCATGAGCCTTTTTCAAATGTTTGCACCAGCATTTTCCTCGTGTTTAGCCTGTATAGAAGAGTTGATCTGTGCTCATCTCATATATTTGTTGTGAGGATCAAAGTGGGATAAATGGGAAAATGCTTTGGAAACTATACCTCTCCTGCCCCGGCCTAAAGAGCTAACTAAAGGCTTGAAAAGCGTAGTATGCGATCTTCCCATCCCGTTGGCATTTTGTATCATCTCTTCCTGCTAATTTTCTTGCTTTCCCTCCCTGGAGTCTTTCCGCCAGCTGCAGCAAACATCTCCATTTTCCAGAAATATGTCACATCCCTTTATATCACCATTCCTTTGCACCTGGTGGTGGTTTCATCTGTAGCGCCCATCCTAACAATGGCAGCAAATCTGCAAAGCCCCTCATCTTTTAAGATCTAGTTCGCTGGAAGCCTTCTGGATTCCCCTGGGCTGGAAGTCACTTATTCCTTTTTAAGTCCATTGCATTTTTTTCAAACCTGTATTATAACTCTTATTGTGAAGAGAAGTATAATTACATTATGTTTATAGGTCAGTCTCCCTCAATGAAATGAAAGCTCTTCAAGGCAGAGATTCTTGTTTTTATGAATGAATCTTCTCGTTCCCAACTATGCCTTGGCATATAGTAGGTACTCAATAGATGTTGATTGGATGGGTGGATAAATATATTGCAGAATGGATTCAGTTTGGAAACAGGTCATTTTTTCCGGATACATTGGTTATTTTTGCATTTTATTATTTTATTTTTAGTTGTTTTTAGTTAGGTTTTTATTTGCCTGTCCTAATTCTTACATCTATATGATATATTTTAGAAGTCTTCCATCCATATTTTCCTCCTACACACAATACCTACTCTTACTACCTTTCTCTCCTGTATTGCACTGTGCTCTTCTGCCTTTATTGAAGACCTCACCACTCTCACTAGGTCAGGGATAAAAGACATCTAACACATGTGCTACCAGCCCCCTCTCCTGTGGCCCTGCATACATCATTAATCAATTCAGCTCAGAAGTCCTAGAATCCTTCCGACACATCACTCTAGATGATAATTGATGCTATTACGGAAGGCAAAACGTATTTGCCTTTTCTGGATTAGAAGATTCTCTGTTCAGAACTTCCAGTTATTTTTTCCAAGGTCAGGACTTGATTGCTTTTAGAGTGAATACATTTAGGTACCCCTTGCCTTCTGTACCTCCAAAGCATAAATCCTTGCTTGAGAGACTGTGGGTGGGTCTTACGTTAGAATTTTGAGAAAGCTTAGCAAGCTACCAGACTTAATCCGTTAGACTTCAGAAGCCAAGAAGCACTTCTGCAATACTTTACTACATATGAAACCTCTGTAGAACTGTTTCTATAGTCTTATTGTTTACATCAACGTTAATGTCACTGGAGATTTTTCAAGTTTTAATCTTTAAGAGACCATTTTCAATATATTTGAGATTCCTGAAGTCTAGATTTGGTGACCTAGACCTCCTGATTGTGTTTTCTGACAGGTGTTGTCTTGACTACAAATAACATTTTGATATCATTGTTGGTAGTCTAACAAAAATATGAAAAGTATGATGGAAAATTGACTCTTAGCCATAATAAAGCTGACAAAAGCTGCCTTCCCCAGGGACATAGTCCATTCATCTGGTCACTAATTTTTTGATATCTTTCTTCCATCACATTATATTTCATCAGTTTTTGTAATGAAAACATAGATTTTTTTCCCCAGAAAAAGATGACCATAGGCAAATACATATGGTCTACATGCAATTTCAGAATGTATTTGAATCCACTTAAGTCCATGTATGGATTAAATTTAGGAACCCTTTCTGTGGTGACGTAGACGGCTTTGTGACCCTCATTTTAGTAGTGAGTGCAATCTCATTCTTCTTTAGGAGATGATATGCACACATGAAGACAGATGAAGGTTCCATATAAACAAGTTTGTGACCTGTAAGAGATTATAAACATAGGGAATAACCAAAATAGGTCTTTGGCATTTAATGATATTCAAAGCATGGGTATGTGTAATTTTACTTAAAGCTGCAGATTAACTCAAGCCAAATATTTCTGCTTTCTTCTGTATAGATAATGGTAAAACTCCAAATGGCAAGAAGAATGGGAGAATGTTTAACCATTCTAGGGGATATGGAATAATAATCTCTTGTTTTAATTTGCCTTTCCCTGTTGGCTAATAATGTTAAACACTTTTACTTGTGATTATTGGCCATTTGTATATCTTTTATGAAAAGTCTGGTGGAGTGTTTTGCTCAGTTTTTTTATTGGGTGGTTTGTCTTTTTTATTATTGGGTTGCAGGAGCTCTTTTCATATTATGGATATAGTACCATGTCATTTATATATTTATATATTGAAGATATGTTCAAACAGTCTGTTACTTTTAATTTCCTTAATGGTGTCTTCTGCAGAACAGTTTTTAATTTTAATGAAGTCCAGTTTATTCATATTTTCATTTAATGATTTGTGCTTTTTGTGTTTTACCTCAGAAATCTTTGCCTGACTCAAAGTCACAGGAAATTTTATAGCTTTAGCTTTTACATTTAGGACTGTGGTCTATCTTGAATTAATTTTTGTATTTAGGGCTTTTCTAGTTTCAAATCCAATATGTCAGCTTATAGGTTCATCAAAAGTTTGGCTAGTTTCTTCTAGTCTAAGCAAAGGCTGTCCTTCTCAGGTGGGCCTAATCCTCTGCTCACTCTACTGCCAACATTAGCACCTGTCCCCAACTATGAGAGCACCCTCTGTTCCTTGCTCATGGAGGAAGGGCTCGTCCCTCTGGAGTTTGATTCTTTTAGATTTATTTGAATCTACAGCTCTTTAATACCTTCAAAGAAAGGTATGTGTTGGGGTTATCCGAATATTTCTTACAGTCTTGGCAGTAGTGAAGTTTGTTCATATTACTCTGTCCTAACCATAGTGAAACTGTCACTCTCCCATTTTAAAATAAGAAAGGACAATCAAACTTATAAAGGAAACCAGTAACATAGAGAAAAGCATAATTGCTATGGTTTGAATGTTGCTGTCCCCTCCAAAATCCATGTTGGAACTTAATCCTCGGTACAACAATATTAAGAGGTATAGCCTTTGGGATGTGATTAAGTCTTGAGGTCTCAGCCCTCATGAATGCGCTTAGCGCCCATATAAAAGGGCTTGAGGTTGAAGGAATTGCTTTTTCATTTCACTCTTCTGCCACATGAGGACACAGCATTTATCCCCTTGAAAGGACGGTAGCTATAAGGTGCCTTCTTGGAAGCAGAGAGAGGGTAACCCTTACCAGACACCAGTTTGCTGGTGCCTTGATCTTGGACTTCCCAGCCTTCAGAATTGGGAAGAGAAATTAATTTCTATTTATAAATTACCTAGTCTGTGGTATTTTGTTATAATACAAAATTGTAAAATAGAAATTGGAACCAGAGAAGTAGGGTTGTTGCTATAACAAATACCTGAAAATGGAAGTGGATTTGGAACTAGGTAATGGGTAGAAGCTGGAACGGTTTGGCAGTGAATGCTGGAAAAAGCCTATATTGCTGTGAACTGGGCATTAAGGGTAATTCTGGTGAGGGCTCAGAAGAAGAGAGCTGTAGAGAAAGCCTCTGTTTTAAAGATTATCTAAGTGGTCCTAACAGAAAATTGGTAGAAATATGAATACTATGGGCCAATCTGATGGTTTTAGACGGAAACGTGATATATTTTACAGGAAACTAGAGGAAAGGCCATCCTTGTTACAAAATGGCACGTAACTGGTTGCATTGTGTCCATATTTTACTGCTTTGTGAAAAGTAGAATTTAAGAGCCGTGAACTAGTATATTTGGTGGAAAAAAAATCTCTAGGCAAAGTGTTTAGGGTGCTGCATGGCTTCTCTTCCTGCTTATGTAGTAAATTGTGAGAAGAAAAAAAGAACTTAGAGATAGATTTTATAATTAAATAGGAAGAAGAACATAAAAATTTAGAAAATTCTCAGCCTGGCCATCTGAAGAATAAAAAAGCATATTTAAGAAAGAAAACTAAAAGTATGGCTAAGTGATCCTTTAATAAGGAAATTAGTATGGATAGAAGTTAGTCTCATGCTATTTATAAAGATAATCAAAGAATGGCTTTGATTTCATTTGAGAGATCTTAGAAGTTGCCACTCCTCTAAGACACATGCCCAGAGTGCCAGGGTGTTTGGCGCAGAATGGTTTCAACAGAGGTGCCTAAAGTGCTGGTTGGAACCTCTGCTGGCTCCCCAGGTTGCCTCAAGTCTCTGCTTCCCATATTCCAGCACATTGCTACTTGCCACCTCAGCAGTAAATCAGACAGGCCCGCTTGTGGCTCAGGCCACCACTCCAGAAGGTATAAACCATAAACCTTGGTGGTGCTCATGTGATGCTAATTCTGTAGGCTTTTAGAGTACATGAGTTGTGAAGGTGTGGTTGCCTCCACCTAGATTTCAAAGGATGCCGTGGAGAGCTTCAGGACTCAGGCAGAGAACTGGCACAGAGGTGGGGCTGCTGCAGAGAGTCCCTACAAGGACAATGCCCAACAGAGCCATGGAGGAGGGGCTATCACAGAGTATCCCAAGTAGGGAAGTGTCTAGTGAAGCCACAGGAGCAGGGCTGCCCCGAAGACCCCAGAGACTATAGAGACACTGAAGTGTGATCCTTACCTGGGAGAGCTACAGACACGTACCCCCAACCTGTGAGAACTGCTATGTGGGCTGCACCCAGCAAAGCCTGGGTATAGGGGCCCCTTAGGGCCTTGGGGGCCCAAATCTTGCCCCAGTGTGGGCATGGAGTTAAAGAAGATTTAATGTTGTTGCTCTGTTGAATTCTGGTCTTTCTTGTGACCTGTTACCCCTTTCTTCCTGCCTATTTCTCATTTTTGGAATGGGAATGTCTGTCCTCTGCCTGTCTCACCATTGTATTTTGGAAGCATATAACTTGTCTGATTTCGCAGGTATACAGGTCAAGAGTAATTTGCCTCCAGAAGAATTGTACCTTGAGTCTTACCCATATCTGATTAAGATGAGAATTTGAACTTGAGGATTTGAGTTGATGTTGGAATGAGTTAAGACTTCTGGGGATATTGGGATGGAATAAATCTGTTGTGTATGTTGCAGAGACATGAATTTCTGGAGGACAGGTTTAAATGCTGATGTCTCCTCCAAAATTCATGTTGAAACTTAATCCTCAATGCAACAATATTGAGTGATGTGGTCTTTGGGAGGTAAGTAAGTCATGAAGGATTGGCCTCATGAATAGGACTAGCACTCTTATAAAAGGGTTCAAGGTTAAAGGGAGTGCTCCTTTGTTATTCTTCTCTTCTGCCATGTAAGGACATGGCATTGGTCCCCTCTGGAGGATGCACCAACAAGGTGCCTTATTAAAAGCAGAGAAAGCAGCCCTCATCAGACACCAAACTGCTGGTACTTTGATTTTGAACTTCCCAGCTTTCAGAACCATGAAAAATACATTTCTCTTATTTATAAATTACCAAGTCTTGGGTATTTTGTTATAGAAGCAGGGACAAACTAAGACAAGAATCACCCAAAAAAAAAAATTACAAATAAATGATGTGTGATCATTGCAAAAACAGATAATGTGAGGGACAGAAGAGTATATTTAAAACCCTCTTATTATCCTTGATGATAGTAAAACAGACAATCTGTCCATAAAATAAGGACAGAACACTATAAAAGAAAGAAACAGAGAATAGAAAATGTATTCCATAAATTATTTTTTAATTAATGGAAAGGTTAAAAAATAAAATATGAATCTCTTAGGGCATAGGAAAAAGAAAGAGTATTTAGTAGAAATAAAAAGACAAATATAGTAGATCGATGCAGTGGTCTTTCCTTCCACAAAGACCTACAGGTAAATATACCAGACAAATGGGAGAGGGGTTGGTTATCAAATAAATTTTAAAATACTATTCAAGCTGAAGGGAGATGACAGATTGACTATATACAACAAGAATCCAGTAACATAAATGGGAAGTAAACAGATGTTCCTATTGCATCATCTTCAGTTTTCCAAAATTCTAAGAAAAAAGATCCTAACACCTTCTGTAAGAGGGAGAGTACAACTCGTACTCAAATAAGTTTCAAACCGGCATCACACTTTTCATCAGCAACACTTGAGATAGGAAGGCAGTGGAGCAGTTTCCTACATTTTCTGCATTTTGAGCCTAGAATTTGGTTTTAAGCCAAACTCTAAGAGAGGACAAGATAAAAGCATTTTAAGGCATCAAGATATCTAGACCTCCCTGTGCCTTTTCTGAATATATTCTTTCAAATTAAAAATGAAATTCAAGAAAGAATTCTTAAAAAGCAAAAAAACTGAGAAATGGTGAAACTATTGAAGAACCTCCCACAAAAGTTGAAGGTAACAGTTATGCAGCAGTCTAGAAAGTATCTGATCAAAATTACAGGGTCTAAGAACTTCAAGAAGGATATGCTCAAAAAGAAAAAACTAAAGATAACCACCAGAAGAGTTTTGCCAAATGAACCAAGTGATGTGGGAAAAGAAAACACCCCGAAACAAAACCATATGTCTTCTCTAAATAAGAGAGAGGAAAGACAATTGTATTCATCCCAATGTATTCCTTTTGCTTAAGATTGCTTTGGCTATTCGGGCTCTTTTCTGGTTCCAAACGAAGCATAGAATTATTGTTTCTAGATCAGTGAAATATGACATTGGCATTTTGATGGGAATTGCATTGAATCGGTAAATCACTTTAGGTAGTATGGACAATTGTAAACCATGAAATGAACAACAAAAACTATATGAGGAAATCATAATCCACATAAAAAGCATAACAAAACGTGCCATGATTTTGAGCAGTAGATGTAGTGTTAAGAAAAATCCCTTTGATTTTTTGGGTTTGGAGGTTATGACATTGTATCCAAAGATAAATAAGTCATCTTAGTGTACTACCTGGATCTCCAGTGAACAATTTATATAATCATAATAAACTCTCTTTTCCAACTTTAGAGTTAACCTATAAAGCAAACACACAAGCACATTAACCAAATGTTACAAACCTCTACAATGAAAGCAAGGGCACAGTTGACAAATGACGGTAGATGGTGTCAAGGGAAGAAGAGGTGAAGGGAAGGTCGAGGCCTCGCTATCTTTAACAAAGTGGAAAGATGAGGTCTTTTTCCCTTTGAGGTTAATGAAGCAAGACAAAGTTTAGATATATTCCATAAAGTTACAACTATAACCACTGAAGAACAAAACAAACTTTGGAGGGGGTTGTATATTTTGCAAGTAAGCTAAGTCCTTACCTTTCATAGAGGGAGTTAATAATATCCTAGAAAAATAAGTTATGAGAGTAATATAAACCTAAAAAGAACAGTTATTGACCTGACCACAAGAGAGCTAAGTATAGAGCCAGTTAAATATAGTTAGTTGCTTCTGGGAAGCCCATGTGGTCAGGGTAGGAAAATGAACTTTTATATTTTAACATATTAGTGTTTGTTTTTCTTTTTCCTTTTTCTCTTTTTTTTGTGTTTATATGTGTTCTTTTGGGGAAAACTTTATTGAATTTACTTATTTTTAATTTTTATGGGTACATAGTAGTTGTGTATCTTTATAGGGTACACGTGATATTTGGGGAAAACTTTTAAAAGAAGGAATCCTCTCTGATGTATAGTAGACTCCTATTCATCCTTAAAGGCTCACTTTGCCAGAGTATAATACTCAGAAGTGAAAAGGTGAGTCTTGTGAAAATATATAATGAATATGTCAAAGGTTTTACTCAACTCGTTTATTAATAAGACTATTCAGACGATGGTAAAGCCAGGTCAAAGAATGTTTAAAGGAACAGATTATCTGTCATTCCCCACAAAAAGGTATTTTGAAATAAATTGGAATTAGGGACAAAAATGAGTTACTCTCATAGAGTAATAACTGTAACCTTGGAGCTATCTTTTTGGCAAGACATCCGTCTTCATGTTAACAAGTAACTTCTCCCATGAACTAGTAAATTGCAAAGTGAACGATTGAGTTCTCCTAGAGTTAAATAATCCTTGTCTGAGCTTGTTGAACAATGTCTAAGACTAACACTGAAATAATACATTTTACTTTCTTAATTGCCAATTTTGAATAACTTTTGTTTCTAAAACAGCTCAAATATTGTTTAATGAGGGTTTCTCTGACCCTCTCTCTGAGCATCTGGTTTTCTCTCACTTTGTCTGCATTTCCGTGGCATACCTCCTTTATAGCAATAATCACATTTTTATAATTGTCAATTGTTTCTTGCTGCTTCACTCTCCCCCACTAGAAAGCAAGCTTGCTGTGTGCAGGACTGGCATGTAGTAAATCATCAAGATGTTTGTTGAATTAATGGCTTAATTTTAAATGATATTGGCTATCTTTATAATGTAGAGAAAGGAAATTAGAGATGAGCACACAGGAGAAGAAAGATCAGTAAATGAACAGCTAGAAGGGAAAAACTTAAATCTCCTACAAAATCTGTTGATGTGGCAGTTTGCAGTTGTCTAATAAATAGCTGGGCAAAATTCTGTCTTTTAATGCAGCTATACTCAGATGTTATGGGAAGTAGAATCCACAGAGAGGGACTGCCAGGTTAAATAACTTATGGAAGCCTCACTTCTTTCTTAGCTCTTTTTGTAAACCTTTCATCTTAATGCCAAACATACTCCTAAATATTAAGGAGAAAATGTCCTCCTGTTTATTTCACACCTGGAGGCTAGAGAAGCTAGGAAAGGATGCCACTTGCACTTTGTTAAAGCTCATAATCATAAACTTTGGGTTTTTTCCTGCTAGAACCACCCCTGCTCCATGTGGACTGGATGCAAACACAACACCTGGAAACTGGCTCGCCTTTTGGCCTGTCTTGTTTTGGAGAGTGTTTGCCCAACCTGAGGAATCTAAATATTTCTTTTGAATTGGGAGAAATCGAGTGGTCCCAACAGCTGTTTGGCATCTACATTTTTTTTATCTGTTTTGACAATATATGGAAGTCTCCCTCGCTATCCCCCCTCCCAATCAAAGGCCTTCATTTGAAGCTGTTTCATGTTGAATCCTATTGATATAACTGATCCATGGTCTTTCAGTAGTATACTCAGATAGGCTGAATAAGGTTTTGGCTGTTACCTTTCAGGTGCTTTCTTGCCTCATCCATGAGCCAGGCCCTCTCTTTTCTCTTCTTTCCTAGTCTAGGGCAGCCCCAGGAATGAATGGGCTGCTCACCTCCCCAGCCCTTGAGGCGTAAGCTCTTTAACTCCTCCCCATGTTGAGATTGATCACTAGCTGGTCCTCAACTGGTAGTCATTTACTGTAGATTCTATAAGGGGTAGTGAAGGGACCAGGAGAGACGGGGACCTTAGAGCTGGTGGGCCATGCCCTGCTCACAGGAGGCTAGCATGACTCAGCTCCCGCTGATTGTTGCTGGGTACTTAAGTGAGACTGTGGTTTCCAAGGCCATCATTCCTGAGCTGCTACAAATGCAGACTTGTATATGACATCACCTACTTTTTAAAATGGTCTACGGGCTAAGCGAAATGTATTGTCAGGCTCCATTCACTTGGGAGCCAGTTTATAACCCCAACCTAGTGCTTGAAATCCAGGGCCCTTTTAGTCTACTAATTGGTCTCCCTGCAACATCCTTGTTCTCTCATCCATTCTCCATACTGAAGCTAGAGTAATTTTTTTAAAAATGCAGACCTAATGTCATTTTGCCTCTGTCTAAAACCCTCCAGTAACTTCCTGTTAGAGTCAGGGTAAAGGCCAGAGGATTTCTTGTGTTCCCCTCACCCCTCTTCGTCTCTGAATTCTATCTACTCTTTCTGCAACTCCTTTCGGTTACTCTAAACCACCACACTAGCAACTCGAGCCTTCGCCGATCCTAGTCTACCCACTTGGGACACTCATGTCATTTAGTGAACTTTTAAACACCTTTCAAGGCTCAGCTTATGGTATAACAGGCTTTCTTTAACTCCCTGTACTGGACTGGTTTCTTATCCTTTATATTTGGTCAAAATTCCCTGGTCGTCTTGTGTGATAATGCAGATCAAACCCTGAATTTTAATTTTCTACTTAACAGTTACCTTTCCCACTGGACTACAGTGTTCATTAATGGATAAGACCATGTCGGTTTAGTTTAATGGTGTATCTAAGTACCCAGTACAATGTCATGCACATAGTATAGAGTTTTATAAACATGCAGTGATTTGACATTGTGTTAACATTTCCTGTGAGAAGCATGGAATATTTTAAGGTCATAGGATTTTATAAGGGGGCAAGCTATGGTGAACTTTAGACTGGTGTTTTTTCTAAGACTCTTATAATTCAGGCTTTTGAAAGGGGGAGACAGTTCCATGCAGTTATTTTACTTTTTCTTGTAATGAACTTGTTTTGCTTTCTGAAGATAGGTCATTAATTGTTAACTATTTTTCCTGAAAGGCTCTTGGTGATCTTTACATTTGTTGCATAATGAAGAAAGAACTAGGAGGACTCCGAGAAAGTCAAATATGTAGTTTCATGTGGCCTAGAGGTTGAAAAATTCGATATTTCTTATATTTAGAGTACAGGATTTCCAACCCAGATGAAAAATGTTTCCAAGTGCCATAATGCTGTGGCTCATCTCTGTTAATTACCTCCTGGAAGAAACATCCTTCTTAGAGTGAAAGGACATCAACTCATCTGAGCACTGAGGTGCTGCCTATGTTCCCTTGCATGATATTGACTCAGGTGACTTCCTTGTGAAGGGAAGTTCACTAACAAAATTAGAAGCCAGTGTAGAATATACTCTAATTTCTGCAGGAAGGAGTTCCCAGTCTCTCTTATTTCCCAAGATTTTTTTTTCAGATACGACAAGACCAAAATTATGTCTACATATTTCTGTCCTTTCCTTTTTTTTTTTTGTCTGCTGAAGGAAATTCTGGTTTCATCTGCTCAGATTCTTCCTCCCACAGTCTCCAAGGAAGGCCCTCCAATATTGCCAGATTGGCTCTGTTGGGATTTTGCAATTCAAAAACAGAATGGAAGGGACAGAGGTGCAGAAACATGAGGGTCAAGAGCTAAGGCCAAAGGAGATGTTTCTTGAAGTTACTGACTTTCACTGAAGCATTGATTTATGAATGGCAAGTGCATGGAGAAGAAATTTTTAAAAATTGTATTAAAAAAACAGAACTGAGGTTATCTGTGTATGCCTTTATAATTGTGAATAACAAAAACTTGAGTTCATTTGAAATTACTTTTGCTTGTTAACTTGTTTCTTTGATTAGACTTCCCTCTGACATTGACCTTACTAGAGACACTTTTATGGTCTTTCACTTTATGGGAAAAAAATGTGGAAGATGAAGGGCTAAAGTCTGGACAATTTCCAATATTTATCGTGGAGTAAAGGGGTGAGCTAAAGGAGGCAGACTGAATGCACATGGCAGTCCCATCACATAAGTCAACAGTTGTGCACGTGCATGATTTAAATTACATCTTCAATACAGCAGCCACTGCCCACATGTGGTTTGGTTTTTGTTGTTTTGTTTTGTTTTAGACAGAGTCTCATTCTGTCCCCCCTGGATAAAGTACAGTGGCGTCAATCATCATAGCTCACTGCAGCCTCAAACTCCTGGGCTCAAGTGATCCTCCTGCCTCTACCTCCCAAATAGCTGGGACTACAGGTGTGTGAGATGGAAGTCTCACTGTAGCTTAGGCTGGTCTGGAACTCCTGAGCTCAAACAGTCCTTCCGCCTTGCCTTCCCAGAGTGCTAGGGTTGCAGGCGTGAGCCACCATGCCCAGGGCCCACACGTGGCTCTCAAACACTGGAAATTGAGATGTGCTGTATGTGTAAAATACACATGCAATTTTCAAGACTTACTATAAAAAACACAAAATATTTTAACCATTTTAACAACTTTAGTGAGACATAATTCCTATTGTAACATATTTTAAATACTGATTGCATATTGAAATGTTAATATTTTTGATATATTGGCTTAAAATATATTGAAATTTCTCCTTTTCTTTTTACATTTTAATGTAGCTGCTAGAAAATTTAAAATATGTAGCTAACATTATATTTCTATTGGATAGCACTGACTTAGCTAATGGCTTGTGATTATATGACTTGTTGGAGAAAATGCAATCAAAATATCCTTTGAGCAATCAATACATATTTTTTTCCACATTAGAAATTCTACAGGTCTTCTTTTTCTCTTGTAGTCGCCAAAAATACATTGGGAGACATCTCTCTCTCTCTCTGGGTTGTTTAGAAAATGATCTTGGTGGGTTTTGATTAGCAAAAGTAGGAGAAGGAAAATAGTATAATCTCTATTTTCCAAAGACTTAAAATCTGACTTGGCATAAGCTCATGTCCAAATATAATCATGTCAGTTACCGTGTTTCCCCGAAAATAAGACCTACCCATAAAGTAAGCCCTAGCAGGATTTCTAAGCATTTGCGCAATATAAGCCCTACCTTGAAAATAAGACCTAGTGATGGGCGTGGCTACACAGCGTATCTGCACAACCCATGCATTTCCTCGAGCAGTAAAGAAGACCAGCAGCCCTTCTCATCTGCCCCATCGGGACAGCTACTATCCCAGAGGTGACCGGAAAGGTGTGGGCAGCCCCACCAACAGGGTCGGCTCCCCCTGTCAGGTCCCGGCCATCCTGTGCGTGCTGCAGGCTGAGGCTTTGAGGGGAAAATAACACATCCCCTGAAAATAAGCCCTAGGGTGTCTTCTTGAGGAAAAATAAATATAAGACCCTGTCTTATTTTCGGGGAAACACAATAATTTGTCCTAGGTGATCATAGCTGACTTGCTGTGTTGTTTCGTTCAAATGTTTCAAACTAGGTTCTGGTAGCCCCCCTAGAATATATCTTTCTATTTCCTCTGCATGGAAATGTTTCCAACCTGTCAGAGTCATATATAAATAAACTCTTAAAGCACCTGTCATAGTGGAGTGAGTCAAAAATTAACTTTTTTTCTTTCTGGCAAAAGCAGGACTTCAGTTCTAATGGACTGTGTATGGGAATCCAGGCTGTGATGAGGTTTTTAATGTGGACCTTGGTTTTATATAGCACTTTAAAAACTGCATTTACATTTTCTTTTACTATCTCCATGAAAGAAAGTAATTAGAAATCAAGTCTTCAAGAAAATAAGTAAACATCACTGGCATTCTTTAACGATCTGAACTCGCATGAGGTTCTACTCCTTAAGGAATTGAATTTTTATTTCCTTATGTTTCATAGGAACTTTGCAGTGAATAGACTGAGAGCAGACTGGTAGGCGAACTTGGCCTTGTCTTGGCTGATATTCTCATTAGAAACATACCAAAGGGTTAGAAGCATTTACTTATGCCTCCATTAATATCCTCTCCTTGGGTGATTTTATAGCAATTCATTTAAAAACAGCATTTGTTGGAGCTGGGGGGCTCTAGGGCAATGGTCTGCCATCCCAGCTGCACATGGAAATCCATGGAGAGGTGTTATATATACATCTGGGTTTCCAGGCCATGCCCAAAGCCAACTGATCTCTGGGTTAAGTCCTACTCATCAGTATTTTCAAAGCTCCTTAGGGTGATTCCAGTGTGCAGCCAAATTTGAGAACTGCTTTTAAGATTATCTCGCCCAGTTGCTCTACACACTTGGTAAGCAGTGAAACACTTTTTTACACATGAACTATCGCATGGAACCTCCATAAAAACTGTGCTGCTCTCTGAAGCAAAGCTGGTTCTGAAGCCCCCCCATTTGGCCTGTCTCTTAATCCTGACCCTTGAGTGGTCCCTGGGGTGCTTCTGTGGAACTGCAGGACTCCTCGTAGCACTGATTGACCACTGATCCCATCTGAAATCCTCACTTCACAGATCTGAGACTCAGATCTGTCCAGTATCTTGGTCAAGGACACTTTCTTTTTCTCCTCCCTTCACTTTTCCTCGTCCACCTCCAGTTTCTTTCCTCTCAGGGTGGAGGAATGCAGTCAGTGTAGGAGCAGAAACATAATTCCAGCCTGATGTGTTGGATTTGAGTAGTGACCTTCTTTCTCCCACCCAACTCTCTTCTCCTTAGCTCCCAAAGCCCTTGATAGCAGTGAAGAAGTCAGCTTAGAGATTGCTGAACACTAAGTGTGGTCAGTGCACTAAATAAATAATGTGTGACAAATATATTTGCTGCTATTTTTCATATACATACAGATGCCACTTGTGATTAATGGAAAATAAACTCGTTTCAAAGTTATAATGTACACATACCAACTTTTTGTCATGATGCATTTTATCAATCAATAACAGCAATATTAATAACTCTTATTGAGCATTTACTGTGTGCCAAATAGCACTTAGTGCTTTATGTGTGTATTTTCTTTGAGTATCATAAGAACCATAGCAGGGATTATTAATTATCTCCATGTGAGAGACAGGGAGGCTGAGAGGTTAAATAACTGGATCATTTTTATATAACTAAGGCCGGCTGACTCTAAAACTTTGTGTTTGAACACTCAATCCTGCTGCCTCTCAAAAGACAATGATAGTAGAAGGTTTTTCCCACCCCCAACAAATCACTCTTTCTATTGAAAGGTGATTTTCGTTTCAAAAGGGCTGAAAATCACTGCCCTGCAAAATGCTTCTCCTTGTCCTATCCCTTGGTTTGTGGGTGGACTCTGGATATAGTTCAATTCTCCTTTTCATGAAGTGATTACAAACACAGTATCTCAGGGACAAGGCAAGGAATGCTAATGAGTGAAATGGCTCAGGTTTGCGTTTTCAGCATTTAAGAAAGGTGTGTAATATAGAACAATTCGAACATAGAACAACAACTATCCTGGAACAATCTATTTTTCTGAAACCTGCTGCTCTCTGAGATCAACTTTTCTCTCTCCCCAACCCTGATTTTGTTAGAAACGTAGCCACCTAAGTATTTCTCTATTAAAAAAATTCACATATATACATAGCTCTCTGATGCCCATATATCAGGAACAAGGTTATAAACGGCCACAGATATCAGGCTCTGCTGTCAGAGATAAGGAGTGGTGAAGTCTGGGATAGCGGGAGAAAATACGGGGACAGCCACATTATTCAGCTCTAAAAGAAAATGACTGGTCCTGTGTTGCCCGACCTCCAGTGTTTCTCGGAAGAATCTGGAAAATTGGATTTTTATGTGAAATATTCCAATGTTTTAATGTCAATGTAAATCATACAAAAACACTGTGGAGGCTAAACAAATTTATATTTTCAATCTAGTTATGGCTCTTGGGCCTCCAGGTCACAACCTTTATTTTTAATGGGGAAGGAACAAACCAAAGCCAAAGAGTGGAAAGCAGGACAATCCTGGTAACATCGCGGAATAGGTGTAGGACCAACAGCGTGTGGGTTGCGCTTCAGGGTGGTGTCTGTGGTTTCGGCTATGGTGGCTTCTTGGCCATTCAGTGTCAGTGTGTGTATTGGGGACAACTGATAGAGCCCAGTGGCTTTTTTCCTTCACATCCGACTTGTGCTGTCTTGCCGTGACCAGGAGCGTTGAGGGGACAGTGGGCTTCCTGCTAAAGTTCAGTTTCTCACTAACTTCAACTTGATGAGCTCTTCAGCATGCAGGAGGCTGGCAGCCATGATGCAGAGGCAACGCACCCCAGAGATAAGAGGAAACAGGAGGTTGTGGGTAATGTTTTGCTTTGTGCCACAGGAGAGCCTTCCAAGGAGCTATCACAAATGACTTGACCTGCCCAAATTCCACCTGAACGGCCAAACATGCATTGATCGTTTCTAACTTTACCAGGGTATCTCTTCCTCTTTCCAGCTATTTCCATTTACTTTTGTTTAGTCCACTCTCACCAAGTAAGAATCACAAGCTCCCAGAATGGCAGATTACAGAAGAGGTCTTGAATAAATTGTAAGGCAACCCCTTCATGTTAAAAATATGTGAATTGAAGTCAACAGTGGAGAGAGACTTTGCAAAAAGCCTTCTGTAAAGTTAGTCAGACTAGAATTGAGGCTTCCTGACTCATTACCATTATCCAGAGACCCAGAATCTCACTGTGCAGCAGAATCCCATGAAGAGCATTAAAACACAGATGTACAGAACACCCCAGATCTATTGAATTAGAATTTCCAGGGGTGAGGACTAGGACTGTGGGTATATATATTTTTTCAAGTTCCTGAGTCATTTGAAGGTACTTCTGTGGACTAGTTATTAGAAATCACTGACTTCTACTTGTCACTCCACACTGAGATGGGTCACAGCTGAATTCTGGTGCTAGCATTCTTAATAATATTTTCACATTTCTTGGTGATATTTGCTTCTAAGGCAGAAAGGTTTACTGATTGTTGCCTTCTGAGCAAATCCAAGAGAGTAGAAATTGTCATACATTGCATAGAAATGGTTTATCATCACAGATCCCTGATGCTTGACAAATTTTAGTTAAAGTATCCTCGAAGATTTATTGCATTTGAGGTTCTTAATGCTTATGTGAGCAAAATCCTCAGGATTTCTCTCTAAGGCACAAAGGATGAGAGATACCAAACTTACTGAAAAATAGGTTTATGATAATATGCTTAACTTTAGCCATCGAGATCTTTAATGTCTTCTCTGGCCACGAATGAATAGTTGTGGTCAACATAGTGATATTAATTAAAACAGTGAATAAAATGTACTTAAGTCCTGACCATGTGCTGAAACTGGACTAACTGCTTTTTCATGTATTATCTCACTTAGTCTTCACAAACACTATGAGGTGTATTATTTTCACTGTTTTCCACATGAGAAAACTAAGCCTTAAATTGTAAAACTTACCCTAGTAAATGTAGTTAGGAATAAGCAAAGCTAGGTATTAAGCTCCAAAGATGGACCCATCCTGTTGCCGAGGACTAATTGGTGACTGTCCACTCAATATTCTTTGTAAACACCATCAATTCCACCTGCTCAAAATCTCCATCCATCACGATTCCCTCATCTCCATTTCACCATGGACTCTACAAATACTAAAATACAGTATTGAGTCAAGGGAAAAAATAGTTTTCTAAATAAACAACCAGAAATAGAAACTATTTGGTATAGTATATAAATAAGGCATTTTCTTCATTCTGGGTGACTTGTCTTCCTTGTTGGGGAACACCACTGTTCTGTAGCTTTGTTTCACTAACATATACATAATTTGGATAATTCATGCTGCAACACAATGGATTTTGTAAATGTAACTTTTTATTAAGGGTATATTTAAAAGTAGCTATAATTAGTACAAAACTAAGTGCTTTGAATGGGGTCCTTTGGCTGTTTAACTTGTCATTGTTAAGAAATATGGTATAATCAGTTATTTGAGTACCTCAGTTTTATGATTTTGAAATAATGTCACAGCAAAATATTAACTATTTAATTTATATCCACATTTTGAAATAGTATATCAAAATATTAGCTTGATTTATGTTCACAATTCAAAGTAATGTGAATCATCCAATGTAATATTGTTTAAGAAGTGCATACTATCAAAGTTGGTGGTCCAAATGAATAGAAAGCCATGTATTTGATTTTTTTGTGTCATGGTGACAGTTTAAGCAGTAATACCCTCAAAAAACATACTATCTAAGTGAGGTGACACAAGATCAGAAAAATGGGCTCCGCATGTACTCGCCATCAAATTGGTACTGACTGATTAACACTATGGTGCTCAATGGGTGGTGGTGTTCACCAGGGATTTGGGACTTGGGGGGTTAGACTCACATCTGAGGGATGTGGTGAGCATTGTGGAGGGGAAGGGCATACCTCTACCCCTTGCTAGGGAGAGGCAAAGATATAAAATGTAGCCAAAATGTTCATACTTTGATATTTTCTTGAAATACAATAAAAATGAAAAAATATATATTATCTGTGTACATGTATATATATATAGAGAGAGAGAATAATTATTTTTGAAGGTTAGCTTTCAGTTATTTGAGTGTGAGTTTCTAAAATGTTACAGGTACACATCTCTCTTAGGGTACTTCATTGTTTACAGAACTTCTGAGGCTCCTCAAATTTAGCACATGAGTTCCCACTGATAAAAAGACTATGCTTTGGGTGGCGGAGGTTCAGATACCAAAACTGATCTTGACTGAGACACACTCTGACCTGCCATTTCCACATCTGTAGAACAAGGGTGTTGAATTTCACTGGGTGATCTCTGAGAATCCTCCTTTCTCTAAACTTTTGTTAGCCCCCACCAATCCTAGACTCTCTGTAGCACCCCCCCCCCCCCACTTTGGGAGAGAATAACTTTTTTCTGCGAAGTCAAATCAGCCAGTGAAAAAAGTTTCACTTTAAAGTTTCCTTAAAGATACCCTGGATAGTGCTGTACTTAGAGTCTAGCAACAGCCGGGAAATACAACTACTTGTAGTTCTGAAGGGGAAAGAGGGAGGAGCCTAAACTATAACTGACCTGATCCCACTCGCCATTGGCTGTCCAATCTGCTAATTCTCCAATGCTCCACATTGACCAAACCCAACCAGAAATGTTGCAGACCAGAGAGTCCATTGATGTGGGCTGCACAGCAAGCCTTCCAGGGTACTTGGCACAATAGAGGAGGAAAGAGTCAATCTGGAAGGACAAATGGAAAATATTCATTACTGTTTGCACAATTGTTTATGAACTTATTTAGCAGACATTTAAAATTAGTAAACAGGAAGGGATTTCACAAACCTAGACTTAGGACATTAAAAAAAAAATCAGAGCAATATGTGTGATGGAAAGAATTAGAATTGGGTTCTTCTAGCTCTAACTGCAGATCTCAATCTGCACTGTTACAGTTGTCATGGAACTTCACATCATCTTTACTAAATACTTAGATATGAGTGATGCATTTTTTCTCTTTAACCGTCTCTTAAGGCAAAATACTTCTCATCATGGTTTCAAGAAGCAGTACGCTGTCTTTGAAAAGGAAAGGGGTTTGGAGTTTCCATCTGCTTCTCAACTTTTATTAGGTTATGAGACCAGCACTCTGAGCCGTATTTCCACCATTACAAGAATGGTAATATCTGTCCCGCCTGTTTATTTAACAAGATTATTTGGAAGATCAAATTAATCAAAGAGTCTTATAAAATATCTGGTGCTATCAATACAAAAATGTATGGTTATTCCTCAGAATATAGCCATAATAAGTAAAGGCTATGAATCTTAAAGAACAAAAATATGTGGGTTTTGCTTTTTTTTAATGCTCTGAATATATACTGAATAGTTGGAATAATTTTAACTTTAAAGAGAGGATGATTGTTTTAAAATTATCAATTATTTGAGATTAGAGTCAAGCAAATGAAAACTAGCCAAAAAAATGTAGAATCCCAAATACCACCCATATTATATTCTTTCTTCGAACTACCTATTAATAAAAAAATAAAAACAATAAACCTGTTGGCTTCAGAAGGGGCTATATTTTTTTTCAGATTGTAATAACCAATATTATGGGCCATTTAAATACTCTTTATGAAACATTTAATAGAATTTATTTTGTTACTACAGGTAGAATAAACTTTGGATAAGTAAAATTCATGAAATACAGAAAAGTATCTAAAGTATAATAAGTCATTAACAATTTCCCAACTCTAGAAAGATTTGCTGTGCATTTTGATAAATATATACAGACATTTTTCTTACAAGCTTGGAAACGATTGTAAAGTTTTCATTTATGTTGTAAACATTTTCCATGTTTTTAATCTGACACAATTTTAATGGCTACATGAAAATAGCTTAACTTCTTTACCAAATCTTATATTGCTAAATATGTAGATATTTGCAAAATGTTTGTGATTAGCAAGAAAAGATGACATTTTTCCATAAGTCCTATGGAAGATTGGAATTTGAGAGATAATAGAAAATTGTATTTTTTTTTTAAAAGAAATGAGTTCTTCGGCAAATTAGTTTTCAGTAAATACTTGAGTCTGTGTCATTCACTAACTCAAATCTTACGGGTCCCCAGCCTATGGTGAGTTGTATAATTATTTCATTATATATTACAATGTATTAATAATAGAAATAAAGTACACAATAAATGTACTGTGCTTGAATCCTCCCGGAACCATACCCCCTCTCCCTGGTCCATGGAACAATTGTCTTCCATGAAGACGATCCCTGGTGCCAAAAAGGTTTGGGACTACACACGGGTTTAGACATATTTTTAAATCTTTAAGTCAGATTTTTCACAAGTGCTTCACAATAAGGTATGAGAATTACATAATAAATAAAACTATCTAAGAAAAGGAAATGTGTCATCATCTTAAGCTAAATTTTTAAAAGATTATAATATGAAACTAGAAGGCAATGAAATCTATTTTTCAGCAGGGACATATCAATGCACAGATAAAGATCTATTCCAGCATCAGTCTTATATATACTAATTTGAAATTCTTAAATAATTCACTTTTCTAGGTGTTTTTTTTTTGTTGTCGTTGTTGTTATAAAAAGCTTCACTTCCCTTATTTTGGTCCGTCAATTTATTTATTAAAGTAATAAAGTAGAAAAGCCACAGAATCACATTTATTTGAAAATATTCTTTATAGTCTCAAAGATGTTTCTGTAATAATCATATAAATCAACAACCATAACATATCTAATGTGTTCAGTTCATACAGGAGGGTATCTCTTAACTATATTGTTTTCTTTAGCTATATTTCCTAAGATGAAATATTTTTATTTTAAGAATTTGGGGGAGAAATTGGAAATGCATTCTTGGTTTCAGCATTTAGCCTTGTGTTGTATTTATGCCCTTAGTCCTTTGCTAACATGTACTTGATTTAAGTTTATTATTTTATTTCTTTGACTCTTCTCTATGTGCACTTATCCTCAATTAACAGTAGCTTATCATTTGAAGCCACCTCACTTGATATTTTCTAAGTCTTCCATCTAGTTTGTCTCTCCTATTCTTGATTCTTCCCTTAATTTCTTCTTTCAGATCAGAGGTTAGCAAACTTTTTTTTTTTTTTTTTTGAGACAGAGTCTCACTCTGTTGCCCAGGCTAGAGTGCCGTGGCGTCAGCCTAGCTCACAGCAACCTCACACTCCTGGGCTCAAACGATCCTCCTGCCTCAGCCTCCTGAGTAGCTGGGTCTATAGGCATGCGCCACCACACCTGGCTAATTTTTTTCTATGTCTTTCTAGATGTCTACCATGAATATTTTTGAAACTAAGGGGAATGATACACAACCATATCAAAGATCGAGGATTTCTATTTTATCCTAAAGACACTCTATTGTCTATTTTACCACAGGGAGGAAGGAAAATCTCCTAAGAAGGATGGAGAACAATACAAGTTTATTTTTGCTTCTAATTTTGTAGTGAACATTCACATTTATATATCACTGAGAGAAGATCTTTTTGTTAAGTTAGTTAATAAATTCTCTCAAATTGCATTCAACCAAGCACCTTGATAATAATAATCATAGCTCACAATAATTAAGTGCTTAGTATTTTCCAAGCACAGCACTAAGAACTGAATATTTACCCTCAGAGCAGATTCCAAGGGGCTACTCCATTGTCTCTATTTTATGCATGAGGAATCTGAGAGCTTCAGTAAAATGACCAAGGGTGCAAAGCTGATGGATTGCAGAAATGAAACTGAGGCTGGCTGTGTCGGACACCCAGACCCATGTTCTTCTATGTTAACTTCACACCCACTGTTGATCTTTCTAGTTCTGCAAAACAAAAAATGAGCGATATGCAAGAGGTGGAGAAGCTTCAAGATATGTTTGTAGTGTAGACATGAACATTCTTCTTTCTTTCTCTGTTTCCTGGATATTCCTTAATTTTGAGTCATAACTGTTGTGTTTTCAAGGCTTTAGGTAAGGACTTTTCATAAAGTTTGAATTTCTTAATGTTGCTGAATACAGCAACTCTTTTATTCCTAAATCACAAAGTCAGATGCATGAAAATGTAACTTTCTTTTTCTATGGCCTTAATTCCGATGACCGTCTCCCAGTCTGGTTTTGACTGCTAACTTTAGTCAAATGCAACCGTTTATTGTTCATTTCAGGTCAAGTTTAGGATGTTTTCTTCCTTTCTTATAGTCCTTCCTGGACTTATTTTAAGTACCAGGGTGCCATAGTCCAGAGTCTCTAAGAAACAGAGTATGGGACAAAACTTACATGTCAATGAGTAATCCAGTGTGCGGTCCCAGGGTGATGGGAGTGAGGGGAAAACGGAAGTAATCTGAGTGAGAAAGGAAGCAAATAAAAGGTACTAGGTGACAGAACTGGCTACAGATAAACACAGATGGCTTCTTCCCATTGCTCAACACTTTACACTTCTGGGTTTTTCAAACAGCCCCTATGGGCAACTGTTGGGGAAGCTACACCAGTGTCCAATGAGCAGTGTTGCCCCTGAGTGTAGAAGGGAGGGGGCAGAGGCTCTGTGAGCTGATGGCATTAGGCTTGGCGGCCAGAGACTCCCTTGGAGGCGTGTGTGACGGAGGCTATGTTGCAGTGCCACCGCCACATGGGGCGAGGCGAGATCCTAATCGATGAGGCCAGGGTGGCTGTGGCTACAGCACTCCATTGAGCAGATGGTCATGGACCAGGGAGGCAGGTAAAGCTGAACAAATCTAAGAGTAAACCTTAGGTTTTCCTCCTTTTTTTCCTTGGTTTCTGCTGAGATGTGCAATTATCCTTCCACGTCCTACCACGGTCTCTGAAGAGATGGTGCATAGTACACCATTCCCCTTTCATTTTGACCTTGTGGACTCTTTGGACCTCCAGCTTATCCTCTAAACGGGTGCATTCTCCTTGCTCAGGAGATGGGAATGTTTTGCTGTTTCCTCATACTGCTCTGGGTCTGCAGGAGGTGATTCATATGCACATCAAAACATGGCTTAGGGCGTAGCTAGAACTCTCTGCCTCCCTAATTCCATGCAGGATATGAACCATAATTTCCCTCTACTCTAAAATCCTTAAAACTAATCGGGTTCTATAGTCTCCACACACGCTGAGCCTGGGGGAGGAGGCAAAGCTCAGTTTATCATCATGTCACCATCTAATCGCCTTGGCTTTTATCTAACTTCTCTGCTTCTCCTCCAGCTAACAGGCTCCCTTTTGTAGGCTTGCCTGCTGGGAATTGGGGTGGCAAATGTAGCCAAGCCTCTCTCTAAATCTTTCCTGTCTTAAGGTAGATTGCAGAGACTTTTAAACTTAATAGCCAAACATTTTACAGTCTTTTTTTTTTTTT
>VBSM01003214.1:6019829-6060612 GCA_008086735.1 Cheirogaleus medius
TTTTTTTCCTGTTCTTTTCTTTCTTTTCTCTCTGCCTTTTCAGCCTTGTTTGCTACATACAGCTCCCTTCATGAAATGGCAGTGAACCTTGGTGTCAGCATCATTACTTTCCATTGAGGAAGCCCACATTCTTGCATACTTCTACCCTGTTCCTGCCCCTGCTGGGAATATCAAAAGAATGGCAGACACAGAAATACCTCCCATTTATATTCATTTGGTATTTGGTTCTAGTATCGAATATGAATGGATCTTGAACTTTATTTCCAAGTCAATATTGAACTGAAATGTCATTTGTAGAGGGTTTATTTTAGCTAAGCTTTGCTTTCTGTTCAATATGAAGTTAAAACATTCGGGCAGAAGTACATGTCCACAAGACACTACCTGGCTTTCCAAGTGACACAGAGCTGGACAATACGGGTCCCAGCTCTCTAAGGTCTTATAGGCATGAACAATGATCTTTATAAGCTCATAAATAACTGGAAAGATTGTAATGACTGAAGTAATTACTTTCCAAAAGATTGTAATTACTGAAGTGATAATGTTTTCTTATTTCATAGAGTTGTGCCAATTCATTGCATTTATTAATAAAAGTCTGAGTACTTCTGATCATAGCCTAAAATGTAGTGGGTGCTCAATACTTTATATATGTATTTATTTTGTTTAATTCAAGAGACTTCATCTGACAGTATCCACTTAAGAGCCAAGTGGTAGTGATAGCAAGGACTGCAGGGGTTCAGGAGGGAAGGGGATTGTAAGGATCACTTTTGCTGGTTTCATGGAGGTAAAAGGAATTCAGTTGGGTGATTAAGAATGGTTTGCCGTAAGATGTGTGTGGAGGAGACTTGCCAACGGGCATTCTCGGTGACAGTGCTGCATCCCCTTATGTTCCATCTGCTCTTTAATCTTGCTACTCAACGTTGTGCGAAATCAAAACTCCTTAAAAATAAAATAAAATAAAAACTTTAAGCAGGTCTAAGAGATGGAACCTCTTTCAGAGATATCTAGCTTAGTAAGGAAATTGTTCAGCCAATGCCCCCTATGAATCATAGCCAAATTCCATTTTAACACTTTTTTTACTTGACTTTAGGATTGTATATTTTGTTGTTGCCAAAAATGCAAGATGACGAAGCCCAGATATTTCAATCTGCGCAACGCACTGCCTGGAAATCTGTTGGTTTTTCTGGTTGAATGCTTGAACCCGAGGGTGGATGAATTTGTAAGAGCATCTCAGATTGGGATGATGTTGACAGTTGTCTTTGGCTTTTCTATACAAGTTTTAGACATCTTCCAAATATCGGTCTCTAAGGCTAAATGCTTCAAACTGTTTGAAAGTTGCAGATAGGCTAGTTTAGGAAGAAATTGCTATTACTTTCTCTGTCTTATTTGTTGCTTTTGGTTTTAAGTATTTCTTGCTTGTAAAAATTTCGTAATAAATAAATTTCAAAATAAGTCTTGGATATGTCTGAAGAATTTTAGACCAGCGTGTCTTGCAAAGATTGTTTTTTATTGTGAAATTTTTAGGAAATAGCATCTCTGTCAAAATGTTTATACTAAATATGGCAGCACAGCATTTTTGTTATTTCTGGACTTTGTGTGAAAAATATTTTTCTACTATCTGCCCTTGGGGGTTCCTTAATCTCTCAGATTCTAGCTTCTCTTTTGCTTCTTATGTCCATTATTATCTGTATTGCTTTTTTGGGATTATCAGAGAGTTCTGGACTTTGATTAGAGTTTTCTTACTATATTTACCTCTCTTCCATTAGTATGTCAGTGAAGTACATCGCTTTAAAATACGTATGTATATTTTTATTACTACTTGTTGCTTTATAGGGGCATAAAGGAAACCACTTAAGAAACTTCATGCCTACAACTTCTAAGATGTGTTGATGAAGCTGAGTTAATTCATAGCCACCTTTGAGCAGAGCTCTCGTATTAGTCTTTCTGACGGAACAAAGACCTATACCTGACAAGTCTACTAATTTAGGAAATAAAACATACGTAAGGTTTTGAGGAAGCAGTTTTAAACAGCTTTGGCCTTTCTCTGCACTTACTGCCATTTATACATTACTCAACTCTTCCCACTGAAGAACGTCACACCTGCTATGGTGTCTATCTAACTTATGAACAGTTCTCAAACCTGCATGGTGAAGATGAGCCCACTCCACAGTAAACCAGCAATTTTAAAGCTTTTCTCTAGTAGGCTTGCTCTCTCTCGTCCTCCACTCTGACTTTTTTTCACTCTCTTCTCCACTTTCATCTGATTTCTGATATCTCTTTCCCTGATTCTCAGGTTTGGCCCTTTGCCCAACGTAGCATCTCTGCAGACACTTGGCTCTAACAGAACACACCCCCCGGCCTCCATACTCTGATCACCCTCACTGCCCAGTTCTTGCTCAGCTCACATGTCAGTTTCATTTCAGAGGAGCCTTCTCTGACTTCTCTTCCCCACCTGACAATCCACGTATGTTCCCCTGTTACTTTTGCTTGTGGTACCTGCTATTCTCACAGTGACCTGTAATTTTCCTTCTCAGCACTTACTGAAGTTTGTAATTATGTGTGTTCATTTGTGTGATTACTTGCTTAATATATTATCCTGCAGTACATTTCAAGCTTCATGAGGGCAAAGGTATGTCTGTTTTCTCCTCATTGTATTTCCCAGCAGCTACACAATAAGGCCTTTGTATATGGTAGGTGCTCGTAGCTTTGTTGAAAGGATGGATTTGTTGGTTTTGCGACCTTAAGCAAGTGGCTTAAGCTCTCTGTGGTTCCGAAAAATGGAAAAACATACATGATAGCATGGTTTGGTGGAATAAATGGAATAACCCCTTTGAATCATTCAACAGAGTGCCTAGCATAGAGTAAATTATCAAATGATAACTAAGATAAAATCATTGGTTTTTTTTCCTGTGTGGTTAGAATAAGTGAATATCCTAAGTATTAGACTGCTGTAGGGCAATATTATTTAATTTGCAATATGGGTTTTTTTTGTGATTAGATTAAGCTAACAGGACTATCTAAGAACTCGTTGGGTGTGTGTATAATTTCATTTCTTTCCTCTGTTATATGAAGTGTCACCACTCTGAATGAATAAGTAGCTTTAATAAAAACCTGAACACCTACCTCTCTAAAACTATGTTACAAGACCAGTGGAGTGACGCCATGCCCTCTAAAAGGTTCACAACATGCTCGTTTCACTTTTTAAAGCTAAAGAAAGCCAGTACATCTCGTGTAACAGTGCTATTAATAAAAAAAACCTGCTTGAATTCATTCGTGCATCCTGATAATCCTTGTTAGAGAGCTTCACTCTCCCCATTCGACAGATAAGAAAACCAGGCCCGGACTGATTAAGTGAGCTGCCAGTTTAGTTGAACAGAGATGTATTGGACACCTGTTCTCTGCCAGGTGCTCTGGGAGATAGGAGGAGGAGTCAGGCCCAGGCTGAGCTCTCAAGGAGTCCAGTTCTGCAAGAAGAAATACACACGTGGGATCCGTGGTCACTCGATGTCACCCAGGAGCCCTTCCCACGCACCTTCTGCATGTCCTGGGGTGATGAGTATGTTTGTTGAGGAAGTGAGGCTGAGGGCTTCAGCCCTTATAAGCAGGAATCAGCAAGGCTGGCGGGAGAAACATCTGATCTCAAGGCCTAATGAACAACCTCCCAAGCATGACACAATGCCCCAAACGCCGAGGCCTTCCCACTTTCTCACTGTCAAAACATTCCAATTCATTACCCCCCGGCCCTTTGATTATCTGCAACCCAGCTGCTGCTATGACCACTTGAAAAATGAGCAGGCCTCCCCTAAGGAGGTTTGCTTACAGGAAACGGAGGAATTATTGCCGAGTAGTTGGCGGCCTACTTGCTGTGGTCCGGCCGCCTCTGGGACTCCTGGCGCTCTCTGATCCTGGGTGAGCGGCTGAGCAGTGGTCTTGTCACGTTTTGTCATTTACATAACCACACAACTTTTTTCTCCCTTGGGATAGAAAGACAATTTTCATTGAGCTTCTACAAATCACTTAAACTCACTGAACTTAATTTCCTCAGCTGTATGGTGGAAATAACAATATTAATACCCATCTCAAAGGGTTGTTGATCATGAATCAAACACTGCGTGTGTGCCTTAATCAGGTTTATAGTCTGGTTGGAAGGGGACAAGCTATTGACACAAAAATGACTGTAAGATGCCAGGTGGTGAGAAGGGCTGGGAGAAAAAGGAGGAGGGGCTGGAGAGAATAGGGTGGCACTGTTTCAGTTGAGGTACACAGAAGGTCAGCACCGGACAGTGCCATGCCGGCACACGAGTTCTGGAGGCAGGTAGTTGATGTGGACTGAATAGCGTAATAGCATGTGCAAGGGCCCTGAGGGTTTGGCTTGCTGGAAGAACATGGAAGAGGCTAGTGCGACTGGAGCTGAGTGAGCAAAGGGGAGTTGGTGGGTTAGGCATGGATGGCGGGGGGCATCCGGATCATAAAGAGCCTTGCAGGTTTTGGCAAGAACTGGGGTTTCGTTCTGAGTTAAATGGAGAGCCATTGCGGGCTCTGGGAAGTGCGGTGACGTGATTTGATTGACTCTGAGGATCTCAGAAAGCTAAAGATAGGCAGAGTGTCGGCTGCTAACCTCCTCATGGGTGGATTGTGTGGGGATTTGCAGCCAGCCCGTGGAAAAACAGCAGCATGAGGAAGGACTGAAGGGACATAGAGTCACCAAGTGGAAGCCAACAGGTCTTAACCTTTTTAAATGAACTCTTCCTACTGGGCACTGTTAACAAGACCCTGAGAGGCAGCTCACAAGAAAAGAAAATCCCTAAAATTGCTTGAAGAGAACTACATTTCAAAGCAGAAGTGACATGAATTTCTTGCAACTAAGATTTTGTACCGTTTTTAGGGTTAGGGGCTAGAAAGAAGATGAGGTCAATTATGGAAAATAAAGAGTAGACTTATAATATTTTGTCCACCTAGTTGTACTGGGTAAATTTTGATCCTGATAAAAATCAGAAGTCTTTGGCAGAGTGGGCACAGAAAGCGCCCAGTAAATGCCATCACTTTGGTTCCTGTACCAGTAGTGAAAGGATAGGATGACGAGGAGATGATACCGCTTCTCGGCACCGTCCTGGGAGCAGGTGCTTTTGTGATAATGAGAACTTCCAGAATTAGGTCTCATCAGTGGTCCCCTTCCTCTAACTTCTGACTCGAGCCTATCTCTAGTCCTCCTCTCTCCTCTGTAGCGGCAGCGCAGTGCCAGGTAAAACCAATGAGTAGGATGGCGGGGAAACATCCATCACATTAGGAGAGTCATTCGTTAACACCGGCAGAGGCCGTCACCCATTGTCCTCTTGCCCTGGCCAAGCTCCAGGCTGTAATCACATGCCATCTCCCCATAAATCCCCATGCGGCTTTTGCAAGAGAAGAAATTGCTGCTTTTCCATAGTTTTCCACATGTGCTTTCTCTTCGCAGGGCTTGGAATTAGTACTTAGAAGAGCATGGGCATTTATAAAATGTGGCTGGACAAAACCATTCATGAGGTATGCTTTTAGGCCACTTCCAAGCTAGGAAATAACATTCTTCCTCTGTGAACAAGTGACCTGTCTTAGAATCTGTGTGATTTCTGTCGATGGGATTTTTTTCTTAAGTTAGAAGTTGTATCTTTTAGGTTTGGGCATTAGAAATAAAAATTTATAATTCTCTAAGGAAGTACCAAAGCATGTTCATCAAAGTGCCCTTATCTACATTTTCAAACTTGATAGTTCAAGACTTAACTTGAAACACAGAGCATTGCTTCTGTGTCATGCTAAGTGGCTTCTGGAAGACTAATGACGTTTCATTTTAATTGGTGGAGGGTTGGTGAATGCAAGCCTATGGCACTTATTGTAAGGGATGAAGTGGACCGTCCATATAAGTCCTGCTCGGATATAAACTTCTTTATCCAGAATGTTCTCTGCTTACCTGTGAGCCCCTTTGATTTTGATCAATAGATCAAAACAGCAACAATTTTAAACTAGATTAAGATAAGATATAATTTAAGACCTAGGTTATACTAAATGCAATATATTATCTTGGATTCAATCTTAGAACACAAAGACATTCTTTAGACAAACTGGGAAAGCCAAATAAATTATGTAGTTAATGGTAATGTTTCAATTAAAAAGTATTTTACGAATGTTAATTTTTTTGTTTTATTAAAAAATATTACATAAGATGTTAATACTAGGGAAAGTGAGTGGTGGGTATACAGTAGCACACTGTATTATTTTTACAACTCTTCAATAAATTTAAAATTATTTCAAAATGGAAATAAAGAGTTAAATAAGCCAGGTGTGGTGGCTCATGTCTGTAATTCTAGCACTCTGGGAGGCCAAGGCAGAAGGATTGCTTGAGCTCAGGAGTTGGAGACCAGCCTGAGCAAGAGTAAGACCCAGTCTCTACTAAAAATAGACAACTTAGCTGGGTGTGGTGGTGCATGCCTTTAGTTCTAGCTGCTTGGGAGGCTGAGACAGGAGGATCGCTTGAGCCCAGGAGTTTGAGGTTGCAGTGAGCTATGATGACACCATGGTACTCTAGCCCCAGGTGACAGAGACTCTGTCTCGAGGGGGGAAAAAAAAAAAGAGTTAAATAAAAAATGGGTATAATACAGAGGGATATGGTTTAGGGATCTTCTCGTGCATTTCAACTCCAACCCTAGAGACAGTGTCCCAGTGCACGTACAGTTCAATGAGAAGCAACTGGGGGAGAATAATGATGATGACAATTTCTAGAAGTTATGAAGCCTGAGCCAGAAGCAGTCTGTAAGCCTGAGAGATAGGTATGATTTGACGCGTACTATGTGGATGACGACACCAAGGTTAGAACAGGGAATAGCTCCTCCAAGAACAACAGTGATAGTAGAGTCAGAATAGTAGCCCCTGCTCTCAACCAGGGAGTCGAGAGGCATTAGTGTTAATCATGACCCTGCCATTTATCACCTGTGATCTTGGCGAATTCCTAAACCTCTCTGGTTCTCTGTTTCCCCATTTATAAAATAAGGAGGTCGGGTTTGATGATTCTTAAGGCTTCTTTCAGCTCTGAAATCCTCTGATCTGATGACCTACATATAAAGTACCTCTTAATTGAAATAGTACCATTAAACTTTCTATCAAGTGGAATCCCTTTAAGACTCATAGAAAATAACCTTTTGATCTGAAGGGGGCTTAAGTGACATTTGAGTTCTCATCCACATTCATTTCTTTCTCTGAATGATCCTGCCAACTCTGTATTTCTGGCTAAACATTCACCAATCCCAGGAGATGTGAGGACTTATAAGGGAAATTTTATAATAATTTATAACAAATTTCAGAATGCTCATTTTAGCATGTATCTGTGTATATTTGTTCATGTTTTAACTTGATACATATTATTGGTAGTATAGGAATAAGGAGAGATTGGCAGAATAAGCTAGTCTGAAAGTATTTACACATCAGAGGTTGGTTTGTATGAGTAAAATTACTACGATCTTGATAAATTGTGTGAAGTAATCAGAAAAATATATTCTAATCCCTGGGTTAACATGACTTTGGTCCTATTTACTTGAGTTGAAATATTATTTAAATAACCCATTAACTTTTAGTAATCTCTAATATAGGCAAATAAATATTAAGCAACATAGAAAAGACTAGTAATAAAAATTATAATTTCTTAATCCTGGAAGAAATTAGCTAATGTGAATGGATTTTTTAAAATTTCAATACTGCTTGATTGTAACCTTTATTATATGAAATAAAAATAAATGAACAAAAAGAAGAAACATGTATACTTGCCAAAAAGATCATTTCCTGGTATTCAGTGTAAAATTATTTTTAAATGGTTTTTACTAACCTCCTTTGCAAGGATCTTGATGATAGCTTTAGTGCTTCAATGCATTGATGCACACACAAATACATAAACATCCAAATTAATGTCATTTCTTTTCTTGACAAAAATGTGAGAAGCAAACAAATAGTTATTCAACTGAAAGGAATAAAATGGAAAAGGAAAATAATTGTCATCTTGCTAAATGCTGTTATATCTAGGAAGAAGAGGGGATAAACTCAGTTAAGTACATAAGTATTTGTATTTGTTTCAACATATAAATTAAATCAGTGTCTTTATACATTAATACTTTTATGCATAGAATTATGTTTGTTTACCCCCATTCCAATGCCCTCTTAAATAATTTTGCTACAGAAGAACCTTAGTGAAATCCCTAAAATACCCCAAACCTTGTTAATACCTAAATTTATTTTCTTTGCTTCAGAATAATGAAGTAATAATATCTTTTATACTTGACCTTTAATCCTTATCCCATTGATAGTCAATTTTTAAAAAATTATGTAGTTTTAGTTTTTTAATGATAATCATATGACAAATTAAGTTCTTTGCATTACACCTGCAATTACTAGTTATGTGATTTATAAAGTCAGGAATCCTCATTGAGTGCTAGTTTTCTCATGCATACTATGAGCCCAGTTCTTGCCAAATTTACATCAAGGGCTTAATGGATTTGAGAACACATTGTAAAGTATACAGATCTGTATTCTGGTTATGAATATTCTGGTTATTAATACTTAAGATGGTTCTGTCTTTTACTACTTATTGTGTGCTTACTATGTGTGGGCTGCTAAATTCCAAAGCAAAAGAAAAAAAAAATGTGTCTGTGCTCCAGAGATTGAAATTCTAATTAGGGAAGACAACCAATGAGAAATCAAATAAGACACTTGCAACTAGAGATAAGAACTGTAAAATAAATTGAGGAAGGTAACAGATTGGTAGCAGGGAAAGGCCTGTCTTAGAGAGAGGGTTGCAGGAAGCCTCTCTGAGAAGGCGCCCTTTGAGTTAAGAGCCAGTACGTAGTAAGGGAAGCGAAGGAAAGGGTTTTCCAGTGGAGCAATCAGAGAAGTGTGTCTGAGGAGCAAACAGTAGGCTGGAACGTGGTGCCAGAGGTGGGGAAGAGGCCCTGACATGGAATAAGAGGTACAGGCAGGGGACAGATCGTGCTGTGCTCTCTATGCCAGGCTGTTTCAGAGTCCTGGGTGAACTTAGTGACCTGTTTTAAGGATTGCAGTTATTTCATCCAAGTTCCCAAGAGCCAAGTACAGAGATGATAATGATAACCAAATGAGGCAGTTGGTGCTCGTGGTTTGCTCAAGAATTATTTCCCATGAACGCTTTCTTTCTCAGTAGCTGCCATATAGGGTTATGGTACAAAGAGTGGGGGCAGTGGGAATGGAAGAGCAAGATATTAACAATGTTCTGAAAGACCCATCAAGGGGACTTCAGTTGCTCCTGTGAGTGATAAAAAGATGTCGAAGAAGACTTCCTGGTTTCTTATCTGAAGTTCCAGATAAGCATTGGTAATGGTTGAGGTTATGAGGAGAGAATAGCTCTAAGGAGTACAGAATATATACAGATGATAAGTTGCACCTGAAAACGAACTCTTAGAAGATGCCCACTGGCAGGGGCTTGGGAATGAGATGCAAAAAGGTCAGAATGTGATTGAGGGGCAAGAATGGTAAACTTATTGGGAGAGAGATGAGAATCTAGGGGAAGAGAAACATTTAGTTGTAAGAGTATATATTAAACGAAGCAACAGTATAAAGTCAATTGAAAAGAGACTTTTAAATTTCAGTAGCACCAACTTAATTAGTAACCTAGAATCAATTTGGTGGGTGAAAAGGGGAACTAGACTATAAAAATGATGAAGACTATTTATGGTGAATTCTATTCAGGTTTAAACACTACTAATTAGTCATATAATCTTGAGTTTTTCTAATATGCAGGTATTCCTTCAAGGGTTTACTATGCATGTAAGTCAGTTCTGAATGTAGAGAAAAATAGTAGTACAATAAGTAATAAAAAAATGAACTAAATGGAGGAAAAAATTGACAAATTCATCTGACTCTTGTGAAGGCGCTCTATTCAGGAAAAAAAGATTTGTGTATCCTAATGTGTAACAAATCACCAACCACACTAGGTTTTACCACCAACAGTTGTCTCATCTCTGTTCTGCACTTAGAGCCAGTTTTCATCAACAACATCCTTTTTTTGCCCTTCTGCAAAGAATATTATGCAAAGTGTAATAATTAGCGTAGGAAAATATATCATTCTAAGATACTGTGACTCAGTGGAAAATAAAGTACAACACGGACTTTCTGGTTTTAATTTATCTTTGGAAAAAATAGTAAATACTTGTGCACGAAAGAAAAATGGAAATACACTCCGAATCAATTCACCTGGATGTCATGGGCTTAGAATGATATGCTGTTATTTAGACTTCTTATGAAGGTCAATTAAAATAATTTTGATGGTATTAATCAATAATGAGGAAAGTAAATGAGGTTATATTTTTAAAATGCAAAATTACCGTGCCCTCAATTATTTTGAAGAGTAAAGATTTTGCTCAAGTAGACACATTCTTACCTAAACAAGCATGTGTGTAGCTGTTTTTCAGTGAATCATTTGCTTTATTTTTAGAATAAGTAAGAGAAGTTACTTGGCTGGCATAGGATAAGTATAATGACTGGCCAGTGCCAAATTAACGACATTCAGAACGTTGGCTACAATTTTGTTGTTGTTGTTTTTTTAGAGACAGTGTCTTGTTCTGTCATGCAGACTGGAGTACAGTGACACAATTGTAGCTCATTGCAGGTTCCAACTCCTGGGCTCAAGGGATCCTCCTGCCTCAGCTTCCTGAGTACCTAGAACCAAAAGTGCATACCACCATCTCTGGTTAATTTTATTTTATTTTTTTGTAGAAATGGGATTTCTCTCTGTTGTCTAGGCTGGTCATGAACTCCTGGCTTCAAGTGATACGTCTCAGCCTCCCAAAGTTCTGGGATTATAGACATGAGCCACCACATCTAGCCTTGCAATTCTCTTAATTTCTCTTGTTTGTAACTTAGTGTTGTAGAGTATGGAACTCAACATGCTTTATTACTGGGGATAATGAGCCCAATGCTTGGTGGCAGCTTGGCTGAATCTACTGAATTCGTAGACGTGGAATGTCATAGTTCATTCTCCTATTTTATCAACCCCAGCCAGACAGAACTATCTAGTATTTATATTTTAATATGCTGCAGTCAATTCTAAGGACAAGATACGTAGAGTTATTTGCTTATAGGCTTTGTTCAAATAGCAACATACTATAGATATGAAGAATTGGATAAAGGTTAGGAACATCTCCAAGGAAAAGCTACGCCATATTTTTTTATACACCAGGATCCCCTGGTTGATGAAAAGACCAAAAATAAATAAATAAACAACAACAACAAAAAGAAGCAATTTCTTTTTATCCCGTAGCAAGCTGTGTCCCATTTTTGAAATCCTAATTTCAATCTAGTTCTAGTGTCTTAGGTATTTGTGGAGTCTTTTTGTTTTGTTTTTTAAGAAAATGGCATGTGCTGTTTTGTTTACTTCTGGGAGAAGGCAAAGCGCTCCATATGTTCTTCTTTCAAGACTCAGGAATACCTTCCTGGCAGTATAAAATAATAATTATTCTCACTGATTTCACAGAACATTAGAAGTCTGAGTGGTTTTTCATCCTCTGTTTGAGGTTCTAAAGAATTCTAGCAATATGTTTTATAATTAGAACTGAAAAATTGTTGGTAAATTGTGAGGTTTTTAGTTTAAATATGTCTATCTCCAGAATTATTCTTTCTTCTTCTGTACCCACTCCCTTTTTTTATTTACCTTTAGTTTTGGATAATTACAAGGTGACAGATCATCAGGGTTATTTTGAAAAAGCAGAGGGACCTATATAGTTTTTTCTCTAAACAATAATATATACTACAACTAGGTATTTCAATGTTAATTCTAAAACAAACAAAAATAAATGAATTAAAGGTAATCTTTTGTAAATTATGGAGAAATTTAAAATGGACTATACCCTGATGGTTTACAAAATGGCTTGTGGGTTTATCTTACCGAGCTAGGGAAATTGCAAATGTAAGGCTCAGAAAACATGGGAACCGAAAGTAAAGTTGCAGCTTGAGTATACAGTTTTCCTGAGGGCGTTATACGCCTGTTATCTAGGGAGCTGTTTGTATTATTACATATTATTAATATGTAATTTATATGCAGTGCACCACATCTGTTTAAGGTAGACAATTAGTTTTGATAGATGTATACACACATGAAATTACCACCATCGTCATCAAGATACAGGACATTTTCATCACCCCCAAAAGAATGCTTAAGCCCTTTTGCAGGCCATTCTTCTCTCCCCAAAGTCCTCTCCAAGTCCCAGAAAACCAGTGATCTACTTTTCGCCACTGTAGATGAGTTGGGCAGGGTAGTCTTTTAAATACTCAATATTTTTTTGATGAAGGACATTGACCAATTTGACAAGATACAGAGAAAAATCAATAGTTACTTATCACTTGGAGGAGTTAAGGATGAGGGGAGTTTAGCATAAATTAAACAAGTGATTCTCAGCTCACCATGGGGTTACATCCTGAAAAACCCATCATAGTTAAAAGCATCAATAAAATGAAAATGCGTTTAATACACCTAACCTACTGAACATCATATTTTAGCCTAGCCTGCCTTAGATGTGCTCAGAACAGTAGCATTAGCCTACAGTTGGGCACAGTCGTGTAACACAAAGCCTATTTCATAACAAAGTGTTGAATATTTCATATAATTTATTCAATAATGTACTGAGAGTAAAAAACAGAATTAGTGTATGGGTATTCCAAGTATAATTTCTACTGAACTTGTATCACTTTCGCATCATTCTAAAGTCAAAATATTGTAAATTATACCATCTTAAGTCAGGGACCACTTGTATAAAGCAATATCTCCCCAAGGGAAAGTGGTATGAGGTTTTTATGGAGTAGTAGAGAAAGAAAAAGCTGTGTCGTCATATGTAGGGGTGTAGCTTTCCTTATGCATGTGTGGTTAGTTTTCATTCTTGCACATAGAACACGTGTTACAGTAATGTAGCTATAGCTCCTCCCTGGGGTGGAGACGTTAGCATGATAATCAGGAAAGTTCACTTGAGTTCATCTATAGACTGCCAGGGTCTGTCGGGGCTAGTTTTAGCAGAGTAGCCATAGGTGTCATGAACAAGCTGTAGGACAGGTTGATTGCTTAAGTTTGTTGCATTCCCATATTCTCTGGAGACCCTCCCTTCCTACTTAAAATGCCAAGTATCACTGTTGCATTTATAATAAATATTGTGCTGTTGATCCTAGCTAGTGCACTACAACAATAAAATAAAAGATGTGAGAACTAGAAAGGGATAAACTTGTCCCTATACAACAGCATGATTGTGTAGTTGAAAAAAAAATCTGTAGACAAATTCTTATAGTAAGTGATAGTAGGTAAAGATCAACATATACTCCAGCTACAAACATGTAGAAAATGACCTTTAAAAATACCATTTATGATAGTGGGGGGGGGGGCAAGGGAAAGCTTCCCCTCTGCCCACTAAAGATTCACTGAAAATGAACTGACAAAAGGTACATTAATAGGAAAAAAGGCATACTAAATGTATTTTAACATGCAGATGGACATGGGAGCCATACACAGTGTGAGACTGGAACAGCAGCCAGATGACTGAGGCTTAAATATTCTCTTCCTGAGAGAGAGATGGACCTGGAGGCAGATATTATTTTGTGAATGAGTCTCTTTGGAAGCTGGACAGGGCAAGTTACAGGGAAAGTGAGAGGTAGAACTGCACAGGAACAAAGCTTGTCTTGTTATGCTGATAAAGTCCCCCAGGTAACTGCTCAGAGCTGCCTTTAGAAGAATACCATGTTTCCCCCAAAATAAGACAGGGTCTTATATTTATTTTTCCTCAAGAACACACCCTAGGGCTTATTTTCAGAGGATGTGCTATTTTCCCCTCAAAGCCTCAGCTTGCAGCACACACAGGATGGCCGGGACCTGACAGGGGAAGCCGACCTTGGTGGTGGGGCTGCCCGCACCTTTCCGGTCCCCTCTGGGATAGTAGCTGTCCCGATGGGGCAGATGAGAAGGGCTGCTCATCTTCTTTACTGCTCCTCAACAAAATGCATAGGTTGTGCAGATACGCTGCAGAGCCATGCCCATCACTAGGTCTTATTTTTGGGGTAGGGCTTATATTGTGGAAATGCTTAGAAATCCTGCTAGGGCTTACTTTATGGGTAGGTCTTATTTTTGGGGAAACGTGGTAGATGAAAAGTCTGTCTGAGTATGGTGACTATTCCTAGTTTCTTCTGTTGATTAATCTTTCTTGATTATTTGATGAACTTTCTCGGGATGGCATCTTAAGACAATTGCATTTTTTTTGAAAAGAATCTTTTTTTTTTAGTCAGATAAGGAAATTCCAGAGAGTATTTCTCCCAGTGCTTTGGGAGAGAGGATTGGAAAGACAGGGAGTTGGGAGAAGGCCAGAGATCTTGGTTCTGAGGCTTATTACTGAGGCCTTTCAATTTACAAAGCAGTCAGCATGCCAAAGCACCATATTTGGGGGAATTCTTTTCTGCACCACAATGATAGCCTCAAAAAACATCTATTAACTAGGAATATAGCTAAAGAAAGACATATGGGATCTAAGTGTGGAAAAATACAAAACTCTGGTAGAAATTAAGGAAGAACTAAATAAGTGGAAGGCTATACCATGTTCATTAACTGATAAACTTGATATTTTTAATGTATTCTCAAATTGACCCATAGAAGTTTCAAATAAAACCAAATTTCAATTTAGGTAAAGAGAGAGATTATCCAAAGGGATTATTAAAATAATTAGAAGAGGAAATGGCAATAGGGTGATCTACAAGCATCTCCAAAGTCATGCTTTTCTTTTATAGTGAGGTACAGTAAACAAGACTGGAGAAGACCAGGTTTGGGGATGTGGGGCTAGCAGGTAAGGTGAGCAAGGTGTCAGTGATCAGACAATTATTCAGGGAATGTTTTTTCTTCTTGATCAGCTGATTCTTGGGCGGGGCCTTTCATTCTGCATATAAATGCTTTAACCTTAGGAACAAGTGAAAATTTAGGGGTCTGGGGGAAGGAGAAAAGCTTGACTAAAGTTTAGTTAAATCCTGTTAGCAGGTGTTTTGTACAGATTAATAACTGAGTATAAAGAGATCAGGTAATCATTTATGAGGCAAAGAATGGAAATTTGGAGGACCTGTGTCTGGGTTTGTCACAGGTGAACAAGGGGTCTATCCAGGAGTTTTCTCTAAGCCATGCTGGGAAGAGTTCTTTGCAATAAGCTATTTCCTGTAACACAGAGATGTAGGGGAGATTTCTTGACCTTTGCTATTTTTGGGGAGCCCAGGGCTCAGGTAATGTTCAACACTTTTAGATTCAGTACAGTCCCAATTAAAATTTTAGGAGATATGTTTGTGGAAATTGGCATACTGATTCTAAAATTTATATGGAAATGCAGAGAGCTAGGAATAGTCAAGGTAATCATGAAGAAAAAAACAAATCTGAAAGACTTAACATAAAATATCAAGACCTATTCTAAAGCTACAGCAATTAAGACTAGAATATTGATTGGCACAGGAGTATTGTAACAGGGGGAATGGCCTAAAAAGGGTAAAAATATTTTCTGTCTCCCTAAAACCTCCCCAACTACTTTGCGAATTAAAACTTTAATCGCTGCCCTAGGCCAGTGGTTGAAAGGGCATGGGAGTGTCCTATGTTCTTTGCACCACAGGAGTTGGCTCAAGGGAATTGACCAGGTGGAGGTCACAGGATTGTCTTAGCCAAACATGGGATAAATCGGAACCATCAACTATAGTTGAACAGCAATAGCCTGAAGCTGAAAACTTCCCCTTCAAAAGCTCTGTATTCCTGCTCAGAGGCAGGATGTTGGTACTTCAAGATGGGAGTCCGCCAACCTCCTCATTTACCTCATTAACTTCTCTGTTCTTTTCCTCAAACCACTTGTTATTCTGGTACAGCCTTGGGGACAAGTTCCTACCTTATGGCAACAGTAGAATAAATAGATAAAGGGAACAAGCAAGAGAATGCAGAAACAGACCTATTAATATATGGTCACCTGATCTATGACTGTGGTAGAATGATTAAATTAATGTTCCCAGTTCTTCGTCTTTTCTGTGTCTGTGCCCATTTGCTATGTGACTTTGCAGTTTCTCCTACAAAAGGATCTGAGTCTATTTCCCTGCCACTCAATTCTGAGTTTGGCCACGGGACTTGCCTTGGCCAGTGAGATGTTAGCAAATGTAACACATGCAGAGGCTAGTGAAAATACTTGCACATTTCCACTTCCATCTCATTCTCTTTGCCATCACAATGAAGACATGCCTGTGCTAGCCTCCTGGAGGGAAACATGTGGAGCAGAGTCATGTGACCCCAGCTGTCCCAGCCGAGGCCATTGCCCTAGGGGTGGAAAGTTGGAATGTCTAAGAAGACTTTAGCCAGATTTCCAAGAAAGGCAAACCTTTTAAAAATAGAGAGGCAATTAATTCTAGGAAAAGTGAAAAGTTGAAATGGAATGAATTTGAAATCATAATAGTTGACTTGGCTTAGTCATGAATAATATTTACCTAGTCATAATAGTGATTTTTAAAACCACATACAGCCACAGATTTAATTAAAAATGTGATGAAACTATATCAAGAGGAGGAAGGAGGGGAAATAAAATGGAAGAGTGGCTGGTGATATAGGAGTTCAATCTTCATCTTCCATAGTAGCAAGCTTGTGGATAATAGTTAACTATGAAAACCAATAGCTATAATGTAATCATGTTAATTGGAAATATGAAGGCAAATGCAGATGCTCCTTGACTTCTGATGGGATTATATCCCAATAAAGCTATCTTCACTTGGAAATATTGTAAATCAAAATGCATTTAATACACTTAACCTACCAAACATTATGGCTTAGCCTAGCCTACCTCAAATGTGCTCAGAACACTTAAGATTAGGCTATAGTTGGTCAAAATCATCTAACACAAAGCTTATTTTATATTTAAGTGTTAAATACCTCATATAATTCACTGAATACTGTACTGAAAGTGAAAAACAGAATGATAATACAGGTACTCAAAGTACAATTTCTACTGAAGGCATATTGCTTTAGCACCATTGTAAAGTCAAAAAAATTGTTAAGTCATTAAGTCAAACATTGTAAGAGGAGGACCATCTGTACTTGAAGGAACAAGTAAAAGGGTTGAAAATGTCCTTTGGATGTGGGAATCTGGTGAAGGCTGACAGGGATATAGACATTTATCATTTTAAGCCTTATTATTAGCTTTTGGATTGCTAAATGGTATACAAATAGTACTGTGAACAATTTAAAAAAAAAATAGTTTGAATAGGAAGCTACCCCAGTCTATGCTGCCCTCTGATCCCCTGATATTGCAATGTGCCCTCACATTATTATTGATTGCCCCTTTCTTACTCTGTCCCAAATTCATGAGACTTCCTAAAATACCTAAAATGTGGAGTGTCTTACAAATGAGTCAAGATTGACTCAATACAGTTGATTCAACACAAGTATAAAGAATATCACTGTTTCTGCAGATCACCCTAACCCCACTTCTTCACTCCTCCTTGCTCTTCTACTTTGCTGTAGCCAAGATGCTCATTCATTTTGCCTAACAGCCAAAGACAAGGGCCACACTAAGGTACGGACACCGGTGAAATAGGACCAGCAACCCAAAAAGAAGACAGTTACATCAGACATAACTGAATGACCCAATGCTGCCTGCTATTACCCCAAGACTGAGATGGGCTCCTACATATGATTTATTTGGAAGGGTTAATTATAAAAACAATAAACTCACAAAGCAGACTGGGTTTTTTTAAGATGCCTATTCCAATATGCAATATTCTCGTGTCCTGTTTTAGGCTTTCAAACTACCATTCGTGGAACAATGGTTCCTCTTGGTTACTCACTTTTTACATTTCTTTTGTTTTTAAATAAGTCTCTGAATTATTTCAATTCTGAAATAATTGAAATCTGAGTATTTTGGTTCAAAATGTCCCTTCATTGGTGATAGGTCAGACAGTAAAATGACTTGCTTTATTATACTATGTGCATTTCGTCTTCCTTTAATTTGTTTCTGTCCTCTTCAGCTATCTGCTTTTTAAAAATTATGCATTGATTATCATTTTGTTGCCCTTGATCAAAACTGAGGTCCTGCAATTGTCTGATATGTACAAATTAACTTGAAGTTAAGGATAATCCAACATCTACTTTCCCCAAGGAAACTTTGCCAGAAACAGTGTGATTTATTTTTAACAAATTTCACAAAATCCCTCTGGCGGGACCTCAACAAATGTCACTTCTGTTGTGAGACTTTTAAAGACTCAGGGAATGTGATTTTTACAAACTTAAAAAAAAAAAAAAAAGCCATGTCTCCCATGTGCTTTCTTTACCATATTCACAATTGCTATGTCTCAGAACTCGCTCTGAACTTGGGGTACTTTTGATCTGCACCAAACATCTGTGATTGGAATAATGAGCTATGGTAGAAGCATCCTTTTCTAAATTCTTCTAATTGGCCACTCTGATGTCTACCAGTGCCACTGGAGAATTTTCCTGGGGAAAAAGAAAATATCTATTTCCAAATTTGTGGAATTTCCTCTGTTTCATTTATGTATTTCCAAATGCCTGTTGAACCCCTTATATAACAAGCCAGGGCCTGAATTAGGGAGTTGATGATAATCAAAATAAACATTCTGGTGCAAAGTGAAGGTAATACACAAACATGGGTGACTCTCAGAGTTCTGAGGTTTCGGGATCATGGTTGGTGGGTAGCTGAGGGTGAGGATGGACTGGTCGTTATCTGACTATGCCAGTATCTGCCATGATACTCTTGTCCTGTGGTCTGTTATCCTTTCAAGACACTGCTGAATCATCCATCCTTCATCGTTAACAGTTCAAGTAGAGCTTCCTCTCACGTCTTCCCAAACCACCTTGACACACATGAGATCATTCTGCCTGTCAAATGTTCGCCAAAGCATCTATGGTACTCTGCAAGACTTCACCTGGTTTTGTGCTACTTTGGGGCAAATACATCATTGTGTTGCTCCTGAGCCCTGCTCTGCTTGGCTGCTTACTGCTCTCTCTGCCTGCATGTACAACTGTATACAACTGTGACTTTTTCTGTGGAGTCATGCTGTTTTCTTGGGCTTTAGCCTGAAAATGATACTCTCTGCTCTCCTGTGTGTCCAGACTAATCTGAATTGCTCATGTCTGCATTTGTTTTAGGACTCCCCTTTTTCGTGAACCTGAAATCTCTGTTCCCTCCTCCTGTCCTCTCTACTTTTCCTCCCCATAAGGAATTTGTATCCAGTTTGCTGTGTGGAGTAGGGGAAGTCAGCCAGAGAGCTCTAACCTTGACCCATCAAAAGTTTTCCCAAACCAATGGCCTTTGCTCATGAGAAACTTCTATCTTCGCCCAGAGAATGTGCTAGGGTTTTGAAACTCAAAAGCCAAGAACATACCTCTTTGTTTCTTTTTATGGTGTTTTCTCCCTTTTTCATAAGCAATGGATGTAGAATGAGTAAATGGCTTAAATAAGGGTTAGTGTTTAAAAATATTTAATAGTTATCTAGTTAGTTCTAGAACAAAACCTAACATAGCTGGAATAATAGAGATAATCATAAACCAAGTTAAATTACTGCAATAAAGGGGAAGATGCTTCATAGTAGAATGCTTGAAGGTGGCTTCATGGAAGAAATGGAATTCTACTAGGTGCGATTTCAGTAGGATGTTTTTGGTAGAGGAGTGATTGGAAAAGGCCTTCTCAGTAAGGAGAATGGCTGCATAAAGAGAAGCCATTTGAGAAAATCTAGGATGTGCATGAAAACAGTTTCCTTTTAGCTAGAACAGTGAAAGCGCCCTGAACGGCCATGCATTCTCTAGAGTGAGGCTGTCTGGCTTTGAATCTTGAGGCTGCCCTTGTAGCTGTGTGACCTCAGGGGAATCACTTAACCTTTCTGTGCCAGTTTCATCATATATCAATAAAAACACCAGTAGCACTGATCACATGGCTTTGTATGAAGATTACATCCCTTATAAATGGTAAAGCACTTAGAATAGTGCCTGAGGCTTAGAAAATGGCTGTGTTAACTGCTGTTACAATTTTGTTAGGCAGAATAGGGGAAAGCTAAGCTACAGAGAGGTTGGGAAGCACCTTAGATGAGGAAGTAACTGGCCAGAGACAGTTTAATGAGAAACTCATCTCTGCAAAACTGCTTAATTTAAAGCAGTGATTCTGCAACAGAATTGTTAGAATGGCACAGTAGCTCATTAGAAATGCAGTCTCCAAGCCACCGTCTTCCCCCACTGATTGTGTTTCAGTACCTACAGGGTGTGGCGAGGAGTCTGGGTTTATAACAGTGATGATTCTAGGATTAGGGTGAGGCAAGTGAGGTACCTACGGTGTAGAATTTCAGGGGCTCACACCCAGGGTCATGCCAGTGCAGGGTTGGCCTAAGAGTGAAGCCTTCCTTAAATTTTTCACGCTTGATGCCTCCATGCCTCATTAGCCTCACTGTGGTCTAAGCCCTGAGATTCTGATGCTGGTGGAAGAAGTAGTTCGTTCATTCATTCATTCATTCATTCATTTGTTAGACATATTTCCTGAGCACCTGCTATCTGGCATTATTCCAGGTACTTGGCATACATCATTAACATTAAAAAGAATTGACAATGATCCTGCCCTGTGTAGCTTATATTTTAGTAGGCCAGACAAAAAATAATAAACAGAATAACAAAGTAAATCATACATTAGTTAGAACATGATAAGGACTATGACAAAAGTAAAAGCAGAGCAGGATGAAGGTGGTGGCTCATACTTAAAGATGTTTCAAAGGAGGACCCAGACTAGTTTAAGAGGATCAGTCTCTAGTCCCTCCTCCAATCCACCGGAAAGGGTTACCTGGAGCTTCCTATATTGCAAAAGGATTCTCAGAGCACTTCCTACCTTGGCAGGAAACATGTTTTATGGGCCCTGGGCAGTGTCTGCCATGGGTCCAGCCAGGGAGGAGAGGGTTATCCTTTCTTTCTCCTCGCCGCCTCTAATATCCAATGAGCCAAAAGTGTTAGCTCTTTCAACACCTACGCTAAGGTGGTTCTGAAATGTACCGCCAGGGACACAGATGTTCTGTTTTTTTGAAAGCTGAAAAACCTCTGGTTGTTGGAAATGATTCTGTGAGGAAAATTTACAGGCAAATTGACTGTAAAATGTCATTGAAATGAAAAAGCAGGCTGTAATGCTAAAAAAAAAAAATTAGTGAAAAGTGATAAATTCTGTGATCTCGTTAGTATTTGTCATGCACAATTGCCATGGAATTTTAGAACTGGAAGGGGACCTTGGCGATCATCTAACAAAGCAGATATGAAATGAGAGGTAGGAAATGATGAGTGCAAAGATCATTTAATTAAGAAAACCTCTTTTGTAAAAAGTGGTAAAGGGAGAGAGCCTTTATTACTGAAAACAGGGACCATGGCCAAGGGTTTATCCATCAGAACACATGGCAATTCGATGTCTAAAGACAGAAAGTAGAGGATACTAAGAGAGCATGAAAGGACAAGAATAAATCAGGAAAATAAATGAGGAAAAAAAAAAGACACAAAGCACTGGACTTTCGAAGTTTGTTAGATTCCGTTTTATGCCATTGCTAATGTACAAACAGAAGAGCATGTCATTGAGAACAGGGCATCTTAAAGCTCCTTATGACAGCAATTTCTTTGAACACTACATTAAGTAAATAAGCTACAATTAAAGGCCACTGATTCTGTGGTCGGGAGCACCAGGGAAGAGAATTAGAGAATACAGTGTTCTCATTCATTCGATAGATATTCACTGGGCAGCAACTAGGTTTCCTTTGAAAGATGTTGACAAAAATAGAGCCAGATCTGCAGTCTGTATAAGCCTATCTACATTGGTTTCCATTCTAATGTACGAATGACCTGCATTTGGGCTTTTTATTGCATTCTGTTACCTAGAGTAGAATTGGGCTTATTCAGCATTACGTGGCCTGGCTAGTTCAGTTATCCTGTCTAAGTGGTCACATGGATCTGGGAAGTTTTGTCTTATAATGTAAATCTGGTCCGTTAGTTGTGGCATCCTATGAGTCCATACTCAGGCCCAGCCAGAGAGAATGCCATTACCAAGAAAATCATCTAGAACAGTGCTTAGCACTCTGAGATGCTCACTGAGTATTTGTTAAATAATTCAAGAACTGGTGTCCTATTTACCATGCATTTCAGACACACCCCCACCCCCTGCAAAAAATAGAAAAGATTCTGCCCGGAAGACTGTCTGTCAAACTGTTAATAATTGTTAACTTCTTTGGATAGAAATAGGATGATAAGGGGCTTGAAGGAAGAATGAAGAGGAGCTTTTAAGTTTTGCCCTATGTAATTTATTGATATCATTTCAGGATAAATAAAAACTTCTCCAAATCAATAATATGTGCTATTATACCTGCAGTACGCCTGGCATTTGGCATACAAGAGACAAAAATATCTGCTCTTGTGGACCTTATATTTTAACAGAAGAGACAAAAATAAATTAGCAAGTAAATTGTATATTAGAAAGTAATATATACTATGGGAGAAAAGGCAAAGCAGGATAAAGGTGTTAGTTGCCAGTTCAAGATGTCTTGTTTTGAAGGTACACTGAGTCCACCTCTTAGAATTTTAGTCTCCCGTACCAACTCTTACCGATTACCTTCTTTAAAAGTTAAAACCTGATAAAGGTAGCTTCTGAGAATTTTCTCTAAACAGTACTTTAAATATGTATGATTTTTGTAATTTTCATGGGAATAGCATACACAAAATAAAGGCTTGTTTCTTTTCACACTAATCCTATGAATTACACGAGCATGTCAATAGCTGAATTCATTTCTGTGTAAAAGGAGCTAAGTGGTGGGCTCTTGGTTTATTAGAGTACATGAAGTCCAGGATGATAACTTGGCATCACCCGATTTCTCATGTAATACCTTACAGAGACGACAAAAGGAAAGATAATCAGGCTACTGAATTGAGGATCCCAAAGTTTGGATTTTAAAGTCATAAAGGTAAAATTTCAGTTCCTTGAGTCGAGATTCTAGATTTTTATTCATTAACTTACTGATCGAGCACCAAAAGATGGATTTATTATTGTCAAACTCAAAAAAGGTAGATGCATTAAAAGGAGTGGCAATTGATTAATTCATAATGTGACTGCATTTCTGTATTTTCCAAAATGATTCTAAGTTATGTTCAAAATATGTTAGGTATATTGTTGGGTTGGGTCTAAACTCCAAGGTTTGTAGGATCTTAATTGCATATGCCCAACAATTTCTTCTGCATGTCTAGTTCTCTTCTCTCCTTGAGGCCAGGGTTCCCTTCTTGCTCCCTGCCTGTTTCCTTAAAAGAACACAGAGCAACAAAACCTTTAGATGTAGCTCATGGCTCTTTCCGTTCTGTGCTTAGGGGCTATACAGGTGCACTGCTAAAGGCAAGAAATCGCAGGCAGAGCTCAAGGAGAGTAACAGTGAAACTGTCAATCAGCATCACAGCTCAGTGGGATGCAACCAATGGGTCTTGGTGCTCAGTGGGAACCAGCCAATCATTTTCACTGCTTTGCGGCAGGAGAGCCTGGCTGGCGATCAGTAGCCAACAGAGACTTTTGGGATTCCCTGGTTAAATACCATCTGTCTCTTCTTCAGAAAACTGTGAAAAAAGAAATACCCTTCCAAAATGAATCATAATGATTGAGCGAGTTGTCAGGTGATACAAATGCTAGAAAGAGAAGAGACTTTGGAATTATCCAGGGAGAAAAAGACAATCACAAGACAATTTCCCCTTTTAATGGGCTCTATATTTGTTCACTTTAGGGCAGTTTCTCCCAAAAGGAGTGATCTTATAATCTTCTGATAGTGATGCATTTGGACACTTAACATATGTCCTAGATATGATTGATCAGTGAAATTTTAGCACTGTCAATCAGAAATTTCTAATAATAGACACACACCTACAAAGCCCTCTACTGGTTCTGTTAATGTGGGAGTTGACAAACTTCTGCAAAAAAATCCCTGTGGTATTATGTATTTCAGAGTTTGTGGCCATGTGATCTGTGTTGCCCACTCTCATTGTGAAAACAACAATAGACCCTATGCAAACTAATGAGTCTGGCGGTGTTCCAATAAAATGTGATTTATGAACACTGAAAGTTTAATTTCATATAACTTCCACATGTCATGAAACATTCTTTTCATTGTTTTTAACCATTTAAAACTGGAACAGTCATTCCTAGCTCTCAGGCAGTAGTTTGCTGATCCCTGTCTAACACGATCTAATCAAGACAGTCAACTGATTCTCTTCATATAATCAAAGCCTAATTCTTTGAGCACGGTGGTGGAGAAGAGCAGCTTGACTTTTGTGCTTCAAGATTCTTTTGCTAAGGACTTTTTCTCAAGCCACTATTGTTACTGCTCCCCTCTCAGTACTCCAGCTGTGCAGGAACACGTTTCTTCTCCCCGCTGCAAAGCCGAGTCCAGGTTTGGACAATTAAGCTAGAAATCCATTCTCTTCTCCGATTTTCTGTTATTTTGTGAAAATAGATGGTGGAGCTGCAAGGTAGTTTATGTATATTCAGGTGAGTGACCTCCACGAGGTGTCTACTCTCCCCCTGGCCTCTGCATGGCAGAGAACACGTCCCCCCTTGTCCACCTGCTCTGTCCCAGCCTGTCTAACCTCCTTACGGGCAGGACTTAGTACAGCTCAGAGAGAGAGTCTAGTGTCCCCTGGACTGACAGCGTTAGGCCTAGTTCCCAAGTGTTGTCACAGGGTCGTCTTTGCATGCCATAGCTGGTGTCAGAATGTCTGCTTTCCTCAGTGGAGATCTACCCACATTCACCCACAGAGATGGGGCTTCGTTCTTTGACCTGAGCAACTAAGAAATTTCATCTTTTGTACCTATACCCGATCCATTAAGAGTGCTTTCCTAGAGCCTTTTGTTTCATATGGATACATTTTCAGGGTCACAAATGGGTTCGATGGAGTTCAGGGATTGGCTGTGGCAGCTACAGGATGAAAGAGTGGCAGTATTCATGTTGTTGACACCCCAGCCCTGGCTCAGAGCCTCAAGAAACTACTTGTATCAAAAAAGTTGGAAGAACAGAGACACTTTGAATTGCAGGGTTGGAGTCTTACAAAATACAGACTGTACCCTGAGCATTTTAAAATTTAACATTTTCAATACACTCAATCATTTGAAGTAAATTATTTGGGCATTTAATATTCTCTGTAAAAAGATATATTTAATACATGAAACTCTGCTACTTTTACTATTGTTGGGAAATTACCAGCGTATTGGAATTTTAATGATATGCATTGGGGAGAAAAGTAGTCAGCTATATTAAATTCTAGTTTAGAAATTTAAACTATTTTACATATATGAGCTACAGATGAAGTAGCTCAACACAATGACAAAATAAATAATTAGAATTTGAATTGATTAATATAATGCCTTAAAATGACTAATTTTATAATAGAACTTAAATTGATTAGTAATATAATACCTTAAATTGATTAATAATACTTTATAGTATTATATTATTATAATATAAAACCCTGAAGAAGTTAAGTTCCTTTGAAGCCATGGCTATGCCTTTACTGCTTGTATGATCTTGGGCAAGGTAGTGAAACCATTTATGGTTCTGTTTCCTGAAGTAAAAAATGGGATTGGAGCCGATCCTGGTGTCATGCATCTGTAGTCCCAGCTACTTGGGAGCCTGAGGTAGGAGTTTAAGGCCAAACTGGGCAATGTAGCAAGACCCTGTCTCTTTAAAAAAAAATGGTAACATAAGTTTCATAGCATTGGTATTTTTTTTAATTTCAGCATATTATGGGGGTACAAATTTTAAGGTTTTGAATAATGCCCTTGCCCCCCCTCAAGCACAACCATCCCCCAGACAGTGCACATCTCACTCATTATGTATGTATATACCCATCCCCTCCTCCCCCCTCCTACCTGCCCAATACCCAATAAATGTAATTCCTATGTGTCCACTTAGGTACTGATTAGTTAATACCAATTTGCTGGTAAATATATGTGGTGTTTGTTTTTCAGAATAAAGTCAAATAAACCTGTAACACATGTTGAACACATAGTGCTCATTAAATAATAGTTGTGGTGGTGATGATGATAAATACAATTATCAAGTTATGGGGAAAACTGAAACCACAGTAACAGACTAAGAAATACCTATTATTACTAAATTTTAATATCCTTTATGGAAAATATTTTTGTAACAATTATTTTACCGTTTTCATGGAAAATAGTGTTGCCAAAATTATTAACTAGTTACTTAATATTTGGTTTTGATCTAGTAACCTCATTTAAACTGTGTGCTACCCTATTTCACAAAACCATTATCACATTCAAAGAGAGAAAACAATTCATTAGTCTTACAGTATGCTTCCATATGTTTCGCATTAATCATAGTTTAGCTGGATAAACAGAGGTTTGCATTTTATTCTTGATGCCATTAGGAAAATTATTGTAAATGAGAAATTGTATTCTAAAAAGCCCTACACATATACCAGAGGCTTTCACATCCAAATGTTAGATGATATCATTTAACATTCTTTTAATCAGAAGTCAGCTTTTTTTGTATAATGTTAGAAAATTGTTATGTGTCTTACGTTTTGTGAATATAGAACTGGAAAATGCAGGAAAGCACCAGGAGAATTAAATAATTCATAATTTTCTCTCAATATTTGGTAATAACCACTGTTGGCATCTTAATGTATATGTAGTGTTTATTTTTTTCTATGAGTGTATATATATATATATATCTCCCTACATTTTTTACTAAGCTGTCATGACTCAACTCCAAACCCACCCTTCTGGGCCTTGCTTTGTAATATCATGGCTGGCACTGGACAGACCATGTGCTTGCTTGCATTTGATTCCTTGGTAGGTCCTGCACACTGAGGAAGCAAGAGGAAAACTGGGAAATGGTAGACTGGCAAACAGAATTGCTTTTTTGTCTCTTTCCATTATCTTATCACCTGCACCTCAGCAAGGGTTCTAATGCCAGAGGCAGCAGTTGATTCTTGTATCCACTGTTGTCAGTTTTCATCTTATTCCTACACTCCCAGAATAAAACTGAGGCCACCTACTCCTCAGGGGTGTGGGTTTCAGCTTGGCAGGACCTCCCCTAAGGGGAGGTATCAACACCAGCCAGCGAGGGTCCCTCCACAGAAGTCTAGGTCTCAGATCCCTGGGGGCTTCTTTGGAGCTTCTTAGTTCTGAGAACTCCAATTTCATCCTTCTGTTGTCCCAGCCTTAGAGGCTCTACCCACTTAGTTGGGTCACTTCTTCTGTGATGTCTCAGGGTTCCTCTTGGCCTGTCCCGTTCTATATCTCTTGACCCATTTCTCTGTTTTAAATTGTATTAAATATCTGTTAAAATAATTGAGGGACCCTGGTTAGTATGACCATATAGAAAGGGGATTCTTGATTTTTGTCTTCCAATTTTCATCCTGGCTTGAACATTGATCATATGACCCAAACTACATTTGGCTAACCCAGTGTAGACCTTATGCATCAGCTGAAAAACAGACATTTCAGGCTGCAGTATCATCGTACCAACCAACTGATCAATTTTGTCTGTGTCACAATCGTTGTACAGCTGTTTAACATTAAAGGCATTTGGTCCTCATTTTATAAAATGAAGGACAAAAGGTAAAAATGTTGATACTAAAGATACACTCTATTGGTCATGGCTTTAATATAGTTTGGAAAAAAACCTGGAGATCATGAAAGTTGGAGATGCATCTTTCACCACTAGTGGATACTTGGCTTTAAGCTCGTCAACACTTGTGTTACATTGTGAGAGACAAGAACAAAAATAAGTAATGTGTACTAAATTCTAGAAATGTATTAAAGATTATGTTTTAAAAGACTAGATATTATTAGGAATATAATACATATTTTAGTTCTTTGGGAATAAAACCTGCCTTAGCACACTAACCTATGGCTAAAATAGTTTCTTATATTAACTCTTTCACACACTTTGCATTTATCAAAGAAGGAGCTTTCAGTAATTTTTTTATTAAAATTGCACATGGACTATGCAGTTTTTCATAATCGGCCTTTACACTTAATCTATTATGAACATCTTTGCCACTAATCCTTCCCCCAGTAAATGCTTCTTATTGGCCATTACTTATTTAAATAATTCCCTATTTTCAGATATTTATTTTGTTTCTAATTGTCCAGTATGAAAATAAAGGCTTTTGAATCTTCTTATAAATAAATCTTTGCATACATTCTTAATGATTCCCTTAGAATATTTGCCCTAAAAGTACCATTGAGGGGTCAAAGCATATAGAATTTTTTAGCCTTTTGCTGTACACTGCTAAAGTGCCCTTTGGAAACTGTTCCATTGACACTTCCACTTGCAGTAAATGAAGACAGTCATTTCCCAGATCTCACCCATTAGTTTGAAACAACAATATTAAGAATTTAAAATATTTTTCTCTCCTAATTCATAGGACTGTCTTGGTTAATTTTTTAAAAAAAAATTGTCTATTGAATTACTTAATACCACATATTAAAACTCCATTTATTATTTAGAATGGAATCATTTTCCTTTTTGTATTTTTTATTTTGGCTAAATAGCTTAGCTTTTGTAGCTATACTCGGGTTGAAAGTGAGCCAAAGAAGTAAAAATGATTATTAAGAAAGGGAGAACAGCAAATAATTAGAGGCCAAGCAAAAGAATGAAGCATCATATTTTTCAGTGAATTTTAAGCCAAAGCCATGAGAAATTGTGGCTTATATTTGTTCTTTTGATTGCAATGTGATTGCGCCTATTTGCTTGTGTATGTTGGTTTATCTCTCTCCTGGTTTCTTTCTCTTTGGTTCATTTTTTCCCTATTAATTTTTTTTAAAAAGTTTTAACGGACAAATAATGGTATATATCTATGGGGTACGATGTGGTGTTTTGATATATATACACACACACACACATATGGAATGATTAAATCAAGCTAATTAACATACCTGGCACCTCACCTACCTACATAATTATCCTAAGAGAGGGAAGGGAGGAAGAAGGAAGGGCTTGTCCTCTTTTCTAACCCCAAATATGTTGCTCTCATTTCTTAGCCTCCTCACCATTCTATCCTCCCCTCTGCTCCTCTCCCTTCTACTCTCTTTGTAAATATAACAGAAATATTAAAATTCAGGTGGATATTATTTTATGTTAAAAGTTGCCAGCATCTGTTTTTTTTTTCTTCCTCAGAATTGTGTTTATTCTTTCATTCATTCTTAGAACACTGTGTGTGTATGGAAGAAATAAAGGAAACATAAACAATGATCTTTACCAATAAGGGCAGGTGCAGGCAATAGATAAAAAGTCTAGGAGTTCTTGGAACAAGTCCAGATAGAAAGTTGGTCATGTGGGAATGGTGTGTAGATGAGTGTTCTTTGTACACACATAGGAAATAAAAATACTTTTTCCCTTTCATTCAGTAATAATAATTTACTTAGTACTGGAATTGTGAGGCACTGTGTTAGGCACTTTGCATTTATTAATTCACTTAGTCTTCCCAACAGTCTCTCTATTATGTCCCCAGTATGTAGATAAGGGATGTGAGGCTGGAATGGCTGGTAACTTAGTGAGTAATGGGACTGGGATTCATATTTAGCTCGACTTCGATGCCCTCACTCTTTGCCCTTTACTCTACTGCTTCTCCCAAGTTGCCCAGTGTGGCCATGGCCCTCTATGTGAAAGAAATGATGGTTTCATCTTGGTTGCTTACTGAGGACTCAAATGGTACAAAAAAAATTCTTACTAGGATTCTAACGGGCAGTGCTAGGACATCTCTCACAACATTCTTTTTTATTCGAGATGTGACAGAGTTGTCTTCTGTGCTTCAAATTTCAGAGTTACAGACTTGAGACACATTTTATATGGTAGAAGTGTTTAGAATCAGGACTTTATGGCCATTTTTTTTTACCTTATTTGAATTTCTTTTTATTGTAGAAACAGGGTCTTACTATGTTGCCCATGCTGGATTTGAACTCCTGAACTCAAGCAATCCTGCTGCTTCAGCTCCCAAGTAGCTAGGACTACAGACAATGCACCATGCCCAGCTCAATGGTGTTTTAGTAATTACCTACTTGACATGAGGAAAGGGTGGCGTATAGGCAATAATCCCACCCCCTCAACATACATAAGCACACATAAACACACATACCTTCCCACCTTAGTGAAAACATCATGAGTCTGAACCTTCTGCCTGAAGACTCCATACTTGGTCTTTAGAGGCTTTTCAACACTTAGCTTTGGAGCACCTTACCATTTCAGCGAGAGCTTGGATAAAGCTAACATACTTTCCCTCGTCTAATCTCATCACTTTCATATAAGAAGAGCAAGTTGAAGCCCAAAGAGGTTCTTGACTTTTTACTTTGATTATTGACTTAAAACCAGCCACCTGACAATTTTCAACTCAGGAACAGAAACAGTGTCTGCTTTGCAGGTTTTGGAAAGAATAAATTAAATGAGGCATGCGAAGTCCTTTACCTAGTGCCCTGTGCTTGGCTTTCAGAAAATAGGAACTATTTAAGGCAAGTTGGCTGCCTCACCAACCTCAAAGTCCACCGTTAATAACAGTAGTAGAAACAATGCAGTAGAAAGAAAAAGGAACACTGAAATAGGTATTTGGACTCCAAGTAGGACAATCATCTTTTGGCCTTCTCACATTTGGCAAATTACCTCTTCATGCCTTGATTTCTTCCTTTTAAAAATAATGGCATGGGAATAACAATAATTTTGAGCTTTTACAGATCATTCACCCACCAAAAATCTGTAAACTTCATGAAGGCAGGGCTTTCTCTCAATTTTGCTGCATTACTCCCAGTGCCTGGTACATACTAGATGATTTTGTGCTAAAGAGATAAGTGACCAATCAACTAACAAGCCCTATTGGTCTTTCCACCCACCCCCAGAGAGGACGTGTATTCAGAAGGTCATGTCCACTCTCAGGGCTTCATGAACTTCAAGTAATTGGCCTTCCAGTTACAGAATATATCACCTATGTAGTTTCTTTTAACTTTCATGTTCTAGGGGTCTACTAAATGACCTGTTAATATGGCATGATGGAAAAGTAAGCAAAGAAGACACAAATAAATAGGAATAGATCTCATGCTTATGGATTGGAAGACTTAATATTATGAATATGTCCATGCTACACAAAGCGATCATACAGACTCAGTCCAATCTCTATCAAAACCCAGTGGCATTCTTTGCAGAGAGAGAAAACATCCTAAAATTGGTATGGACTTTCAGTCCGCCCTGAATAGCCAAAATAATCCTGGAAAAGAAGAATAAAGCTGGAGGACTCTCACTTCCTTATTTCAAAACATACTACAAAGAAATAATCAAGAGAGTGTGGTACTGGTGTAAAGACAGATACATAGACCAGTGGAACAGAATAGAGAGCTCAGAAGTAAACCCTTGCATATGTGGTCAACTGATTTTTGACAAGGATGCTAAGACTACATGATGGAGAAAGGATAGTCTCTTCTTCAACACACGGTGCTGGGCAAACTGGATAGCCACATGGAAAAGAATGAAGTTCACCCTTATCTTACACCATATACAAAAATTAACTCAAAATGAATTAACTAAATGTAAGGTATAAAATTATAAACCTCTAAGAAGAAAATAGCAAAAAACTTCAGAACATTGTATTAGCAATGATTTCTTCAATATGACACTCAAAGCACAGGCAACAAAAGTAAAAATGGATAAATGGGACTACATCAAACTTGAAAACTGCATCAAAGGAAACAATCGAGTAAAAAGTCAACCTATAGAATGGGAGGAAACATTTGTAAATCATATATTTGATAAGGGGTTCACATCCAGAATGTGTGAAGAACTTCCACAACTCAACAACAAAGAAAAACAAAAAACTCTATTAAAAAATGGGCAAAGGATTTAATTAGATGATTCTGCAAAGAAGATATACAAATGCCCCCAAAACATGCAGTTGAGACCACAGTGAGATGCCATCTCACACACATTAGGATGGGCACTATCAAAGTAACAAAAGCTAATAATTGTTAGCAAAGATGTGGAGAAATTGGAACACTTGTACACTATTGGTGAGAATGTAAAATGATGCTACCATTATGGAAAACAGTATGGAGATTCTTCAGAAAACTCAGTGTTGAATTATAATATCATTCAGCAATTCCACTTTAGGGTTTATGTCCAAAAGAATTCAAAACAGGAATCTGGAAGAGAAATTTGCACACCTATGTTCTTTGTAGCATTATTCCCAATAGCTGAGAGGTAGAAGCAACCCAGATGTCCATCAACAGATGAATAGATAAAATGTGGTATATGTGTAATACACACACTCATGCATGCACACAGTGAAATATTATGCAGCCTTTAAAAAGAAATCCTGTCACATGCTGCAACATGGATGAACATTGAGGACATTATGCTAAGTGAAATAATCCAGCCACAAAAGAACAACAACAAAAAAATACTATATGATTCCATTTAAATACAAAGTCTCTAAAGTAGTCCAAATCATATAAACAGAAAGTAGAAAGGTGGCTGCCAAGGGCTGAGGGAGGGTGTGGAGGAATTAGTGATAAATAGGTGTAGAGTTTCAGTTTTGCAAGATAAAAAAGTTCCAGAGATTTTGTTGCACAACACTGTGAATATACTTAACATTCCTGAACCATGCCCTTAAAATGTGTTTTCTACAGTAAAGCAAAATACAATGCTGTAATGAAGCATGACTTCTCTAGTACACAGTTAATGCCATCTATTATGGTAATTTAAAAGAGGTATGTTTGATATTTTGAAAAACTGAAGAACAGCAAGTATCCTGTTTGCACAAGCTGTAACCCAGAACATAGTCTCAGCAAATATGCTGACATTCTTCTTCACTACCGCTGTAGCAACGAGTAAGGCTCCAATGGTCATACAATGCCAAGATGCCTCACGTTGACATTGAAGCATAACCATAGGAGCTTTTGGTTGGAGGCCCACAGTTTAACTGGGAAACCAGTCTATTAGTAAAGTTGCCAACATCATAAGACCATGGCCATTGCAAATGAGTCCAGTCTGGGAGGTAAAGCAATGAGTGTTTCCTAAGGGGAAAATGTGTTATTAAAATCAAATGAATGAAACATGCTGCAGGAGAGATGAGGACCAATCTATAATTTCCTAAGTTTTTATTTATTTATTTTTTAATGTAATAAGTGCTTTATCACTTTCGGTTTTCTCAGCCCAAGCCAGGGATATTTGGGAGTTATTATGAGATTTGAAAGAATGCTGAGTTTTTGATCTTGTCAGGACTGCAAGTGCTTTATAAATGTCAGAGTTGGTGTGTGGGAATCTAGGGCACTGCTCCGGTGTGTACCTTGTGAGTCAGCTAATGAGGCCACAGGAGAGCAGCCATCTGAGCAACTCCCTGAGTAGTCCTGACTTCGAAAACAGCTCTTTGGGTCCACACAGCCAAAGAAGAACTTCACCTTGTTGTTGTTGTTGAATTGTAAATAAGTATGCAGGTTTAAATTAAGTCATTTTCAGCATTCTCCTTGAAAACATTTCTAATAACTTGCATTGCCTCCTTGTTTGAGGGAAGCTATCACATAGGGGTTTCTTTTTTGACCTTTACCATTAGCATCATCTCTTGATTGAGTGTGCCCCACACGCTTAACTCCTCCTGGATAGTTCCTTATATTGGATTCTTTGGTTGGTTGGTTGTTTTTGCTTTGTTTTGTTTTGTTTTTTATTTCAGGATATTATGGAGGTACAAACATTTTGGTTACATGTAACGCCTTTGCCTCACCCAAGCCTGGGCCTTATATTGGATTCTTGTTCCTTGATTCCCCAGAACTTAGTACTGTTCTTAGTATCATTTTTACTACATAGTAGGCTTAAAATAAATACTTGTCTGGGAATGAATGGAAGCCAGACTGGTTTAAAGTTTCGAGTTTAGCACTATGATTCTGTTGTTGCGTATATGGCCTTTGATTAAATGAGTCTGACCTTCATTATGGCCTGCGGGTTAATTAAAAGAGAGATGACCGTTGCAGTGGTTGCAGTTTGTTTTTAGCCCTGAGATTCCTTGACCCTCAATTATCAAAGAAAGTAAAGCCATGCAGAAGCATTCATATTGGAAGAGACCTTCAAATTCTCTTCTAAAGCATTTCACCAAGAGAAAAGGTTTGTGGTTCCAAATAAGGTTATGGTGCCTAGGTTTTGAAGTATCGGGTCAACTGGCTCCTTTATGCAGGGTATCACAGGGGTTTCAATATCGAAGTATTCAGTGTGTTCGTGGATAGTACAGTGACTGGAGTTTCTGCAGTTGGCCACGGGCAAGGATGTATTCTGCCATCTTTCACTGTGTGCTATGCACCATAAGGTGTTCTCCAAAGTGCATTCCATATCGCCTGAGTTATGAAGGTTTTAATTGTTTTATAAAAATTGAATTCTATGAGCAAGCAAGTTTCAGAAACATGGGCTTGAGCAAAGTAAGATTTTCAAAGCTTTGTTATACTTACATGCTTTGGGACTGACTCTCTAGGAGAATGTGAAGTGTGTGATCTTCTAGCCTGAAGATTTTCATCATAAAAACTTTTTAAGAATTTTCCAGAATTAATGTTTTATGGAATCCACCTGGGGCAACCACACTGTGTAATGTTGAATTCAAATTCACATACACCTTTTAATAGTTGGTCTATTTGCTGTGGCATTGTCTATAACATTTGTTCAAATACATTATGTTTATATCCTCTTTTTTATATAAATCTCTATCTGGAAATCAAACCTTGATTGTAGGTACTTAGAATCTTAGTTGTTCAAGATTATTAAGATAATCAGGATCACAGTGTAACCATCTTCCCCTGTTGACTACACAAATAATGAACCACAAAGGAGCAGTTCCTATATAGTTTGATATTTGACACTGATGAGGTGTAGCATCAAAAGAATAGGTTTTGAGGTACTTACTTGATTTTTTGTGATGCTATATGGCTCCAAATTCTTAGAATTGTGGAGATGTTTAGTGATTGTATGTCCCAACCATGTATTCATTCACCCCATATTTATTGAACATGTTCTATGTTCCTAACAAAAAATTGGATCATCATCTCTATTCCTATCTGATTTTTGAATTCCCTCAAAATAATTTATAGACAGTTCCTGGAGACTTCTAGCAGGGAGTGAGCATTCTAATTTTTTGGTACAAATGTCTTATTTTATCCATGAGAACACTGAAAAGGCCAAGTAGTGAAAAACTTGCCCAATAGCACAGTTAATTAGTGGCAGTGGCAAAAACAGGGCCCAGATATTTGGATTCTAGCCAGAGCTCCGTCTAGTACTGTGACATAACATACACATGAGGGGTAATTTTTTTAAACTAATGATTGAGTTTGTAAGACTAGAAATAGGAATTTCTCCAAGTTGGAAAGTATATTATGATCCCTATAATATGATTTTTTTATTAATCCAGTGAATATTCATCGCATGTATGTCATGTACTACATCCTGTTTAGTATTTTGCAGACTAAATCTTCATTAAGTTTATATTCCAGAGGCTTCCATATCCCTTGCAACTATAGACTTAACTTAAACTTGTATCTATACTGATGGTTATTGGAAATATCCATCGAAAAGCAAGAGATGTGGTTTGTGGAAGGTACCATCCCGTTGTTGTTTTGGTTCTGACCTTGATGTACTAGGTCGTGGGCAGGTGGATTTTTACTCCTCAACAATTGTTATTGGACCTGTGTCTGCAAGAGGAAAACCCACTGAAGGGTGAGGAGCTTAACCTCTCTCTTAAAGGGTGGCCAGCAGAGAGCTTTCTGTTACGTGGTGAGAATGAGAATACAATTCCCAAAAGATGGTTATGACGATGACTTTAAATCTCATGTGAATCAGATATGATTCATTCAGGGTCACTTCATGAGGGCTTGCAGTATATATGACAATGTGCTAAGCATGGTGGGTAATACAAACAATACAAGGAATTTTGGTGAAAGATACTAGTTTAACCAAGGGGGACACACACACACACCCACACACGCGCGCTCTCTCTCTCTCTCTTTCTCTCTTTCTCTCTCTCTCATACTCACCCTCTTTCTCTCTGTCTTGCACACAATTCCATATAAACTAAAATGGTTCCTGGATTGATACCATATGATTACATGCCAAATGAATGGTGTAGGCAGTGAAGCAGACATACTTTTCTATATTATTAAAACCTCCTATGTACATGTCAGCATGTGAGACCTTGACAAGTTATAGCATCCTTCTTAGGCCCACTTTCTTCATCTGAGAAAAAGGAGTGATGACAGTATGCAATGAAATCATGAGAGTAAATACAGTTACATAGCTGCTCATACAGGGCATGTTAGACAATGGGTGTTAAATTTTGGTTTGTGTTTTTCTTTATCTCCAAATGTCTCCACAGTTGAAGAGATAAGATCTCAGTGAAATAGCAAGATATGGTTTAAGTAACTACTGAAAACTCAGTGGAAGAGATTTGTAATTGGAATGCAAACATGTATCAGTTGTATTGTCTGGCAATGAGTAATGTAGTAATAAAATTATTTCTGCACTGTAATCTCAAAAGATCAGAGAAATCTTCCTTGAATATGCAGGAATTTTGAATCTTAAGATCTTAGCAATGAGATGGATATGTTATTTTCACCTGGACAGCATTTATTTCTCCTTTTCCTATAATAGCATACAGATTTTTACTGCAGTAATCTGCCCTTCCTCCATCTTAGTGGGAGATAAACCCAAAGCTCATAGTGCACACCTAGAATAGACTGTTTAGAACTTCTATACACCCAGACTCACCTTGCTTGCCTGGTTACTTTCTTTCCTTAAGCCTTGAATTCTAAGGGTAACTCCGTAACCTTTCATTAAACTCCTTTTGTGGTTAGGTCAGTAGGAGTTAAGAGTTGCAAGCAACAGAAACTAATACAGGCTACATTTGGAGTAAAGTAATAGCACAAACAAAGACAAAGAAATGAAAGATTATAAGGCGCAATGAATAAATAATGCTAATAGGTGGCAAAGTTTATGCTAAAGAATAGAAAAGAAGGTTAAAAAGATTGAATGGAGCTGAATTGTTGAAGACCTTGGAAGACAGCCATACAGGCTGTCATTATATAAGACAATAATCTATTGTAATGTCAGAAACCTGAAAGGGTAAATGCCTATGAGTTTTATTTATTTTTTCAGTATGATAATTTCTGAACCAATGTACAGGATATCCTAGATATCTTTAGAGTAGACTATATATCCTGAGACTGCAACTTGCATATACTTTTCTGTACAGCAATTTCTCACCATTTGAAATGCGTCAATGCCTTGTTACCATCAATAGATCCTAATCTCCCTGAATGTAGATGAGGATAAATCGTGTTTCGGGAGGAGCAGTGGTCTAGGATTCAGCAGGATTTGAGTCCTCATTCTGGTATGGATGAGGTAAATGAACATAAACAATTGTTTAGACATGTCCAGACTTCTATTTTATTGTGGACTGGTACTGGTCCGTGGCCTGGGGTTTGGGGACTGCAGTGGTATGTGATTCAAACACTTAGTACAAACAGAAATTTCTACCAGAACAACTACACCAACAAAACAACGGCAACTACGACATTTAATGTTCTGTGAATGCTCACTATCTCACTGTGAGATAATCTATTTGTTGTCCTTTGTTTTTGTTTTAGATTTTTCAAATCAAGTTTGTTGTCTGTGTTAGGCAGTATACTTAGTATTGCAAATATATTTTTAAAAACAAAATTTCTATTTTAGGATAATTTCAGATTTATACAAAAATTATGAAAATAGTGCAGAGGTTTCCCATATACCCCATACCCAGTTTTCTATATTAACTACCTACATTTTTTTCATGTAATTCTTATATCTATGAGATGAGTACTGTGATACACACCAAGTGAAATATAAGACTTCTTTCTACCAGTAAATGACTTTTTGTAACAGTGCTGTGAACTGATTGTTCTAGACTGGAAATTTCTGAGAAACTGAGTAATAAATACAAAGCCCCAGGGGGGGAAAAAAAAAGACTTCTTCCTAGTTCTTTTTATCTTAAGAATATATCTCACTAAGAAAGTTATTTGGATTAACCCCTTTTTTGTGTGGTTATGTTATCGATTTAATATGGAGTTAAGTTTATTTGCTCATTGTCTTTGAGTTTAGGGTTGGCTTTTATACTTTCAAATTTATTTTCTGAATTATAAAATATTTACATATTGAGAATTAAACTATAAAAAGTTGTACTCAGTCTCATTTTAACTGTTTCACCTTGTTTTCATGTTCCCATAAGTAACCATTTTTTAATTTTCTGATTTATCAAGTGTGTGTGTATAAACACACATGCTCCATATATATACACACGTACATATGTCCGTGTTGCATATAAATGAATATATATGTACATGTATGTGTTTATTTACTCAAATTTACTCATATTTTTTGCTCAAAAGGCATGTATATATTATTTTGTACCTTGTTTTTTTTTATTTCAGCGTATTATGGGGGTACAAATGTTTAGGTTAAGTGTATTGTTTTCCCCCCTTTCCCCCTGGGAGTCAGAGCTTCAAGCATGTGTACCTTGTTATATTTACCTAACAGCATATCTTAAAAATAACTCCATATTTCTTCATAAAAGTATATGAACATTTTCTTTTCATATGGGTAAATAGTACTCCACTGTGTGTATGTACTATAGTGTGTTCGACCGGTCTTCTGTTACTAGGCATTTATTTTTTTCCCAATATTCTGCTGTCACAATTAATGCTATCATGAATATGTGCATTTCTTGTTTAATTCTTGTGGAAATATTTTTTGTGGGGGTCAAAGGATGAATGCTTATAGAATTTTGTTAGATGTTAAAAAATTCTTCTTCACAAGGATTGAAGCACTATACAATCTAACTAACAATCTTACCTCTTTCCCTGTAGCTTCAGCAGCATAATTTGTTGTTAGACTCTTAAATGTGGCAATTCTGATAGGTAAGAAATGAATGTAAAACGTGTTATTTAATTAATGTAAGACCAGTTTGGTTAAAAGGCTTTATGCAACATTTTAGAAATTAAATTTTTGCCAGGCCAAGTACAGGGCACCTTGGCATTTAACCAGAAGGGTGTAAAAGTTATTTTGTAACTATCGCTTTGAGAATCTGTAATGTTGTTCATCTGAAGAAAGAATTTTTGTGTCTCAATTTTCTTAGTGGATTCGTGTGGCATAGAGCATGTAGATATATGTCCAAAGGAACAAGCTAATTTTTTTTCATGAAAATGTATCACATTATTCAAACGTGACATCTAGACTCTTCAAAACACTGATGGCTTTTTTTTAATGTACTTGGCCACATGTTTACAGGCTCCAATATCAGATGATTGAATGATAAGACCTAAACTGAAATTTTTATTGTATCAAAAAGATTTTAATAAAATATACCTTTATTGGTGAACATATCCCTTGGAGCTTGCCAACTGTGTTTTATTTGAAATGTATTTAGAAAGGATGATTTAGATCAGAGAAACTGTAAATGCCCTTTGGAAATTGTAGATGCCACTATTATGAGAAAGGCAAAAGTTAGCTGAATTGGAGGGTCTGACTCTACTCTTCCTTAGAGATCACTGCTTGTGCACTCTAATGTCTTCAAAATATCATTTTTTTAAAGAAACAAGTTATAAAAAAAATAGTTCAATTGCAAGGAGGGTACATGGCTTTTGGTCCTAGCACTGTCCTTTATAACCTAAAGCAAGTCATTTAATATTTCTGGACCTCAATTTTCCCTTCTCTAAATGTGGGCAGTTAGGGTTAGTTGATTTTTAATGTCCTTTGTAGTTTGAAATATATTCTTGCTTTTAATTATATTATCTATCTTTGCTGTCTATGTTGAACCCATGGCACTTCCATAGGGACTGTGTAATTCTACATAGACATTACCTTGTTCTTGAGTTTTCAGAATCCTTCCTAAAATTATTATTTTAATACCACTTGTAAATAGTCTATTTATTATTATGTACCATAGAAGTTTGAAATTTGTGAGAAGCTACCATTTATGTAAAACTACAGGAACTAGAGATAGGGAAAAAGCATGTTTACTGATGATCTACATTTGTTTGCAAAAGAAATGCTCGTTGGAGCTTTCTGGATTTTGGATTTTTGAATTTGGGATGCTTCACTTATAATATAATGCAAATATTCCCAAATCTGAAAACATCCAAACTCCAAAACACTTCTGGTCCCAAGCATTTTGGATAGGAGATATTTAACTTGTTGAAGAAAATATAGGGGAAATGCTCTACAATACTGTTCTCGGCAATTATTATTTTTTTTGGGGGGGGATGTGTCTGTAGAAACACAGGCAACAAAAGTGAAAATACACAAATGGGTTAGCAAACTAAAAAGCTTCTGCACAGCAAATGGAACAGTAGAGTGAACAGACAGCCTTTCAAATGGGAGAAAATATGTTCAAATGGTACATTGCATAAGGGATTAATATCCAAAATATGTAAGGAAGTCAAACAACTCAATAACAAGAAAACAACGTGATTAAAAAATGAATAAAGGACCTGAATAGACATTTCTCAAAAGAAGACATACCATTGGTTAACAGGCATATGAAAAATATGTTTGCCATCATTAATTATCCCCAAAATGCAAATTAAAACCAGAATGAAGTATCAACTCACACCGGTTAGAATGGCTATTATCAAGAAGGCAAGCATTTGGCACAGCCAAAGAAACTGTCAAGAGAGCAAACAGACAACCCACAGAATGG
>VBSM01003214.1:6060712-6128203 GCA_008086735.1 Cheirogaleus medius
AGAACAAAAGTCATTCTATGAAAAAGACACCTGCACTCAAATGTTTATAGCAGCTCAGTTCACAACTGCAAAGTTGCGGAAGCAACCCAGGTGCCCATCAGTGCATAAGTGGATTGGTAGAGTGTGGTATATGTCTACCATGGAGTATACTATTCAGCTTTAGGAAGCAATGGTGATATAGCACCTCTTGTATTTTCCTGGATAGAGCTGAAACCCATTCTACTAAGTGAAGTATCTCAAGAATGGAAAAACAAGCACCACATGTACTCACCAGCAAATTGGCATTAACGGATCAACACCTATAATGGACATATAGGAATAACATTTATCTGGTGTTGGGTGGGTGGGAGGGGGGAGGAGGGGATGGGTATATACAAACATAATGATTGAGATGTGCAACATTTAGGGGATGGTCACTCTTGAAGCTCCACCTCGGGGGGGGAGGGGGGCATGGGCAATATACGTACAGTAATATTTGTACCCTCATAATATGCTGAAATAAAAAAAAAGGAAAGCAAGCATTTGGCAAAAAGGGAACCTGTACGCACTGTTGGTGGGGATGTAAAGTAGCATAGTGCTTATGGAAAACACTGTGGAGTTTCCCCCAAAATTAAAAAAATAGAACTGTATGATCTAGCAATCCTACTACTTAGTATATCTCCAGAGGAAATGAAATTAGTATGTCAAAGGTATATCTGCACTTCCATGTTCATTGCAGCATTATTCATAGTAACCAAGATACAGAATCAACCTAAGTGTCCATCAGTGGATGAATGGATATACAAAATATGGCATATATACACAATGGAATACTGTTCAGCCTTAAAAAAAAGAAAGAAATCCTACCATTTGCAACATCGATGAATCTGGAGAACATTATCTTAAGTGAAATAAACCAGGCACAGAAGGATGAATATACCACATGATCTCACAAACAAAAACTAAAAATGTTGAACTCGTTTTCGTGGAAATCGAGATTAGAATGGTGGTTATCAGAAACTAGGGGTGGGAGGGGGGGTTGGGGAGATGTTGGTAAGTGGATACAAAATTTCAATTAGACAGGAGGATTAATTCAAGGTATCTGTTGCACACCGTGGTCACTATAGTTAATAAAAATGTATTGTGTTCTTGACAATTACTATGAGTAGATTTTTTATGTATTCTCACAATAAAAAATAAGTGTGGTAATGCCTATGTTAATTTATTCAATTTAGCCATTCCACAGTGTATACAAATTTCAAAACATGTATACAATAAATGTGTACAATTTTCATTTATCAATAAAAATAAAGATGAATTTCTACATATGAAATACAAGATTAGTTTGTTGATGTAGGTGTCTTTATAAAGCCATGATAATACTTATATTCCCAGCTCTCTCTGAGGTTGCCACCCATGAGAGTCTTGCGTCATGCATTGTACCTCTGAAGTGGAACATAAACTTCGTTCAGAAAAGAGTGGAGACAGTTTTGTCATTTGTATTCTGTTATTTACTCTGCTATTCTAATCTCAGATCCTTAAAAACATTTTGTTACAGGGATGAGATGAACATTTCAATGAAATCCAGGAAAAAGAATACCTTAATGATACACATTTTGAAAAAATTACAATGAGTATAAGAAAATGTTATATGTTAATAGAGTTCTATGGCCAAAAAGTATTAGCATGATTGAAAACTGTGCATGGCTCTTTGAACATTGGTCTCTCTGAAAGTGGCTTGCTATTATAAATACACTTCTGTTAAGTGTCTTGATGTGAGGCTTAACTTATTCAATTGTGAAAAAATTTAATTTGGTTTTTAATACTGTAGTGAGACATATTTTGGTTTTAAGGATTATCTCAAAATCAAATCCTAATCTTCCTATGAACTATAATGTTGTCATAACTTTATAGATCAGTAGGGAATAATGCTAGCCATGGGTCTTCTGAGCTAACCATAAAATCATATTTTTTTCTTATTTTCTTTTGCCTTTCCTTCTGTTGAATTTCACATAAAAGAAATTAATGTGGGATAACATTGCAATAGATTTTAATATCTCATTAACATTAAATTATCTTATTTTAATGCAAAAATCACTTCTTGTTCATCTCTTTATGCCTAGGTGAAGAGCTAAGAATGCTTTAACCCAGAGATGCTTGAAATTTTGAACTCTGCCAAATTTGTTTAACTGTCTCAAATTTTTAATGAGGCAGAGTATAAAGAAATTAATTTTAAAATAAAGATGTTAATCTTTTCTGCCCCGTACATAGACAGGCACAGAGACAATAATAGACTCTTTAAGAACATTAATAAGTGATCTGTTCTATACATATGTGTGAGAAGTTTTTATTAATTATTTCTCTATTTTTATTTATTCATCCTAAAAATAATGGCCAAATTCTTGTAATGATATGCTTAATGAAGGAAAGAATCTCTTTAATAGAATTTTAATATTAATAATGGTGTTAGACTTATTAAAATGCTGTTTTGGTATTGTCATTCAAGCAACTTGAAAAACATTACATAAATCACTCTTTGAGGGGAAGAAAGAGAAGAAAAGGGAAAAAAAATGACTCAAGCTTAATTTAAGATTGGCAAGAAAGAAAATTGTAATAGGCTTGCTATTTTATAAGATGGTGACAGTTTAGTAGACCTTAACCTCACCACATTTTGAGGCTGGGAAGGAATAACATTATGACCAGCAATTTGTATTTGGCAAAATTGAATTTGGTCAACTTCAGTTCCCTGAAGTAGAATTTTGCTGATATGACTGTTGTTGCCTGAACCCTCTTTTGAGGTCTTGGTGAGGTTGGCCTGAATCTTGTGTGAAAAAGGCCATAGTCATAAGTTGGATGTCATTTTTATTCTATTTCCTGGTCACAGTTTGTACAACTACCCATAGTCATTTCTTTGCAGTCTTTAAAACTCTCTAAGTGGCTGAAAGAATGGCAGAGTCCCTATTCCCTGCATGGCATGTGTAGATTTAGCCTGCTGCTATAAATAGTAAGTGAATTAGCATATTTTTGTGGCTTTTATGCTTATCCTGAATTTCCAGGAAAAAAAAAAAGAGTATGCCCTCTTTATACTTAACCCTGTCTCATTTCCACCTCCATTCCATAGGACACCTAGTATAGTGTGTTGTACCTAGTGAAAGTAAAATCATCGCATTCACTCACTCGCTGTCTTTCCTGTCATTATTTGGTAAAATAAATGTGTCATCACCTTAAAAGCGATGAGACATTTATAAGGAAGAAACATAATTTAGTCACATAAGTGTTTCTGGACAGTTTCTTCCTCTATTTTTTGTGTCATTACTTAGTTGAGATTTTCAAAGCTGGTCAAAAGACCTGGATTCTCCTTTTTGTGACCTTGTGAAATTGATTGGATTTTTATCTACCTCAGTTTATTCATCTTTATAAGAATACTCACATCCATTCAACTTTTTCTATAAGAGCATTGTAAGGATGAAATTGGGAAAAGGATTGTACACATTTTAGGAAAAAAATAGATTTTTAAAATTGTTAATTCAATTTGGGAAAATTGGAAAAAATACATTGATAATGTACGTAGACATATACGTAAATATCCATGGACATATATATGTGGGTCTGTACATTTCTTTAATTGAGGCAGAATTTTTATTCTTGTCAGAAATAAGTTATACAAACCTGTGTCACAAAAGCATTCTGAATCTAATATTTTTGCATATTTCTTACATTGGGAAAAAATATTTTCACATGGTTAAGGAACACCGTGTCTGCTAAAATGAGTCCTTGTGATTTGAATAGGTGAAGCTTCATTGAGAAGTGGCGATAACTCTGTAATACTTTATTGAGGTCAGACTAAAAATAGAAGACAGAGCCTTGGTGCTTACTGCTGTCTCTTAGTGACATCGCTGCAAATGCCATTTCCGCCATCTAGACCTCAGTTGATTCAGTGACAGCTGAGGCCCACCATAATCCTTATTAATGGAAAGACCTGATAATCTCATTTGCTTTTGTGTAGCATTTGAAGTTTTCGCCCTATTTTGGAGAAGTATTTTACATTAAAATACGGAGAGGCACAATTCACAAAAACACCAAGGCAACTAATGCACGTTTTGCTTTGGTAGTAACAGTGCCAATTTAGAATACGATCTTTGCAATTTCAGTTCCCAGGTATAGGGCTTTGATATTTTATTTCTTGGGCTATTTCAACCCCTTTATAGATTTTGATAAATACTGGAGGCGGAATATAGGACAAAATTAATATATACGCATTGTTGCTTTCAGTTAAAACCTGGTATCATTTTTATAAGTATTTAACAGTTCACATATATTGGAGCCGTCATGGTGATTCAAGGCTTAGGGAAGGAGCATTTCCAGTTTTATTTGTTATTTGCTTTGAAAAGCTCTGCCTTTATGAGTGTATATTTCTGGAGTTTTATTGCTATAGACGTGCTGCTCCTTAGGTTTTCAGTTTACACTTCAGAGTCCTAGCAAGGTACCTTGGAGTTTGTTCCATTTTGACATTGTGTGCGTTCTTAAATCTTAGCATGTCCTGATGCTATGAAGAATTCACTCACGTATCCAGCAGAGTCTAATAAGTGCATCAGCTTTTCTTGACTTTATAACTATAAATGAAAATTTCCAGATATAGGCATGGAATTACCTATTGAAAATAATCAGAAAACAGAATTCTATCTTCAAAGAAAGCATTAGTAAGTGATGGTAGGAATGGTGGACTAGATATGCCAGTAATATAAATGGAATGACACAGGAGAAAATCTCTCATGGCCTGAATCAACTTACTGGAAGCTAGGAAGGGCACTGGGGACAACCTTGCCAAGATGACTCTGGACGTTTATTTTCCACTTGGTAAAACACGAACATCTCCCAGTCAAAACATGAAGTCAATTATTCTCCTCTTCAAGTCCATTAGGCTAGATAACAACCCTGTTCCCATTTCTTCCCTGCGACATTTCTACTGGTAGCACAAAAATCTTAGCAGGAAAATTTCAGCTCTGCTCTTTTCATTAAAAAAAAAAAAAATAGAAGAGACTACTTTTAGAAGGAATGAGCTTCCTGTCATTGGAAATAATTGATCTCAGACGTTCAGACGAAAGTCAAGTAGAAGGAGTTCCCATGTGGGACAGAGATACTGGGCTAGGAGATTTCTGAAGTTCTGTCTGTTGCTAAGATTCCACATTTCAGGTCTCATCCATTTACAAGTGTTGACTGGTGGGGGCAAGGTGGAAAATATCAATAATTCCTAAATTTTGAGATTTGTACATGTATAGATTCCGCTTTATACTAGTTAATCCATTTACTTTTTAAATATTTTCTTTTTGGAGAGAAGTGGGACACGTTTTGAGAAACTCATATGTAGCATCTTTCATCAGTTTTTATTGGTGATTACCTTGTAATTTGTGAGGTGCGTTGGTATTTTTGGTGGTAGAGAATTTCAGGTTGAAGTTGATATTTTAAAGAACTCTTGAGTGAAGTAAAGTGGTCAGCTTTTGAAGTGGGATTCATTCTGGACTTGTTTTCTTAAACTTTTACAAAACTCACTTTTTGAGGGGCATAAAAAGAATGCTCTGCTTTAATTTTAATTGAAACTTCACAGTAAATAACATTTTTAAACACCTGTTAAAAGAAAAATATAGTTCTTTGTCTTTGAAAGACACATAATTAAAAAATATTTAACTCTTATGATTTCACTGGAAACTGCTAGGCCTGTCTACTTGCTTAAAATTTTTTTTCCCCATATGGTATGAATGGTAAAGCACCCTTCAAGTTACCTTCCTGTCAATCGCATGTTACTAATTTGCTTTTTAAAACATGGATTTCTCCCACCTGGGTGATTCTAATGTACCTCCCTCATCAACCCCAAACACTCACCCCACACCTACATACTACTGTGATTCATTGCTCTGGATGTAAATAATAATTGTAAATATGAAAACAAGCGTTCTATTTGGAAGAACGCAAAGGAAAGTGAATGGATGTCAGTGTGAAGTTTTTTCCTACCTTGGAGGTATTGGTTTATCAGGTGAAAGAAAGAGCTGATAGTTAATTCATGGGAAGTAAGGAATTTTGACTCTTTGAATTGAAAGTAGTGGAATTCATAGCACAGAATTGTGAAAACTAAGGGCTATTGAATAGATTGTGAAGAAATTTAATTCTACCAAGTTATCAGTGGAGATTGTTGGGTGGGTGGTCAGAGTGATAGAAGTATCTAGAAACCGGATCCCATGAGAGATTGTTATGGTACGGAGGTTGCCTCTTCAAAAAAAAAAGAAACCTGCTATGATAGAAGCAACCTGAATTACACTAACTTGCTGTAAGAAAGGGGAATAACAGGATTCCAAAATGAGGCTTTTGGGGAAAGTGAGTACATGTTTTCTGTTGCTCCTGGTTTGGGTTTAGAAGTCCCTAGGGCACATTTCAGTTCTGTGGGTAAGACTTTGGATCTGTTGATTTCTTAAGGAACCAGTTGATGCAAATGGCATGGGTTCATAGGAAACAGGTTGGATTTAGCTTGAATTTGTGATGACAGGGGCCAGAATGCTATGTTTATGAGACTGGAGAGCACGGGGCTGGCATTAGCGATGCCCTAGAAGAGTAAACGGCAGGATGTGGTGACAGATTGAATGCAGAGGGGGGATATAAATGGCATTACTGGCTTTGTGGCTGAGGTGACAGCAAAGCAGCAGGGTGTAGATGGTGTGACAAGTGCTTTCAAGGACATCCAAGGACAACCACAAATGAACAGTGATCACAGTGGGCATATCTTTTCAATAAATCAACATATGTGATAAGGTAGGCATCCAATGAAGGTAAAATTAAAAGTGGCTCATAAATTAATGAATCCAATTATAATCTGTATCTTCTTTGACTTCTGCTTGGCCTTTGTAACAAATGTCAACACAGAGAAGTTACAAATTTGTGTTAACATAGGAACAGCTCTCATTTATTGATTGTTCACATACAATATAATGGGCATCATGCTAAGTGTTTTATACGTATTTTATTTAATCTGCACCAGTACAATTTTCACCCCCAGTATGTAGGTGGCAACAATGAGGTATAGGGAGATAGAGAGCCTGGCCCAAGGTTGCACAGTCAGTAAATGCTCGAGCCAGGATTCAATCCTAATCTCTCAGACCCAGAGCCTATTCTCTTAAGAATTGGTAGCCTACATTGTCATTAACTTTCTGATGATGGCCTTCCTTGGAGGCAAAACCATTATTCCTCAGTTAGTCTCTGAAGTGGGCAAAACGTGAAAGGGTATGGCCCCCCAAGAAGTGGAAGATACTTGTTTTGTGAAACAAGCATATAAACAAACAAAGGGCAATATAGATTTGTAGTGTTGTAACCTTCCATCAGTATCATCATTAACGACAACTGAACTCTACTGAGATTCATTTCCACATGAGTTTTAGCCCCATTGGCTACATTTTAATTTTGTGAGATGGCAGTTTAATAAAAATCAGTGGGTTTTGATGTAACTAGTCTGTCTCAAATCAACCAAAGAAAGAGCTATGTATGGATATGGAGTAAAGGTTATTATTATCTAGGAAAACCAAACAAACAAAAAGACTTCAGCTACACTTAATTTGTAGAAATTAAGTGTGGCTTTGAAATCCTTAATGAGTTATAATTCAAACCAGAAAACAAAGATAATCACATAATCCCCTTTAATCCAAAATCCTGAGCAAATCAAAAGGCCATATGCCTTCGTCCCAAGCATTAGGTCTTTTTCTTAAATGTGATTTATAGGACATGAGTTTGGTCTGTAGTCTTTTTTTCAAACTATATATTAAAAAAAAAAAGATCTTTCTATACCAATATATAGAGTAGGCAAAATCTTCCTCCATTTAGGGTTTTAAGAAATTTGAGTGAGAATGTTTTACAAAAAGTTAAACATTATCGAAAGTAAATATTATATTGGTAGGCCATTTTGCTAATTGCAGGAAAGTCACTTAAAGCTGTTTGTATCTATTTTATCATCTCTGAAATAGGCATGAAAATGTCTTCATCACTGATAGCCTCGTTATGGACCTCCAACACAAATCTATTCATGCCACTAGAAATCAACACGACATGATCCAGGTGTCAAAGGGCCCTTACTTTGAAAAATTTCTTTTTTCTCTTGGTGTTTCAGAGTTAGGTGAACTTTAGTACCCAATACAATACTGCTTCTTGACTGAAAATACTCCTTAAGGATAAGAAATCTATCAAGCTACTTTGAAATATTAGCTTCTTAATAAACATAAAATAATTGGCACATCGTAAAGATTAATGGGGTATTTGTCAAACACACGAAGCTGCTTACAGAAAACCTTTTATGAGCACAATTTATTTAAAAGACTGATTATAATTTTTTATTAGAATTACAATAATGTATCTAACTAAGATATTAACGAATACATACTGTCATTTGAGAATTTAAAGTGGAAGAATACACAGAACCATGAAATGATATTCTGTCTCTCCACAATTTTGTTTTCGGGACCACTTGCTCAGCATTCTTCAGTGCTTGCTGTTGTTCCTAGATCAGAATAAACAATTTGTTATAAGAATGAATGCCCAGTTTGCCTGTAGCTGCAAAACTACAATTTGATTATTGTCTCTCTCAATAGTACCTTTAAAATCTCCGCTGAATTATAGAGAATAAGAATGAGCATTTACTGAAATAGTTACTATAACTGACAGAAGAGAATTTTTGATTTAAACTCAAAAACAAGAAAAACAGGTGATATTAAAAAAAAAAAAAAACCTGAAGACTACCTTATCTTTTACTCAAGAGTTTGCCTCAATTTTATAGAAGAGCAATGATATTTATACCACATAAGAATTGACACAGTTGTGTGATTTTTACTTTTTTAAAGGAAAGAAATGGCCAAGTGCAGTGGCTCACGCTTATAATCCTAACACTCTGAGAGGCCAAGGTGGGAGGATTGCTTGAGCTCTGGAGTTTGAGACCAGTGTGAGCAAGAGAGAGACCCCATCTCTACAAAAAATAGAAAAAATTAGCCAGAGTTGGTGACATGTACCTATGATCCCAAGTACTCAGAAGGCTGAGGCAGGAGTATTGCTTGAGTCCAGGAGTTGGAGGTTGCAGGGAGCTAGGACAATGCCACTGCACTCTAAAACCAGGGTGGCAGTGAGACCCTGTCTCAATCAATCAATCAATAAAGGCAATAAATGAATAAATGAATAAGGCAATAAGTGAAAAGCTTGGGCATATAGCAATTTACTTGAAATTATTTGGTAGGCAAATATTGGAAACAGGATATATTCAGGAACATTAACTTGTTATGGTTACATTACCTTGCATAGTGCTGAGCATTTAGCAAACACTTAGTAAATGTTTAGTGTTCACATACATTCTATAAAACCAGCACATTTACTGATCATCACCTATATCATCAGCATTCTTAATCATACAAAATATTTTGATATCCAAAGATTCCCTAAAGGTTATCAGCTGCTTAACATTGAGGCTGGACAAGGAAACAAATGGAAAGACTATGAGGAGGGTTGTTTTAAAAGGGAAGGCATAGAAAAAACTAACAAAATAAAGGGTAATGAATTTGGTTTTGAACTTGATGAGTATAGTTAGAAACTAGGGCCATAGGATAGAGTACTAGAGCTGTAGATTTATTTACAGTTGGGAGGAAGGTTGATACTATGGTAACCCAAACTCTGGGCTCACATTTCTTTGATGGGAGCAGGACTCATGTACCATATAGACATGCTATTCAGGAGGATGGAACAGTTGTTTTAGAATTTTATTCTTTTCCTCTTCTCATTTCTAGTTCTCATGGATCCCTTTTATATATCCTCTTCCTCCTCTGTCTTTCCTTGATGTGGATTGATTAAGACAGCTTGAAGTATAGCTTTAGAATTGATCCTCAGAGGCAATATCAGTAGCCATTACAGCATTAGATTGGGGGACTGAAAAAAATAAGTCCCCCAATCTTGAACCATAAAAACAGGCTGAGAAATATAAGTGCTTCTATCAAGGAAAATGAAAACAAGAGTAGAGTCTACCTCTTAAGTAGATGAATATGCTCAGAAATTTCCTTTAAAACCCCCATAGGCCTCTATTTAGCACCTTCATGCTTTGCTATAATTACCTTAAATTTTTATGTTTTGCTTTTTAAAATCCATAGTGACATGGGTTAGAACTCTGATGAGTGAAATTCTTCAATATCCCTACTTGATTATTTTTGCTTGGGTACTTGTGATATCTGCTCCTAAAACTAGATTGTTTCACCCTCAGATAGTTCTAACTAGTGAATAGCTGCCTAGTGCTATGGCAAAAACCCATCTATCTACGTACTTACCTGTGGATTCTTGTTCTCTCCCTCTTAGGGCTACAACAAACGGCCTAAGACCCATGTTATGCCCGTGAGCCTTGCACATGCTGTCTGATGATTTCACTGTCTGAACTCTGCTTCCCTGAGAAACTAATGACAATAAGCAGTGTTTCTTTTACATATACATGCTATGTAATGACTGACATGCAACATGCATTGTTAGGACTCTACTTATTCCAAACCTGGAATGATTTGGCAGACTGTGAAATACTACTGGAATCATAGGTCCCTCTGAGTATATTAGCAGGTCTGTTAGTATCTCCTGTAATAGACACATCTCATTTATTTGAGGCAGTTGTGGGACTCTGCCTTACCCTTCTTCACAATTCACTCCATGTGTATTTATTGAGTAATACAGTCTGTAGTTCTACCTGTACATTGCCCTAGCTCCCTAGTGTTTTTCCTCCCATTAAAAGGATCATTTATCCCATCAGAAAAGACTAGAGACAAAGATATAGGAATTTTCTTTTTATATACAAAAAACAAATGTCTTTGAACTCATCTCTAGAGTATGGTAGCTAGAGATGAAGAGCTGGCAGCAGATTGGCTGAAGGGAGTTCTTGGTGCATAGCTTTTCCTTTTTGGAGGATAATATGTGTGTGTGTATATATATATATATTTGACAATAGGACACCAGAGAAAGCTCGCTAAATTGCAACTCATTTCGCCTATCCTAATAGAGCCATGATAAAATTTTTAGCTCAGTAGAAAAATACTTCATAAGAAAAGAATGTAGGCTATATCCATTGCTTATGTAAAATATCAAGATTTGCTCCAGAATTTATCCATAGAAAGGCAATTATTTGTGCAGTGCCTTTGCAGTAAAGTATAATAAAACTGAGTAATAAATGTTATATTTGAAAACTGCTATAACTTCCACTAATTAAACATCATAATGGCAATGCTGTAACCATAGCTCGTCTGTCAGTTGTTCTGCGAATGGAGTTACACTTTGACGAAAGCTGTTGATAAATAAGGTGGTATTCTAGAGGCAAGCACTAAAATCTCGGGCACTGAGTACTAACGAACGGAAATATAAGGTTGAGAGGGTGTTTAAAGGTACCTGCGAATATTCATGAAACTTAAAACTAGTTGGAGCATTGACAAATGAAAAAACATTGAGGGGGATAGGAGTTGGAAACAATAATCTTAATAGTATCAACAGTTGTGTGTGCAGAGAAAAGGGAACATGTGGCCATGGTTAGATTTAGTCAGATGAGAACACAGTTTTCCTGCTTCAAAGGAGCTTAAAAGTAAATAACTCAAGTTTTTTAAAGACACACTTTTTTTTCCCCCAATAGTGTTTTGTAAGCAATTGCTGAACTGCCTTCCAAAGTGGGTATGTTATTTTGCATTCCCACCATCAATGAATGAGAATTCCTATTGCTCCACATCCATATCAGCATTTAGCATTGTCAGTGTTATGAATTTGGGACATTCTAATAGGTGTATAGTGATATTTCACTGTTATTTCTTTTTGTAAGGCTCTAATGACATATGGTGTGAAGCATCTTTCCATATGTTTATTTGCTGTCTGTCTCTTTAGTAAGATGTGTATTTGTATGTTTTAGCCCATTTTTAAATTGGGTTGTCTGTTCCCTTATTGTTGAGCTTTAAGGGTTCTTTATATATGTTAGATACTAGCCCTTTATCCAATATGTATGTGTTCTGTAAATATTTTCTCCTAGCCTGTGGTTTGTCTTTTCATTCTCTTAACCCAATAATGTTATAGTTATTTTAAAATCTAAGTTCTAACCCAGAAGCTTAAATAAGTGTCCTCTAGTAAAACAGAAGCATGTATGGGAGGCCTGAGCCCCATCCAATCATACCCTCCCCACTGCTTCCATGAGAGCTCATTAGAACCTAGGGCTGTGCCACACAGTTTGGAAAACAATAACAATATTACTGTAGGTAAAAACATGATTTTCCTTTGGAAGTACATCCTATATCCACTCGTGGTCCATGGGATTAATGTGAGCATGTAACTAAGGTCCTGCAATTATAATCAGTATTTGCTTCCACTTGCTCAAGGCATTGGCTCATAGATGGGAAGGTGATCAACTGGAGACAGTCTCTAGAGTTTGCTAGAAAACTTAAAAGAACTCATACTTTTATGCTGGATTTAGACCTGGACAAATGTCGTTATGGTGTTTCAGGAAGCCACCATGCTGGCACATGGAAATTGAGTGTAACGCCAGTAAGGAGGGGAACAAAGCCAAGAGATGGAGGAAACAGGTGGGTTATCATCATACGATGCCCCAGGGCAAGCCATGCCCAATGTGAGACCTGTGCATGGCCTTCCTATTACTAGCAACAAAAAGAGCCCTACTGATACAAGATGGGTATATTCTACCAGTGTATAATTCATTTCTGATAAAAGAGATTATGGTTCTGAAAAGATTGTCCTATTATACCTATGACAATTGCCTTTAAATCAAACTCCAGAATCTGATAGCATGTGGCTTTCCTCCTCCCTCACCAGTTTTGGTATGTGAGCTATACAAAGAGAAGAGAAAACTGTTCTAATGAGGAGGAGGAATCAGTGGCAGTGACTAAAGGATGCAGTTTGAGTTAATAATGTGGCCCATTATTGCAAATCAAATCTGGATAACTATGCATGCGGCCTCGTTGACGTGGGCTTTATAATTTCTTTGCGTGTACAGTTTTGTTCTGAAACAGAAAATCAATTGTATCGCGCCATGTGACTTTGGAACAATTTATATCAGAGCAAGAAAAAAGGAAATGAGCAAACAAGGAACACAGTTCTCCATTTCTTAAAAATATATTTTGGTCATTGGTTTAACTTGTCACCTCAGCAAGGTACTTGCTGGACAGGGCAGAAAGGAAATGGGACTGGAGAAATATCAGACCTGGATATGCTTCCTACAGCCAAGTGTAAACGTGTGTTTGCTGAGAACAAATGTAGCTCCAAGCTTTGTCAGAGATAAATAGAGTTGTTCTGCTATTGATTATGAATTAACTTCATTTCTTAAAGAGGCAGCCCTCTTCCATCTCCTATAGACAACTTTGGCTAAAATATAACACAGTTTGTCCTCCAGTTGAAACCACTGTAATTAAATAATTCACTCTTAAGGATTCTGATTAATACAAATCTATTATGTAAGAGTTCATTAGAAAATTTGATGTGTGTCAAATGACAAGGTTATAATTAGATGCTGTTTCATTTCATGTGTGATATTTTTCTTAATTCTTTATAAATCTGAGAGCTCAGTAATCTCTCCTCTCTCTCTCTCTTTTTTAGTGGACATAGGGAAACAGAGAGAGGCAGAGAGACTTTTATGAAATCGGTCTATTCTACCTTACCTTCTCATCCAGTGATTCTTGAAGTAAACAAATACAGTTTAGTGCATAAGATAGAAATATGTGGTGGATTTTTTCTCTCGTGTGATAAAAAATGTTTATATATACTTTTGATGCTGTAATATACCCAAGCCACATTTAAATAACTAGAAAAGTTAAAAAAGAAGACTCTCATATTATTTTTAATATTAGTCCTCCGTCCTGCCAGAGAGAGTAACACATCACAAATTGATCAAAATATGTACAGGTAAGGTTTTTCTTCCAAATGTTCTATACATGTGAATAGGGCAAGATCACAGTGTGCCCTCTTACACACTCAAAACAAACCTTATTTAGTTTATAGTATTGTCTCTTTGTGTTTAGTGTAAGGACAGTAATTTCATATCTAGTTAGTTTTCAGTTTATAACAGTTAACTTTTCTGTCACCTGAAGTTAAGAATATCAACTGAGCATTTTATACATACAACAAGTCGATGTTGCTAATTATACGTATGTTTTTTTTCAAATGCTCCTACTCCCGTCACCAAAGAACCAAGGTTGTAACCAGTAGGACAATGGACTGCTGAGCCAGAATTTTAAATAAAATAATGTTTAAATAAACTTTGGACGTTTTACCTCTAAAGTCATGTCAGATGTATGGGTGCACTGAAAAAGTCAATTGAAGTAGCTACTGAAGTCACACATTCTATTCTCATTGGTCCTCTTGGCACCTTGCCTTTATGCCCTTTAAGCTAATTTATATAACTTATATAATTTAATTTATAAAACAAACTGAGACACTTTGGGGAGGGAAAGAGGATCCTATTATAGATCCATTAGAGCAACTGGCATAAACTTGAATGGAGCTGGCAAAACAGTCCGTTTTCACCTTAATTATAACATTTTTTAAGGATACTGTAAAAGTTAATGTTCATTCAGTAAATATGTATTGAGTATCTCATATGTGCCAGATACTGGAGGTACAAAAAGAGTCACAGTCCCTGCCCTCAAAGAGATTATCGTTAAGTAGCAAAATTGAGAACCAGCACAGTCCCCAAGAGTAGGAGGAGAGGCTAATAAAGAGCAAATGACTCATTTCACCAGTCCAGTTTTGTATGCGTGATTTTATGCTTCTGTTCTTATTCAGTGAATAACCTGCAGCCTGCATTCTTCTGTAGAACATGATGTTAGAGCCAAGATCCTTTTCAGTGGAGAGGGTCTCCATCCCCCAAGTAATGTCAGCTGTCCCTGGTCTCTGAACAACTGCTTTATCTTCTTGTGCTTGCCCATCTGCAGCCCCTGAAAGTACAAAAGGCTGAATGCCTTGGTCCAAGCCCTCTGGCTGTGGATCAGGCCAAGACTAGATTTTTGTGTGATATAGGCCCATGTGGCTGCTGAGTGCTTAAATGGTGGCTAGGAACTGAATTTTTAGTTTTATCTAATTTTAATCAGTTTGAATTTAAATAGCCATGAGTGGCTGGAGCCACTCTGACAGAAGGCACATTTGTGTAGTAAAATGCTCAGAGCCAGGCTTCTTCAATGACCTCCCAGGACCACAGAGAGCCAAGAGCCCTTATTCAGGCCGGGGCTCAGCTGTGGGTCGATTGTTCATGTGGAATGATCCCCAGACCTTAGTCTCCTACAGCCTGTTTCACAGTGTTATTAATGGATGTTTGAGGATGTTGCTTTTATTATGATATTAAGCTGATAGAAGAATTCCTCAAACAGTGATCTCCTGTAGCTTCTGAAATTCTGGGTTTGACCTGTCCAGGAAACTGACAATTCTCTTATTGGACAAAGGCATTCCAAATGGTGGCCTCGCATTGGGAAAACGTGGGGATTTCTTTGAGGACCTCATCCATCCCTGAAGTCATTCCACTTTGGGACTGGGCCAGGGGAGCATCTTTGAGGAATGAAGGATCAGATTTGGGTACTGCAAGGAGGAATGATAGGAGTACCAAGCAATGGATAAGAATAACTTTTTAAGAAGAATTTATGAGTATGAAGCTGAAAAAGCTGTCCCATCACAGATCCTCTCTAAAAGTTGAGCAGATAAATATGAAAATTACTTTTCTACATTAGAGAAAAAAAAAACTTGGTTTTCATTACAGTTAATATACAAAATGCTTAGGAAATAAAGCCAGTGAAATTAGTTTATGGCTGTTCGATGTTCACATAGCAGCCCTGGCTTTTAGGCCTGGCTTTGTCACCTACTTTGGAGTCTGAAGAAAGACACTTATTTTCTGGGCCTCAGTTTCGTTGCCTGTAAATGGTGACACTTATTTCTTCCCAGTCTCTTTCATGTGGTTTTGTGAGGCTTACATGGAGTAACAACATGTGTCGGACCTACAAACTGTTAGGAAAACATAAGGTACCATCACAGTTTACTGGGCTCTTCTGTTTGTGCTTTTGTATTTTTGTTTTGTAGGGTTAATCAACATCTACTTTATTAATCTAGAGTAGTGATTGTAGTTTCAAAGGGTTTAAGATCCCAAGTGGTAACTTAACTGAGTGGATCGGCCAGGTAGGGACCATGGGGGATTTGAGAGTTTCACCCTCGTAGAAGGGGCAGCCCTATTTAGTGCTGTGCTTCTAATGTGTGTGACAGTGAGCCTGGGATTGCCAAAGTTTTTTTAATATATTAGAGTTATTTCAATATATTGTGCAGGACAAACAAAACTCATTTATTGTTTATATCCAGGCTGCAGGCCACCAATTTTCAGTTGATGCCTCCCTCCAAAAAGGATTTAAAATGAATTACATTCAAATATAGAATGCAGTAGGGGAGAAAAGCAGAGGAAGGAATCAAAGAACTAGAATAAGCTGTTTTCTGTTGATCAATAAGAATTTATTAAGCTCTGTTAGGCTAAATGCTTTGGGAGATGCTAACAAAATAGAAAACATTGTCTCTGACCTCTCAGAGCATATAAGGTCTCTAATATAATAAAGGAGATATGCAAATGAGTGAAGTCTTAGAAAATAATAAAAAGCCAGGATGCAATTGGGTGTGAGATGGGTCAGTATAGACCAGTGCCACTCAGTGTGGTCTGCAGACTGGCGCCAGACTGCATTGTTACTCATCTCACTCATCTCAGATGAGATGAGAACAGAAATTGAAAGTAAATGCTTAGAAACTTCCAGAGCAATTGGACAGAGTGCTTTTTTGTCTGCTTAATCTAATGAAGAGTTGGAGCTTGTATTTTTAAGTTTTTCTGTTTTATTTTTTAATTTTCTTTTTTTTTTTTTTTTGTAATTCACATGTATTATATTTTACAAAGTATCAATCAGCAGCACGTTGACTTAAAAACAAAAAACAAATAACAAAACCTGGTCCTTCACTACTACTGGTAGACATCAGTATTCAAGAAGTTGGAGGATGAATAATTTGCTGTTAGATAGGAATTCGGGGTTCTGGACTAATTTATGCAAAGATTAGTTCTTTAAAAGCTGTCAGAAAAATCACCTTCTACTGAGTTTAAGACAATTCACCACAGCTGTTTCTAGTCTGTGTTCAAATCCAGTAGGTAGGACAGAGCAAGGAAGATACCCATGCTTGAGATTAGGAGAGAAGGGCTATGAAAAATGGTAGCCCAGATTGGGAGTTGGACCTCAAACAGATTGAGGAGGGTTTCTGTGTAAGAGTGCAGGCCAGTGCAGGCTGCCACAAGCTAAGTAGGGTGTTCATGCAAAAACCCTATATCTAAATGTTTTATTACAACTTTATTCATAATGGCCCCAACTAAAACAACTGAGATGTCCTGCAAGGGGGAAATGGTTAAACGAACTGTGGTACACTAATACTGTGGGATGCTATGCAGCAGAAACAAGGAATGGGCTTGTGATATATTCAATGATTTAGATGGCTATCTAGGAATTATACTGAGTACAAAAAGCCAATCCCAAAGAGTCACATACTTTATGATTCTATTCATATAACTTCCTTTAAATAACACAATTATAGAAACAGAACAGATTAGTGGTTGCCAGGGATTAGAGGTGGTGATGGCGCAGGAGGCAGATGGGTGTGTTTATAAAATGACAACATGAAGGATTCTGGTAATGATGGGATTGTTCTTTTTATTGACTGTATTAATGTATACATCAGTCTGTGCATCCGATAAAATTTCATGGCGCTAATACATACACATATCAGTACATGCAAGACTTTGGAAATCTGGAAAAGATTGGTTGATTATATTAATGATGATCGTCCAACTTTGTGATATTATGATGCTGTACGATGTTCCTTTGGGGGGAAACTGGATAAAAAGGGTGTGTGGGATCTCTCTGTATTACTTCGTACACTTGAGCATGTAAATCTACAATTATCTCAAAGTAAAACATTTAATTAAAAAAAAAAAAGCCAAGCAGGGTGAGGAGGACACCCATGTAGGAGGGCTGCCCAAGGCACAGTGTCAGAAAGAGCAAGCTGTGAAGGGTGTCGCATAGAGAGGCTGCCCAGCATGTGGTGCTGGAGCCTTGAAGGATGAGAAAGACACCACTATTGAGCTGGCGTGGGGGTGATTCTGCACAGGATTCCAGAACCTGAAAGGCAAAAAGGAGGGGCTCCATGTGTGGTGGCCAGGATGTCAAGGGTGACAAAGTTGTCCCCACAGAGAGGTGGCTTGTTATGGTAAGCAAGGTAAGGAGGGTATTCACACAGGTTGCCTTCAGCACTGGGAGGGTAAAGGTCAAAGTGGTTCATGAGAAGATGTCAGAAGCTGACCAGGGTAAAGAGTGTGTCTGCACAAAGAGGCAGTCTGGCATAGGGTATGGGCGCCCAGGCAAGGAGAGGAGCGTATGTACATGGGAGGGTAACTTGGAATGGGAAGGGTACCTAGGTGTGGGATGTTGGAGCCCACGTAGGGTGAGGAAGTCATCTGCATGGAGAGAGAGGGTTGCGGCAGTGATAGGAGATTAGTTACATTCGGGGAAATTATCTAAACAGTAAATCTATTAAGGATAATAAAAGCCATATACTTTCTACTGTTGGAGACCGGAATCAAAAACATGGAAAAGGAGAAAATTAAAATTAACCTGGTGGCATTGGATTGGAATTTGAAGTGATGCTATAAAATTATCTTTTTTATGTATGTATAATACATAAAAGAACATCTATATGTATATTTCCTGTTTGTTTACCGAAATAGCATAGAAGCAGTGCCATCCCAGTGGCACTTAGCACACATGGCATTCAAATATCGACTTCTATGTATAATTATTTACTAAAAGAACTAGAGGTCCCTAAAGAAATGACTGATTCTAAGGATAGAGCAAGGAAAGTAGAAGATGAGTGTGAAGCATCCTGTTTAGAATAAAACAGGCCAGTACTCAAATAATGATGGGGAGATGCCAAAAAGACACGCAGAGGCCAGCTCAGAGGAACTTGCACTGGGACAATAATGGCGACAAAATAAATGACAGTAATGCATTATAACCCATTAAATAAAATTTAAAAATGAGTCTATACTGGTAGAAATTAGTTAATGATACACTTTATCCATCAGTGAGTACTAACCTTGCTTCATAGTACCTCCCCCTAAACTACAGTCACTTTACAGTGGAGAAGCCCTGCAGAAACTACCCTAATTAAGACAGCCAAATGGCCATCATTAGTAATTGGGGAGTCAAAATTGGGTGCCATCTGGGAAGCAGCAATAAGAGCAGACCATCATTTGTGTGACATTCCTGCCAAAAATGCAGACCTGAATCAATCTAATCAAGACAAAACATCAGACAAACTCAAATTAACATTGTCTTCAAAAGTATCAAGATCCTGAAAGTCAAGAAAAAAAATTGAAGAACTATTTACAGATAAAAAAGACTAAAGACACGTGGTAACCAGGTTCTTTTGCTGTGAAAGGCATTTTGAGACAACTGGCAAAACTAGAGTGGAGTCTGAGGATTAGGTGGTAGTGATGTATCAGAGTTAATTTTCTGACTTTGATGGATCTATGCTATGTAATAGAATGTCCCTGTGTAATAGAATGGTGTATAGGAAATACACACTGAAGCGCACCATAGGAATGGGACATTGGATTGGCAATTTTACACCTAAGTGTTTGTGTTTAACAAAAAGTTATTTGTTTCGTATTGACAGTATTTTTGTAAATTTGAGATTGCCTCAATTTTTAGTAATAATTAAATGATAAGCAATAATTTAAAAAGCCAGAACCACCTAGGAAGAATTTAATAGCTCATTTCTTTGGTATTGATGGTTATAAATCCTAGCATAAAACAAAATATTGCATCATAATTGCAAACCTGTAGCATAGTCTCTCATTTTAAACTATTAGGGAGAACCGTTTAGTACAGGGGTCCTCAAACTTTTTAAACGGGGGGCCAGTTCACTGTCCCTCAGACCGTTGGAGGGCTGGACTATAGTTTAAAAAAAAAAACTATGAACAAATTCCTATGCGCACTGCACATATCTTATTTTGAAGTAAAAAAACAAAACGGGCAAAAACACCCGGTGGGCCGGATGTGGCCCGCGGGCCATAGTTTGAGGACCCCTGGTTTAGTATAATGAACACCCATCACCCAGATTCAACATTTACCAATGCATGGCCAATCTTGTTTCATCAAACCTCCTTTTCCCTCCTTAAAGGACAATTTATAAGAAAATTCAGACAACATATCATCAGTAAACATTTCAGTGTACATCTCTGTTCAATAACATCTCATATTACCAATAAGAGCTAGGGGAAGGTAACTAGGTTCACCATTGCATCCCCATTGAGACCAACGGCCATTGCTAACATTAGAGTGGGGAGGGCTGATAGTCTAGTTTGTTAGATGATAAGTACATGAAAACAGACATGAAACACCCTTTCATAGTCTTCTTTGTCCCTGGCATTTATTTCATACTGCTTCCTCTAATATCTTTTCATCAGTCTTAGCAATTATCCTATCACCATATTACCTTTAAAACATTTGATGATGATAAATAAAGGGAGAGTTAAACGCTCATTCTTTCTTGTATGAACTGCAACTCAGGGTAATCAAATAGTTGTTCAGGGAAAGTTATTCTTTATAGAAAAAGTCCAGCTAATAAGTGAATGAGGGATGATAGAATTTGAATACCACCATTTTGCATTCCCTATTGAAACAGGAGATCCAGGCAATTATTAATATCACTAATGGTTTATAAAACTATGAGGTGAAAACCACATGGGGACTTTTATAATGGATGTACTGAACTGATAACACAAAAACTCAATGATTAATCTTAACAAAAAGAGAGACAACCAGACATTATACATTCCCTAATGTAAAGGTATAAGAAATACACAAACCACCTTCAAAATTAGCTGAAAACTTGAACCTGAAACTAATAAAGCCTCTAGTCTAAAAGTCAGTTTATAGGAAATCGCAGGGGATGCATGAGTCCTTTAACACCATGAGGATACAACCAAGAAAAATCTAGAATGTGAGAAACTCTAGAAGACAAGTAACTTGAACAAAAAATAGAGGAAAAGGAAATTATTACAGATTAAATGAGCTCTCAGCAATATGCTAACTAAATGCAAATGTATGTGCATTTGATCCAGATGTGGGCCTTCCACCGGCTTTTAAAAGAAAGAGTGGCTATTCATGTTTTCTAGGTTAAATATTTAGAGGCTTCATTAATGAGAGAAAATGGGTCTTGAACAACTAAGCTTCAGGGAAAACAAAAACCACCCACACAACCCCAGCGACAGGATTCAGATTACACTGTGTTTATGTCTGATACATGTAAATGGTGGCTGCCTTTTTAACATGCCAAATTACTAGCTTTTTATTCTGACCCAAGCTTTGTCTCTATTGTCTGTAAAGATTATCAACTCCTTGCTGTTACATAGATGGTCTTTCCACTAAGCATAATTCACGCCATCACCAAAATCACTCTTAATGTTTCTGTGATCTAAATATTTTATGTTGTTTACATTTGTTTGTTCTGCTTTCCTGGAGACTTCTTTAGTCAGCTGTAGTTGCATAAAATCAGCACATTTTCATCTCTGCCACACAGATAGAGGCAGGAGACTGATGTGTGACAGAGAAAAGAATGCTTAAAACAGTAAAATTCTATTGAAAAAAATCGATAGTTTGTTTTCTGTTTGGAAAAAAATAAAGTTATAGATTTTTTTTTTCTCCCTAAGACACAATATTGATGGGTTCCATTAAAGCCCATGAGAAATTAGATTTTTAATGGAGTTGTTCTTTCACGTACGCTGAACAGATTGATTTAGGAAGTTCTATTCACACCAGTTGAAGGCAAGTGTGGAAACAGCTTCATACAAATAAGGAATATGCTAAAACTAAGACAAAAAATTTTGAAACCACAAGCAGAAGATAGTATCACTATACTTAAATATGCCTTTAAATAATTTTGTTTAAAAACTGTCCTTTTGGTGCTCCATTTAAGTCACCAGGTAGTAAAATACCATTATGTAATTCAGCACACCTTCGTGTGAATGGCTTTCCACAGGCTGGGAGTTTTGTCATTCCAGACCATAGAAACAATGAGAACAGCATCCAATCCATGGATATCACCTGCTCACATCTTAATAATGACCACTTTAGGCCTAAAACATGTAATTAAGCTCCCAGCACTAAGCATCTCAATGAAGGATATTGCTAAGTAACCAGTTGGCAACCTACTTGATTAGCATAAACAGAAAAAAGCACCACTTAGACTCTCAGTCCTGGGGCACCAGTGGGAACCCTTTTCATTTGTAGCACTTCGTAAGCAATTTTGAAAAGAGGAAGGGATAATGAAGATTATTACCCTGTTGCCGTGTTGGCTACACTTAGCTTTAGGACTGGAAAGAGTAAGAAACTAGGGTATCCCATTAGCCCTTTTCCATATGAATTATGAAAGTCCTGAATTGTTAAGTAGGTTTTATTCAAGGTATAAGAAGGATTCTCTGGGGGCCTAATCATTGGAATTCATTTTTGATCTCTTGAGTGCGCTTCCTCTGGTTTTAGACTTGGGGTGATGGGGGGCTCCTAACGTGACTCAAAAAGCAAGCAATGAAAAGATTTCCTGAAACAGGATCTTGGAAAAATAGATTACAGCCAGTGTTCATTCGATCATTTAACAATAGTTTGATAGCACCTCCTCTGTGCCTTGCATCGTAGGAGCATACAGCAGTTGTTTACCCTTCATGCAGTTTATGTTCTTTTCAGAGCTAGAAAAAAATAAACAAACACATGTGGTGATAAAAGTAATAAAATGGTGACATGAGAGAGGGGAATTGTGTTGCGAGGGAGGCTTTAAAATACTAGAGGGTTTTATAAAGGCATTTAAGTGATCTGATTTATTCATTTGCAGTAATCATTACATCTCTGTAGAAAAATAATTTTAGGAGAAGAATTTAGGAGAATGTAGGAAGGCCAGATGAGAGGCTGTTACTGTCATCTGAGCAAATGATGGTAGTTGCCTAGACCAGGTGATCTTCGTGAGGCTGGAGAGAACTGAGGGGACCCAGGATGCCTATGGGAGAGAGATGCAGCAGGATCAGCTGGTGAAGAGAAAGGAAGGAATCAAGCGATGTTTCGCCTTCTAACATAGACAACTTGGTAGAATAGGGTACTAGTGAGTGCAATAAGAATACACAAAGGGAGGTTATTTATTTAAAATTATAGCTTTGGAAACAATTAACCTTTTCATTGTTAGTGCTGTAATTTCTTTGTTGTTCTCATGTTGGATCTCTAAAGCAGAAATGGATTCATTCATCCATATTTATTATCTACAATGCCTTGTGCTTATCCCCAGCTTCATGGGGAGAATGGATATTAAATAAAGCCACACTACTGAAACTGTATTTATAAACTGAAATAAGTGTCTTGAAAGAACAAGGTGAGGTTCTCTGTAAGTATATAACAAACAAATCTGCCTAAGGCAGGGATAAGGATGTTGAAAAAGACTTCGCTGAGGAAGTGTCTCTTGAACCCAGTTCTAAGGTATAATAATTAAATAGAATAAAGTTAGTAGTATGTGTGTGTGTGTGTGGGGGGGTAAAAACAGAGAGAGAGGGGGCTGGGCAGAGACAGAGAGAAAGAGAAAGAAAGAGATGGAGAAAAATGGAATATTCTAGGTAGTCAGAACAGAATGTGCTAAGGCTCTGTGGCCAAAAGGAATGGATCATGGCTTCTAGAGATTGAAACCAAGCTCAGGGAAGTTCAAGTACAGAGAGCAAGAAGAAAGAAATACAAGGAAAGTAGAAGTCTCATGCTGGGCTTCATAGGATAGCATTTATGACTTTATCCTAAGATTATAGCAAGCCAGTAAGGTGTGAAAAAATGACTGTGGCCACTCTGTGATAAATGAATTGGGACATTGTTGGGAGATCAGGTAGGAAGCAATGGAAGTTCCTGGCCAAGAGATGAAGATGGATTAGACAAGGACAATAGCAATAGAGAAAGGAGAAAAGCCATTCTTGGTAAGACTTTGTGTGAATAGGATATTTGGGGTGGGGAAGAGGTTAATTAACTGAAAGGCAATTCTAGGCTTTTTGGCTTATGTGACTGAATTGGATGAAGTTTTTGCTCACCACATTATTTAAGCCTGGAAGGAGCCTTGGTTTAGAGAAGGAGGCATCACTTTTCTTTAAGATCCATTGAGTTCTGAAGTACCTTTGAGCCCTTGAGTTGAAGATTTAAAAATGTCTTGGAATATATAAATTTGGAGTGCCAAAGAGAGTTCTTGGCTGTACGTATGTGGGTTGGTAGAAATCAAAGCTATGGATGGTGAGATGACGTGACAGGAGAGGTTCTAGGATAGAGCCTTGAGGAGCATTTGGCATTTATGACTTTGTGGAAGAAGGCAAAGTTGTACTGGTGAGATGGAAGGATGGTAGGACAAGGCAGTGGCAGAGTGAGATACCATAGAACCTGGGAGATGTGTTCAATTAGGGGAGACAGGTGACAGCAACAAGCGCTGGTGAATGGAGGTCAAATAAGATGAGGACAGTTTTGATGGGAAGAGATACCAGATCGAAATATAGTAATAACCTTGCTGATAGTTGGTATTGAGCAAATTTCTAGGACATTTGATTTTCTCTGTCTCACTAGTTCTAAGACAAACAGATGATACAAGGCAAAAAGCTTTGGATTTGATAGCAGACGACTTTAATTCAGGTTTTGCTGTCTCTCTTTACCAGTCATGTGACCTCAGGCAAATTGTTTTCTCTTTAAGCCCCGGTTATGCGGTTATGAAGGAATTGGGATAAAATAATTACTTTGCAAGGTTATTATAAAAAACATAGATAACATATGCATTATATCATTGCCTTGTATATACAAGTAACAATCAACTATAGATATATATTTTTCTGCTTTTCCCCAAATTCTCTAAAGAGCATATTACTGCTTTTTTAATCAGAGAAAACCCAAAATCATAAACTTTATTTTTAGGAAGCAAATGAATAGTGAAATAGAACTTTGAAAAATCTGACACTGTCCAATTGGTAAGAGAAATTCCCTGGCCATGTGCCCATACCGGCTTTTCACTACATGCCCATAGATTTAACATGTGACAAAACGGTAAGATACAGAGTTGTTTTGTTTGATGTGGCTGTCTCTGGGCCCTGCTAGAGTTTTATAACTATAACGAGCATTGAAACTTTGATTCATTTTCCTGCTTGGGTATTCTTCTATGCCCATGAAAATCAGCACTGTCAAATTTGGTTTCTTCTTTTTTGGGCATTACTATGAAGTCAGACATAATTTGTTAAAACAACACTGAAAACTACCTTTGTCACCACTGATATTTCCCAAAGATAGTGAAGTACCTTTATAAAATGAAACCTGATTTTGGTACAGAAAAGGAGAGTTAGTTATGTTTCTGATGATCAGTATGGCAAAGGTGTGGAGCCCACGAGGATCGCTGAGAAAATTAATGAGGCTTCATTTCAAAGATGTTAAAATCCCATGTTCAGAAGTCCAAATAATTTGTTTTACCCAAAGTAATGTCATAGGCAGAGGGACCTAGAAAGAACACCCTAAATTGAGCATTGGTGTCCAGCTTCCACCCTGTGGCTAATGAGCTAAGAGACTCTGGAGGAAGATAAGACAAAGAAATCAAAGGAGTTTGAACCATTGTTCCTTTTGTCTATAATATTCACGCACTCTCTGAATTTCTAACAAAATCCTGAAATCCCTTTAAGGAAGACTCTGCTAGTATATTTCAGTGTTTGTTTACAGATTATTAAATGTTGGATACAGACCTGGAAGTTGAGAGTTAGCCGTGAGGGAAAATTGAAACTCTTTTGTTTGGAGTCAGTGTCAATAGGAAACGAATCCAGACTGAAACTAAAGCATATCTGAAAATACTGGGTAAGTCAATGGGGAAGTAATGGTAATAAAGCGACGGATAAGTATCTCGTTGCTCTTTTTATAGACACTTGAGCAAGGGCTTGCAAGCAGGCATTGCTCTGGAGAGAGTTTAATGATATATTTTGCTTTAGTTTATTGAATTTAGCTCAACTTTATGGTTTCTCAAATTATTTGTATCTTAGGACTCTTAGGTTAATATGTTATTGAAATATAAACATATTTTTCTTTAATAATATCTTAGTAGAAATTAGAAAAGCAAACTGTAAAAGGATTTCTTCATGTTTTAAAAAGCAACCAAATAGCACATTTCTTTTTTCTGTACAGTTTTTATGGGTACATTTTAGGCAGCAAAATTACAGATTTGTGTGTGTGTTTGTGTCTATCTTAGCAGTGCCTAAAGCAAATCTGGAAATATTGTGGTTACACAATAATTGTTTTTAGAAGAGAATACTCGGCTTGCATGCAAAAAAAAAAAAAAATGTGAATGAGCTATTGATAGACCCTCTGATCTTTGGCCTAGACCCCTTTTTCCCTCAAAGGCAACTACCATTACTAGTTTGGTGTGGATCTTTCCAGACCTTTTGCTCTGGATTTTATACTTAATCCATGAAAAATATATACAATTATTCCAAGTTTTGTATTTTTGTTTGAGATAGGTTTTATATGATTTACAATATTTTTTTTGTATTTTAACTCAGTACTGTGTCTTAGAGATGTACCGTTAAGATTTTCCTTATTCTGTTTAACTATACTATGCCTCATTATCCTTGTACCATATTTTATTTAACCTCTCCTCTAACATCCTTGCTTCAAAATACTCTCACCTTAACTATAAAGTTAGTAACCTTAAAAAGAAAGTTAATAACCTTGATTTACTCTATAATTCCAGTCTGAAATGTCTTTAAATCCATTAAGATAACATCCTTTTTGATATTAGTATTTTGGATCTAATAATGTGATTATGTGGAATGGGAGTGAACAAATAATACAGGATGTTGCCCAGAAGCTACTGTAGACCTCCAGATATCTTGTGTGTTCTTTTTGGTAGGAAATAAAATTAGAGGTTTAATTTTCAGGAAGTTCTGAGACTAAATTATATATGTTGACAAATGGAATTACTTTTGGATTGTTCTGATTATTGGTATTATAATGCATGAGTGGTGTTCAAACTTTTCTTCTAAAGAACCCTTCATGGCAGAGGAAAGCAGTGAGCCCCAGGATGCTCAAACTTAGCCTCAAGCAGTCTGCAACCAAGCAGGGAATTTCTTTGAAGCCTGGTATTTTATGTTAACTGTTCATACAAAGCCTTAGTTTAATTTAAAAAATAGTTATTTTAGATTACCTAATATCTAGTACATTTGACACTTCAGGAAGATGCAGCCTGCTTATCCAGTGGCTTTGAATGCTTGCTAGGTGTGTTGCTGGATTGATTCCCATGGAGTCCAAGGGTCCCAGTTAGAAATTGATATGAAACGCTTCCCTATGAGGTTTTACTATTTCGAAGTATCTGGCAAAGTTGTTAGTGCCTACTCTTTTTTTCTCCTTTTTCTTCTTTTTATTAGTTTTTTTCCTTATTTTTATTTTATTTTAATAAATTTGGGGGTACAAGTTGAATTCTATGTGTGTATATCATATAGTGGTGGAGTCTTGGCTTTTGGTGTACCCATCACCCAAGTAGTGTACGTGATATGCCATAGGTAATTATCCATCCCTCACCCCCTCCCTCCAGTGGACATGGAAACATCGAGTCTCCAATATCTTATACCACTCTGCATGCCCTTGTGTCTTCATAGTGCAGCTCCTGCTTTTAAGTGAAAATGTGTGGTATTTATTTTTCTGTTCCTTAGTTATTTCACTTAGGATAATGGCCTCCAGTTCCCCCCAAGTTGCTGCAAAATACATTATTTAATTCTTTCTTATTGCTACCGTAGTACTTCATGGCGCACACCCACACACCCACCCCACATTTTCTTAATTCACTCATCAGTTGATGGGCACTTAGGTTGCTTCCATATCTTTGCAGTTGTGAATAATGCTGCAATAAACATACAAGTACAGGTATCTTTTTGATACAGTGATTTCTTTTCCTCTGGGTAGATACCCAGTAGTGAGACTGTAGGGTCAAATGGTAGATCTAATTTTAATTCTTTAAGAAACCTCCATCCTGATGTCCATAGAGGTTGTACTAATTTATGTAATATATTAGTACATTTACAGCTGAAGTCCCCAACCCCCGGGCCTCAGACTGGTGCAGGTTGTGGCCTGCCAGGAACTAGGCCACATAGCAGGAGGTGTTGAGCAAGGGTTTGAAGCCCCACCTGCACCCACAGCCACTCCCTATTGCATGTATCACCCCCCTTACCTTCTTCCCTGTCAGATCAGCAGCAGCATCAGACCTCCTCATAGGATGTCAAACCCCACTGCAAACTGCACATGCAAGAGATCCAGGTTGTGCTTCCTGTGAGAATCCAATGCTTTATTGCTTTATGATCTGGGTTGGAGCCAAGTCAGTAACGCTTTCCACCCTACCCCACTTCCCATGGACATCTTCCGTGAAACCAGTCCCTGGTGTCAAAAAGGTTAGGAACCACTGATTTACAGAGTGTATAAGCATTCCCTTTTCACTGTGTCTGTGCCAACATCTATTGTTTTTCAGCTTTTTAATAATGGCTCTTCTAATTGGAGTAAGATACTATCTCATTGTGGGTTTAATTTGCATTTCCCTAATGGTTAATGATGTTGAACATTTTTTTTTCATGTGTTGGCCATGTATGCATCATCTTATGAAAAATACATCTTCATGTCATTTGCCCACTTTTTAACGGGGCTGTTTGTTTTTTTTCTTGCTTAGTTGAGTTCCTTGTAGATTCTGAAAATTAGTCCTTTGTCAGACACATAGTTTGTGAACATTTTCTATAAGTCTGTAGGTTGTCTGTTTACTCTTATGATCAACTATTTTGTTGTGCAGAAGCATTTTAGTTTAATTAAATCTCATTTGTCTATTTTTGTTTTTATTACATTTGCTTTTGAGGTCTTAGACATAAATTCTTTGCTTAGGCCAAGGTCCAAAAGAGTTTTTCCTAGGTTTTCTTCTAGGGTTTTTAATGTTTTAGGTCTTACATTCAACATTCAAGTTTTTAAACCATCTGGAGTTAATTTTTGTATATGGTGAGAGAGAGGGATCCAGTTTCATTCTTCTGCATGTGGCCATGTGGTTTTTCCAATGCCATTTATTGAAGAGAGTGTCCTTTCCCCAGTGTATTTTCTTATCAAATTTGTCAAAGATCAATTGGATGTAAGTAAGTATGTGGCTTTATTCCTGGATTTTCTATTCTATTCTGTTGATCTGTATCTAATTTTATACCAGCACCACATTGTTTTTGTTACTATAACCGTGTAGTATAATTTGAGGTCAGGCAGTGTAATGCCTCTAGCGTTGTTCTTTGTGCTTCAGATTGCTTTGCCTATTCAGGCTTTTTTTTTTTCCTTCCATATGAATTTTAGAATTGTTTTTTCTAATTCTGTGAAAAAAATCAGTGGTATTTTGATAATAAATGCATTGTATCTATAGATGCTTTGAGCAATATTATCATTTTAGCAATATTGATTATTCCAATCCATGAGCACGGATTTTTTTTTTTTTACTTGTTTGTATCATCTATAATTTCTGTTATCAGTGATTTGTAGTTCTCCTTGTAGAGATCTTTTACCTCCTGGCTTAAATTTATTCCTAGATAATTTTTTTCCAGCTATTGTAAATGTTATTGAGTTCTTGATTTGGTTCTCAGCTTGGTCACTGTTGGTGTATAGAAATGCTGTTGGTTTTTGTACATTGATTTTATAACCTGAGGCTTCGTTGAATTCATTTATCATATCTGGGAGTATTTCGAAGGAATCCTTAGGGCTTTCTAGATATAAGATCATATCATCAGCAGACAGAGATAATTTGACTTCACCTTTCCCAGTTTGGATGCCCTTTATTTCTTTCTGTTCCCTGATTGCCCTGGCTAGGACTTTCACTATATTGAAAAGAAGTAGTGACAGTAGATATCCTTGTCTTGTTCCATTCTCAGGGGGAATGCTTTCAGTTTTTCCCAATTCAGTATGACATTGGCAATGGGTTTGTCATGTATGGCCTTTATTATTTGGAGCTATGTTTTTTCATTGCCAAGTTTCTTGCAAGTTTTTATCATAAAGGAATCCTGGCTGTTATAGAATGCTTTTTTTGCATTGATCATAGGGTTGAGATGATCATAGGAATGATCATAGGGTCATCCCTATTAAAATAGGGTTTTGTTTTTAATTTTGTTTATGTGGTGAATCACATTTATTGACTTGCATGGAAATTAAACAACATGCTCCTGAATGATCACTGAGTCAATGAAGAAATAAAGATGGAAATTTTAAAAAGTTTTTTGAATGAATGAAAATGAAAACACAACATACCAAAACCTGTGGGATACAGCAAAAGCAGTGCTAAAGGGGAAGGTTTTAAGCATTAAATACCTACATCAAAAAAGTAGAAACATCACAAATTTACAACTTAACACCACACCTCAAGGAACTAGAAAAACAAGAACAAACCAAACCTAGAATTAGCAGAATAAAAGAAATAACAAATATCAGAGCAGAACTAAATGAAATAGAGACCAATAAAACAATATAAAGGATCAACAAAATTAAAAGTTGTTTATTTGAAAAGATAAACAAAATTAATAAACCACTAGCTAGACTAACCAAGAAAAAAGGAGAGAAGAACCAAATAAACACAGTTGTCAATGAACATGTAAAGGGTTCTGTTGCTCACTGCATAGAAAGCCAATTACTGAGACAATGAGGACTGTCAAGGAAGAAAGGAGATTTATTGCAGAGGATTCATCAACCTGGAGGTGGGAGGAATGGACTGCCTCAAATCTGCCTCCCTGACCAATAGAGTCAGGAGTTTTTCTACTGGTGAAAGGAGTAATGCATGAAGTCAGTGAGCATCATTACATGTTTCGGGTAGAGTACAGAGCATGCAAGCTCAGTGAGATATCGTGCTAGTACATACATCGCATGATAAAAAGATGGTGGAGATTTTAGTAATATAATAAGCCAGGGGTTAATATTGGTCATTCTTTCAGTCTTGTGTATAGGCAAGATGTGGGGAGTAGATTGTACAGAAGGTCTTTCGGCGTAATCTGCGGTGGGCTGTCTCATCTTGTCTTCCCTGGACAACTACGTAGTGTAAGGCCCTGTAGTTATCTCCTGGCTGTAAGAAGATAACTTCCCCCATTTCTGGGGGGAAAAAACAACTCAAAAGGGAATGGATCAGTGAAATAGAAAGTTACAAATTTCTGGTCAATAAATCTTACTGGCCTGGGAACTTGAAAGAGAACTACAAAAAAGTATTTTTCTTCAGGGAGCCAGTAAGGCAATCAGAAATGAAAAATGGAGATATTACAATTGATACCACAGAAATACAAAAGATCATCATAGACTATTGTGAACAGCTGTATACTCACAAACTAGAAAACTTAGAGGAAGTGGATGAATTCCTGAAAACATACAACCTCCCGGGATTGAACTAGTAAGAAATAGAACTCCTGAGTAGGTCAATAATGAGTAGCAAGATTGAATCAGTAATATTTAATATAAAAAAACTCCATATAAAAAATGCTCAAGACCAGATGGATTCATAGCCAAATTCTATCAGACATACAAAGAACTGGTGCCAATCCTACTGAAACTCTTCCAAAATCACTGATGCCTGTTCTTTTAAAACAGAATATCCCTGTAATGTATTAAGACCTTATTTTTCATATATGTCTTCATCAAGACTCTATGCTTACGAGTAGTAGAAACCCATACAAATAACTTTAAATTTTAACAATGTGTATGTTAGGAGGGGGAGTGTTTATTAAATGCAGACCAGGGTATCTTATAGACGGATGTCAGAAAGTAGAGTTGAGCTCCATGAAGAACCGAATCTGGGAACAGCGAAGGGGACATGGCCTTGGTGACTTGGGATTTGTACCTCTCTGGGCCTAACTGGTTTCTTCTCTTGACTTTTCTCTGAGCGTATGGTCCACGACTCTCCATCTCTTTCCTCTGCATGACTCAACATGGGGGGGAGCATCCACACTGCTCCTATATTAACATACCTCTTTCAAATGACCAGGAGAAACAAATTAGCATTTTTCAATTTCAATTTTATGTTCTCAAGAAAGAGACTCCGTGAAATAAGTCTTCAAACATGGGTATATTTGAATTGGGATGAGAATTCAAGACAGAAAAAAATGACAAAGATGACAAAATGTATTATTGGCATATTTCTCTTACCTTGCAACTAACCCAGTTGCTGTATAAGTTGCTTATTGAGGGCTTCCCCTTGTTATATAACTTCCTATCATTCAAAAATCTTTATTTTGAGCACTTAAAATATAGAACAACTAGTAAATTCACATATCAAAAACATATCTGGCCTGTGTTCTATCATTCACGTCCCTTACGTAACAGAAACTAGAAGTCAGTTAAACTCAAAGAAGGGAAAATGAGGCAATTGAAATGTCCTCTAGAAGAAAGTCCAGGTTTTTAGGGTGGTGTTCTGAATACAATTCTGTAATAATTATCATTTATACTTGGACAGCTTAGTTAAGGGAGAAAAATCAATGCTTTTCCTACCTCCAAGAGAATCTAAACTTTTTTCGGATGGTTAAGCTGATTATAGCAAGATCAATGAAGTCATAGTGAGTAAGACAGCAAAGTCCACCTTACTAAACTCGTCTATCACTTTTAATGATTTGTCTATATATTTGATGGAGGAGAGTTCTATGTAAATAATCCTATCATCTGAAAATGATGTCAATTTTATTGTTTTTTTCATTTCTTTCATTTTTAATTCCTATTGTAATGCCTAGCAGTTCAATACAATTGCTGAATATTACAGTGATAGCACTCATGCCTGATTTTAAAGGGAATGCTTCAAAGAGTTCATCATTTATGATGATGTTTGCTCTAGTCACTTTTAGTAGATCTTGTTTATCAGGTTAAGAAACTTTTTATTCCTAATAATACAAATTGTATGTGCTTTTTTTTAAATGGGTGTTACATTCTATCCTTTTCTGGTATCAGATAATCATGTGATCTTTTTTCTCTTTAAATCTCCTGTTGTTGTGATAGACATTTATAAATTTTCTAGTCCCAGTTGGGCATCCCTAACCCCAAAATCTGAAATCTGAAATGTTAAAAAACTTCAACCTTTTTGAGCACCAACGTGGTGCCAAAAGTGGAAAATTTCATGTGTAAGTACTTAACACAAACTTTGTTTCTTGATCAAAACTATTTAAAAAGTATATAAAATTACCTTCAGCCTATTTGTATAAAGTGTATATGAAACATAAATGAATTTCATGTTTAGACTTAGGTTCATTCCCCAAGATATCACATTATATATATGCAAATATTTCAAAATAAAAAAAAATTCTGAAGTCTAAGACACTTCTGGTCCCAAGCATTTTGAATAAGAAATACTCAACCTATAATAAATTCTTATGGCATAATTGAGATAAACCTAATTTTATCATAGAATATTATATAATATATTATAATGATGGGCTCAATTTGGTACATTTTCTTAAGGAATTTAAAAATTTATATGCATTATTAGAATGAGCCTCTAATTTTGCTTCCTTATTATGTTTATCTGAGCTTGCTGTCAGCTTTATACTGACCTTCACCTCATTTTTTGTTAATTGTAATAATGTGCATGAAAGTTGGATCTGTTCCTTGAAATGTTGATAGTACTCATTTGTGAAATATGCTGTGCCTGTTCTTGTTTTTTGTTGTTGTTTTGGGATTTATTTCTAGGAAGGAGATGGTTTCTTGAGTCACCTTTGATAAAATATGTTTACAAATGCCCATTGTTAATAAATAATGATCTTATAACTTGTGACATTGCTAGATTTATATATTAGTTCAAATGGACTATGTATTCTTTTGGACAAGTATATAATCATGTCATCAATAAATAGCAGGGTTTTTATTTTCTAAACTTTATTTTTTTCTTTATTTTTGCTTTATTGAACTCTCTAGGAGCTCCACTAAAATTTTGAGTAGAAGAACTCAAAATAAACATCTTTTTCTTTTTATCCTGACCTTAGAGTGTTCACTTTTCACCATTGAATATGATTTTTGATTTTTATTTATTTTAAATGTATTTTGTCAAGAGCAAGTCCTTTCTATTTCTAGTTTGCTGAGAGTTTGTAATCATGAGGAATGTTAAATGTTACCAAATGCTTTTTCTGCACCTGTCCAGGTGATTAAGCTTTCTCTTTCATTATATTAATGTGGCATATTCCATTAATTGATTTTCTAATGTCATATCACCCTTGCATTCCAAAGATATATCAAGTTGATAATGATATTATATCTTATTTATATGTTGCTAGATTATATTTGCAAATATTTTGTGAGGATTTATATCTTTTGTTGTTTTATTAACAAGGTTATCTGGCCTCATAAAATGAAGAGGAATTGGTCCTTCTACTGTTTTCTCAGTTTCTGTAGTATTAGAATTGTGGATTTTCCCTTTGTTTCTGAGAGCATTTGCTTTATGAATTTAGGATGCCGTGTTTTTAGGTACATACTTAATTAGGAGTATGTTTTCCTGATTAATTGGTCCTTTTATCATTAGTTCTATTAATACAATCATGTTCCATATAGCAATGTTTTGGTCAGTTGTGGACTGCAAATATTAATACAATGGTGGCCCCATAAGGTCATAATGGAGCTGAAAAATTACTATCGCCTGGTAATGTCGTAGCCATCATAATGCCGTAGTGCAACACGTTACATGTTTTTGGTGACACTGGTATAAACAAACATGCACTGAGATAAAAGTATATGTTAATAACATACAAATAAGTACATTACACAATACTTGATAATCATAACAAGCAACTCTGTTACTGATTTATGTGTTTACTATACTTTTTATCTTTATTTTAAAGCATATTCCTACTTATATAAAAAGAAAAGTTAATTGTAAGTCAGCCTCGGGCAGGCCCTTCAGGAAGTATTCCAGAGGAAAGCATTGCTAAAATAGGAGATAACAGCTCATAGGTGTTACTGCCCCTGAAGGCCTTCCACAGGGACAAGATGTGGAGGTAGAAGACAGTGATCTTGATGTTCTGACTTTGTGTGGGCCTAAGCTGATGTGTGTTTGGGTTTTAGTTTTTAACAAAAAAGTTTAAAAACAAAAGCTAAGAAAATTTAAAAGTAGAAAAAAGCTTATATAATAAAAATATAGAGAAGGAAATTGTGCACATCTGTACAATGTGTTGTTTGTGTTTCAAGCGAAATGTTATTGCAAAGGAGTAAAAAAGTTAATTTAAGAAGTTTATAAGTAAAAATGCTATGGTAAGCTAAAGTTAATTTATTGAAGAAAACAATTTTTTCTATAGATTTAGCATAGCCTAAGTGGATAGTAGTTATGAAGTCTATATAGTAGTGTTTGGTAATGACCTAGGCCTTCACATTCGCTTACCACTCACTCGCTCGCTGACTCACCCAAAGCAACTTTCAGTCCTGCAAATTCCATTTATGGTAAGTACCTTATGCAAGTATAGCATTTTTCTCTTCTACACTGTATGTTCACTGTATGATTTTTATGCTTAGACACACAAATACTTCTTATTGTATTACAATTGCCTACAGTACTCCGTACAGTAATATGCTGTACAGGTTTGTAGCCTAGGAGAAATAGGCTATTCCGTATAGCCTAGGTGTGTAATAGACCATGCCATCTAGGTTTGTGTAAGTACACTCAATATTTGTACAATGACAAAATCACCTAATGATGCATTTCTCAGATTGTGTCCCCATCATTAAGTGATGCATGACTATCCTGTTTTTCAAGAAACTCTGATGCCAATATAGCCATGCCTACTTTTTGTGGCATACTGTTTGCATGGTGTATTTTTTGGCTTTTTAAAAAAGACTTTTAACCTGTCTGTGTCTTTACAATTAAAGTATGCTTTCTGTAAAGATCTAATATTTGGGTTTTACGTCTTTAGCCAGTTTTAAAATCTCTGATTTTTACATAGTTTATTAAATCCATTTCTTAGCTATGCCTATTCTGCTATTTATCTGCTTTTATCTTAATTATTATGTTTTTTTCTTACTTAATAATTCTATTTGGTTCTTTTAAGCTTTTTAAAGTTAAATTAATATTAGCAATATATTCTCTTTTCTTATGGAGTATATTTATTAGGCAAAAATAAGTTCATGGCTTGTCATTTCTAATCTTTTTTCTTATGAGCCTGCTCGTGGTCTATGTTTCCCATTGTCCATCTAGTAGGGTAAGAGGTGGATATTCTCCAAAGTATAGATGTCCAGGCACCAGAAAACTCACAATGATTCCTTACTCTGAGAACAAGCACAGTTAAGAGAAGACACTTAGATTATAATTTACCAGTCCTGGGGGCTTGAAGGAGGAAGAGCGAAGAAATAACTGCCCTAGGTGGTTTCAAATACTCCCCATTCCTTAGTTCTTTGCAAGTATGAGATGTCTAAACTGTGTGTGTGTGTGTGTGTGTGTGTGTGCGCGCGTGTGTTGGGAGGGAAGTTCCAAAATGAAATCAGTGGATAGTATTAGGGATGGATAGAGATCTCAGATGGATGAAGAGATCTCAGAAGCGTTGCTTCCTATTTGCTGACTCAAAAAGGGTGGTTTTGCATGGTCCTTTGAGGGGCTGACCACTTTAAATGTAGCTGATCCTCTTCATATCTTTTTTGTCATAAACATGAAAATGGTTACAGAGGCCTGAAATTTGAGATGTCTGGTTGCTACTTTAGGTTGCCAGTTGGCTATTTGAGCCAAACATTCTGATATTTGAACTTGTAGCCTAAAGAAAAAATTGCCAGACAATTAAATATCTTCTCTCTCACCCCTTCATTAAAACAAAGGAAATTTATTATTGATGATATATATTTTTTCTTTTTTTTTATCAATGTAATATTATTCAGCCTTAATATTATTGATTACAATAGTATGCTATGTATTCTCAAAGAGGACGTAGTGACCTTTCCATTTTGAACCCATATTTTTTCCTTTGTTTCACGAATCACCAAATGCACAAGCATAATGTAATCAGAAGTATACAGAAGAGCTGAGTAAACAACCCAATGGATTAACTTTGACAGTAGAGATAGCCTGGAATATCTGAGGGAAATTGCTTGCAGTTTTCTCATGAATCAGCTAGTGCATAGAAGCAAACTCTCAGGCAAGTCTCCAATAAACAATGACACTTACTGATAGATACAGTTATCAAGAAGTAAAGTTGACCAAAACTACATGGCATATAGCATTTGGATCTGCAAAATTTTGGGTTAAAACATTGAACTTGATAGAAATATTAGTCAAAGAAAAACCGAATATTAACATTTGCTATGGTCAGAATGTTTCATAAAACCCTCCATGAAATTTTCACAGAAAAAGCTTGATACTGGTAAAAATAATTTTAACAAAATAAAAGGAATTAGAACAAAGTAACTATTTTATAATGCTGGGTAGAATAGAATATTGATGAAGAAATTAAATTGACTGTAGTTCATATCAAAAAAACTTTTTCCTTGATAAAAAAAAAACACCTATGTTGGTATAATGTTACAAATGTATGGCAGGGTTAAAACAAAGAGTTAAAATGGTAATGCTAAAAATGTCCTGCACTTGTACAATCTAACACGAAATGTGAGTACAAAACATTGTACCATGTCTCTCTTGATTTGGCATTTTAAAATGTTACTGAAAATATTATTAATAATTCTGTTCTAGATGCAGCTCTGTCACTATTTGTGCAACCTTCAACCAGTCATTGGACTCTCTCAAACTCAGGTTTCCTCATATGTAAGATGAGGATATCAAATCTGGATTCATTGTGTAGAGATAATCACATAACAGGCAGCAAGTGCTTTGTATTGGCTAATCCCTTAATAAATAATAGTTTTCTTAATAAAGATAACTATGTCCCATCCCATCTTAGTAACTGCTGTTACTGTGTTCCCCAGAAGAGTCAGTTGATGATTGCTTTTGAGAAAGATATTTCTATTACCAGTATGCCAGTAGGTTCTGGGAGAATATCAAAGGTGGGGAGTTTGAATTGAGGTGTGACCTGCCTTAAAAAGCTGTGACACATAGATCTGAGATTCCATGGCTTTTCAACAATGGGAAAAATATTGGCAGGTTGCATTCCTATGTAGAGAGGTCTTGGAGCTTATGGGGAAAAGTGGATTGGCCTGGAACTTTGCTCTGGTCTTACCTGATGCTAAACAAAATCATAATCTCTCTGAAACAGGAGCTTCTCATGCTGGGATTTATGGCAGGTCAGCGTGGGGAGGGGAACTGTGGATTTAGGCTTTCTGAAATTATATATAAACATTTGTCTATATTTGTTTTTCACTTACATAATATATAGCTTTGTTTAATACTTGGAGCAATACCTGATCCCAAAATATTAAAACAACTTTTTTGGAGTGTCTCTTAGCTTAAGAAGAATAAAAGAGGGTGCGGGGGGTGTGTGTGTGTGTGTGTGTGTGTGTGTGAGAGAGAGAGTGTGAGAGTGTGAGAGAGAGAGAGAGTGTGACTTTCCGTTCACCAAGGACAGCAGTCCTTGGGAGCTATTTCTGTAAATACATCATGATCCAAGGGGCATGTCCCAGAGAACATGATGGATTTGTGTTCTCCCCTTGCTCACAGTCTAAAGTTAGTTTGCTAAAGCCAGCAGTGGCTCAGGCAAACTTCGGAGTAGGTGCAGCGGATAAGTTCCTGAATTGCCCTTACTCTCCAAATAGCTCATTCCCAGATGGAACACCAACATTCCAATAAATGAACTTAACTTCTGACTTACAGTTTATGTTGAAGAGAAGGAGGGATGAAAAAATCCAATGTAAAATTTTTGCTTTTCCTTTCTTAGCAGAAGCAAAATTACACTTGTCTTATAATTTTCCATTCAAAAGAGAATCCCATGGTGGTCGAAGGATGAGTTCCTCATTATAACAATATCCGCAAAAAAGTATCAGCACTTAGTACCAAAGCTGAGGAACGTCTTTTGTTCTCTCAAAGAATTAAGCCTTCTTGCTTTCTGCTAGAGTCTATATATTTCTCTTTTTTGAGAGTAGGGCATTTGTTTGCCTATTTGTGATATTTGTGAGTCTGGGAAGATACAACGGCAGTTGCCATTTAGAGCTGGGAAAGGAAAACCATGGCCCACAGCCTGTTTTTGTAAGTCAAGTTTTTATTGTTTTGGCATTGTTAAAAACAAACAAACAAAAAAGAACCACCAAAAAAACAAAATACCACTATACCCAGTTATTTTTGTATTGTCTCTAGCACTTTTGAGCACTACATTGGCAAAGTTGAATACTTACAAAGAGATGATATAACTTGTAAAGCCAAAAATATTTAATATGTGACCCTTTACAGAAAAAAAATTTGCTGCCCCTTGCTTTAGAAGATGAAAAATGTCCCTAGAGAAATTTAACATTTTCTTTTCTTATATCTTTTCCCTGATCACTTTCTCTGCAGAGAAGAGAAACTGTAGGATCTATTAGAGGTTGGGTCAGTAAGTAGAGTCATGGGGGAGGCATGGGCTACACAATGAAGCCATTTGCTTCTGTTTACCCCGTGCCATCCTCTGGGACTACAAGTTGTGGGACCCCCATCTGTCCTTACCATTCCTCTAACGTGGAAAAAGAAAATGCAAAATAATTGCTTATGCTTGCAGTGCTTATTTATAGAATGTCTTTCTTCACATGTAAAAGAAAGAACAAAAACACCAACAGGCTGAGTTGAACTCATTTTTCTTGCAAGTCAATAGGAAGCAATGCCAAGATTAGCGAGAGGGAGAGATTTTGACAACATGGAAATTTCGCTCACAGCACATTGTCAGTTCGCTGCCGCCTGTGACTTCTCTCACTTTGGATCAATAGAGCCGTCTTACCACCAGCGTCACTTTTTAATCGGGCTCTGCTGTAACTCTGCGATGGGATCTTTCCATTTTACCGCCTGCGCTAAATTTATTTCTCTTCTGACCTTTGAAAGGGTCTAATCATCTAGAAGAAAAGAATTTTTAGCACCCCTTCTACCTTGGGAGAAGTGGAGCCTTGGTGATTTGCTATGCAGGATACTTTTAAAATTTGGCTTTGGAATTTTTAAAAGTGAAGTAGTAGTCACTGCTGGTAAGTGGAGATGAGTCACTTGGGGGTTATCGCAGGATCCCAGAAGGGTGAGAAAATTGATAATTTTTTTTTTTTTTACAAAGTCACTGTAGCTAAAATTAGTGGCATAAGAGCAGCTGCCACATTTGTAAGGTTGAGAGTGAGGCAAATGAGGAAACCCAGTTCTGTCCTCAGTGGCGAGTGTATGTAACTAAGGCTCCATGCAGTGTGGGCCAGGCAGGTCCTGCCTGAGTGCCTTTGATTTCCACCAGGGCAAGGAAAAGGAGAGGCAATGAGACGCTCGCTTCAAATAACAACCTCCGCTATTAACATACATCCTATTTTAATATAATATTTTAAAAACCAATGTACAAAAATTTGTGATTAATATCGCAATTTTAAGTAACAGGTGGTTGTTGCTGGTTTGCTTCATGACCATGCGTTATTGTATAGTGAGAACCGTCAGTCTCTGACGGTTCCCAGTCGGGTGGCTGTCATCCCCTTCCTCCACTCCCGTGGGTGTATCGGGGTTGAAAAATGGCCCATGAACAGATTAGGCAACGTGAGACTTTATGTGCAGTCATGTTTTTAAATCATAGGTCTTTTATTCTTTTGCACTTGGTTCAAAATACAGCAGATTATACTGATAAGTGCTTATAGGAACACACAAATTTCCTTTTGCCCCAGACTCCAGTGTGGTTCCAAAGCACTGTGTGACACTGTCATAACAAATGGCTGTGCTCTTAACTGCACAAGCACTTAGATCAAGAAGAATATTCTAGTAGTTCTTTATTCTGGGTTCTGGTGGCAGACATCAACAGAGTTCTTTGTGGATGAAAACCCAGGAATGGCTTCTACACTATTCCATTCAACCATGCTCCTGGCTTCCCCACCAGACACAGCATCTTGGCTGGTCACAAACTCATGTGCCACCTCTTTTCCTGTGACCCTGAGGCCCTGCAGTCTGTGAGGAGTTGCAAGCTCAGACACCTACAGAATTAGAGCAAGTTTCGCCACTGAAGAAAGTAGGTTTGGTCAGGGCTATATTAAAGGGGAGTCTATGACCATGATGGCTCAGGTTGAAGAGAGTGTTTAAGAACATAGCACATGGACCCATTGTTTCTGGACTTTCTAATTCTTTAGCTAGGAGAAATGTTCTGATTGTTAAAGGTTGACAACTAATTTATAAAATGTGCAACTCAAGCCCCATAAAATGTCTGTGAGGGCACACTTGACCTCTTGTCTTAACCCTTTGCCTTCCCTGTTCAGCCTCTCATGATGAAGGGAAAATGGGCAGAGGGGCAGCTTTCTCTCCCCAGGGTGGAAGGGTCTTAGGGAGGAGTCTCTAAAACACTGTTTTTCAGTGGGGTGAGGGATGCTCATGTCCCAGAATATACATAAGACACCACATCCATCAAGCACAAAAGAAAGTGCTAGGATTTCTATTTATGATTTTTCTCATTCCTTTAAAATTTCCATTTTAAAAGTTTACAATATCTGCACTATATTAGTATATAGTATGCATATATAATTTACATGCAGTAGAGATGCATGCTTAAAACAATTTTTAGAGTAGCGCACAATAGAAAAAGTATAGCAAGGACTAAGCTTTAGTGAAATCAGATCTTTCATAGTGCCTGCATTTGCCTTCTGCTGGCATCCCTCTTGAACATCATGATGACTTCATGAGTGTCTGTCCTCCTTTTCTTCACTGGATAGCATTACCAAGTCTCCATTTCATTGTCCCAGCTTCATTGTATACCAAGCTTTAAGATGGAAAAGAGATAAAGATTGGAAGGGACAAAATGCTCTGTGTGGGGTGGCATGATTTGAGTTACCTTTCAGGAATGAAAGTAGATTTGAAAGAGCCTTCCCTACCCTCTCCCATATTGGACCCTTCTTTGTGCAGTATATGACATCTTTGAGATGCCATGTTCAGTGAGTGGCTTGAAAGTGTAATAATGCTAAGCGGACCCTTGGAACATAAAATTCCTTATCAGGACTTCATATAAAACCATGTAACTACCATTTATTGAACATTTGCAACATGGTAGGCATAGAACGTAGGCAGTCACTTCATCCTTAAAATGATTCTGTGTCAGTTGGAGGTATTACGTCCATTCTTTAAGATGGTGACACTGAACCTTAGAGGGAATAAGTGACTTGCCCAAGGTCCGGTAGCTACAGGAAGTGGCTTCAACTAGTTCCATCAGAATGTTAGACCTATACTCACAACTATTTCATACTGTCGTCTTCAATGTTCCTACCACCTCAGCATGCTGGGCACAGACCACTGAGTGTATGGCATTTAACATGGGGTCTTTCAGTTGATAAAGGGTCACAACCCCTGCTGGATTTGTCTACTTTATTCCAAAAGACACTATGATATCATCATTAGATGATGGACAGCTCACTGAGAGACAAATCAAAATTATGAAAGAAGATTGCATCATTTATTTGCTTTTATAAAAGGCTTTGAATTTCAAAACCTCAACCAAGGTTCTTAACTTTTCATGAGGGTTAATAAGTTAATCTGGCAGAAGATGTGGTATTTGACACCCACCATCACTCTCGTCCTCTTTCCCATATACCCTTGGTTCTGCAGAGGTAAGAAAGCATTTAAAAATGACATTTCCCAGATTCCCATGTACTGCACGCCTCTCTATTTTTTTAAACAAATAAGAGCATTTGAAAAATTCTCTCTGCATATGTATGTATGGATTTAGTATGCTTTTTTAATGATGACATAGTATTTACTCATTTTTCATGGATTCAGCAAACATTTGTTGTATATCTTTTATGTGCCCCGTATTGTTCTAGAAACAAGGTTTTTGCTCTGCACTCATGGTACTTACAAGCTCTCTGTAATGGAAACAGACAATAAATACATTTTAAAATGTGTAATAAGACATATATAAAAAATAAAAGCATTATATTAGATCATTAAATATGAAATGTCCAATTTCAAATCACAAGTTTAGTTTATTGTAACTCAAACAAGAAGCAGTACAATTAATTCAAGTATGTGCCTAAACTATCAACACAGTTTTGCCATCTTAATGGTATTCGCTTGCTTATGCCAGCAGCGAGGAAGCCTGGAGAGCAAGTGGCAATAAAATCATGAAAGACGTTTTCACAGCTTGTTGAGAATTGAATATTTGTCCTTGCAAGAAGTGGTCCAAAGCCTGGAAGAAGTGGTAGTCAGTTGGTGCGAGGTCTGGAGAATATGGTGGATGACAGAGTGTTTCCAAGCCCACCTCTGTAGTCTGAGCAGCGTTGTGTGTGCTACATGTGGTCGAGCGTTGTCTTGGAGGAGGATTGGCCTGTCTGTATTGACCAATCTCAGCTGCTTAATTGCAAGCATCCTCATCGTCTCGTCCAGTTGGTTGCAGTAGACATCCACTGTAATGGATTGACCAGGTTTCATGAAGCTGTAGTGGATAATACCAGTGCTGGACCACAAAACAGATACCATTAACTTTTTATTGATGAATATTAGGTTTTGGAGTGTGTTTCGGCACTTCATCTCTAACCAACCATTGTGCCAAATGCCTATGATTGTCAAAAAGAATCCAGTTTTCATTACACGTAACAATATGGTGTAGAAATGGTTAGGCTTTATGTCGTGACAGCAAAGAAAGGCAAAGTTTGAGATGATTTATCTTCTGACACTCATTTAATTCATGTGGTACCCATCCATCTAGCTTCTTTACCTTGCCAGTTTGTTTCAAATGGTCTAATATTGTTGGAATAGTAATGTCAAACTTTGCTGCTAATTCATGCATAGGTTGAGATGGATTTGCTTCCACTACAGCTTTCAGCTCATCATTATCCACCTTGGTCACACAAGTGGCTCATTTTCATGATTAAAATCACCAGAATGGAACCTCTCAAACCACTGACATACTGTGTGTTCATTAGCTACATCCTTCCCAAATACTTTGTTGGTATTTTGAGCCGTCTTCACTGCATTGGTTCCACAATGGAACTCATATTCAAAAATAACATGAATGTTGGACTTATCAGTGGTTTCACAAAAATTGATCTAAAAAGAAATTTGAAAGATAATCACAAGTCAAACTGTGTACATTTGAAAGAATGAGGAGGTGCCTTCACAATTAAAAAAAAAAAAACTTGACAAGAAGTGTCAAAGTGAAATGTCAGAGATATCAACTGTCAAAGTGAGTACTTAAGGAAATCGGACATTTCATACTTAATAACCTAACACCACGTCAGCTAGCAGTCCTCGGTGTATAAAATTAAAAATAGTGATGTAGTAATATTCCAAAGCATAAATGTATTGAAGCTTGCATATTAGATATTCCAAAGCAAAATATCCCTCAAGTGATTAAAGTGTAGGGTGCTTTAGGAATTTTGCTGTTAACCCACAAAGCAATGAGCATCTTTGTGTATGCATCTTTTCTCCCGTGTGCAAACATATTGTTGGGAAAGAACTTTGTAAAGTTTTTAAATGGTAGATTTTATTATTTGTGAGAAATACTCACACCGCTGATGATTGTTTGGACTATCAAATGTAAGGCGCGGCCAGGCTGTGAGATTTTTCTAAGATCTAGTATCTTGAAGGATTTCGGGCCAGTGGTTAAGGGGATGGAGGAGTGAGATGGGCCCGGTGCTGTGCGGGCCAGGCTAGCTTTACCTGTTCCTCTGCCCCAGGACAGTGTCTTTGCCTCTTAACACCTTTCCCTGTCTCTTCCTTGCTTGTTTTCCCTGCTATTATAAATGTAGGCTGGCTGCACTACAGGCAATGTTATTGTTACCTCTCTTGGCCCTTGTCATATTTTATTCTGAGTCTGAGGTTTTGCCGATTGTTAGCAGCTAACAGGTATAAAAATAGCCCACTTAGAATAAAGGGCATAAAAATGCAAAGAGGGTTGTGGGCTCTCAGAGCTGGCCTGTTAACCTTTGCAGGATTTGCTAGGAGTATTGACCACAGCTTAATAAAACTCGAGTGAGTAGAAGAGGGACAGAAGAGAGCACTTGGATGACAAATGATAGACCAGTTTACCCTTTGAAGAGGTGGGGAAGAGACTGAGTAGGTTTGCAGTCAAGCTCTCATTTATCCCTTGCCTCTACCTTGAGAAAGAACAGGCTGATTTTTTTCCCCTTTGGCATAATTAGGTTGTTTTTGCCTCAGTGAATGATGTTTTGCTTTATAGGCAAGCGAGCCTTTCCCATTGTGCTTAAGTGATGTAAAGGTGATGGGAGATTGAGGGGCAATTGATCATTCATGTCTCCAACCATTTGTATCTCATGCTGGGTGTGGTTAAGGCACTGTGTTGTCACCAGACATAAACAAGACACATGTGATCCTTGGCTTCATGCAACTTTTAGTCTGATCTTGGACATCATACATATAGTGGTATGAGAGTATATGAAGCAATGAACTAGAATATGTGTTATAAAGGAAGATAATAGATTGGTATAAGAGAAGGAATAAAAGGATGGGAGGAAGCAGCAGATTGCAGTGTCAGGGAAGGTGATGGTTGGGCTGAAACTTAAAGATGAGAAGGAGCCGGTCATGCTAAGAGTGAAGGTAAGAACATTCTGGCAGAGAGGAGAGCATGTATCAAGGGCCCGAAAAGGAAGAGGAACTGAAAGAAGGTCAGTGTGACTGATGCGTAGCGAGCAAGAGATGATGTGGTTGCGTGCAGGCTGAGACCTGATTCTGGAGGGTTTGAACCGTGGTAAGAGCCCTGGCCTTGTAAAGCATTGGGACGTTATGGAAGAGTTTTACGCACAGGACTAATGTGGTTAGAATTACCTGTTTTTCAAGGTTACTTTGGCTGCTTTTCCTTGCATAGATCAGAGCAGGCTGGGGGCGGAGGCAACAAAACCACTTGGGAGGGTATTGCCAAACTAGAGATGCTGGTGACTCAGTCTCATAGGGTAGTAGGGGACGTGGAAACAGAGAGGATCAACTCAAGATACTTTTTTGTTTGTTTGTTTCAGGCAAAATCAAAGAGACTCGATGATGGTTTTGAAATCAGGAGTAAATGAGAGGGAGGCTATCTGGGATTTGGAACTCGAATCACTGTTATTGAAGTAATTCATGATGCAGTCATTTTGAGGCAGCTTCACAAGTATTTCCAATCCCACCCTCTTGAAAATTGTAGGTTCCTTTTTTATTTATCTTTTTCATGGCAGTATAACCACAGAACGCTGTGTCATATAGTTAACTGTTCAAAAGTTACCAGCGATATAGACCCAACAGTCTACTACAGCATTTCCTTCCATGGTCAAGTTACTTGACTCTGATGTCCCTTTTGCATTTGGAAAAATGGCTTGCCATGGGCAGGGACTGAATTTCCCTTTTGGAGACTATCAAGGATGTTTGTTGTACGTATAAACTAGACCAGATGTTTTTAACTGGAAGCAATTTGGAGACTATCAAAGATTTATATTCTATGTATAAATTAGATAAGTGGTTTTTAAATGAAAGCAGTCTTGTCTTTTAGGGGATGTTTGGCAATATCTGGAGTTGACTGTCATGGAGAGGTGCTGCTGGCATCGAGTGGGTAGAGGCCAGGAGTGCTGCTCAGCATCCTACAATGCAGAAGACAGTCCCTACAACAAATAATTATCCAGCCCAAAATTTCAGTAATGCCCAGGTTGAGAAAAATCTGAACATGAAGAGTGTCTACTGGCTCTGGAATTCTGTGTGTAGCCGAAGAGGACTTAATGGGCAGCGTAGGAAACACAAAGTGTCTTAAGTTATTTTAAATCTCCAAAACCCTGCAACATTTTCCAGAGTGTTCAATTTTATAGAATGTATGGTATACATTAAAAGATTACGTGTGGGAAATCAAATATAGAGCTGTAGGCTCTATTAATGAAAATCTAAATATTTCATTAATAGCTTATATATCAAATGTAGATCATGTTGTTAGCAAATCTAACATTTAGACAAAGTTTATACACCCAGTAGATAGTTCTGCAAATTTCCTCCCAAATTAGATCTTTGCTGTTTCCCTGCTTGTTAACATGACATCATGAGACATACTCAGAACAACCCAATGGTGAAATAGACAAAAAGTATATGAAAGGACTGTTCACAAAAGAAAAAATGCCTAAGACCAGGAAACATAAAAAATGTATTCAAGAACGTCTCATAACCACCAGGATTTGTTCCCCTTTCTTTCGAGAAGGGTGGTCATGAAAAGTGTTGGAAAAGTGTAAATATTCTCCAGGGTTTTTTGTTTGTGTGTTTGATTTTTCTACAAGCAAAAACTATACCATGCTGTTTTTCAAGTTATCTTTTATTGGAGAGTAGAGAAATAGACAATGATGAGAATAAAGAAGGGTCTGTTTTTATATTACTTCCCCTCCAGATGGGAATCTCTAAAAAGCTCGAAAGAGGAGAGTGGAGCTACACATTCAGATAGCAGCGAGTAGTGGTGGCTGTCCCAGAAATAATCCACAGAGGAATTTCTACTGCTCTGTGAAATAGTTGGAGCCTAAGTTATGTACTAACAAATACTATTGGAAAACATACATATATATATATGGACACACACATTTATACTTTATATGTGTGTGTGTATGTATGGATTTTTCCTCCTGTTCCACCCCTTTTTAAAAATATTTTACTATTGGATGCATTGTCTAGTCTTTCCCTTATCCCGAATAAGATGAGCTATTTCATTGACCAATATGTACCAATTTCAGCAGTATGTACTTTTGCTGGTGTTTTAATGAGGGAAAAAAACACATCTACACGCTGGCCCACAACTGGCAACAGTGTCACGGCCCTAGTTTGCCTCTAGTGACGCTAAGAATTGTTCCTCCAACAGATTGCTTTTTCCAAAGTATTGTATTCATAGGTATCCGATGCATTATGGCTAGAAACCCATAGAGTGTGTCTGATTTGGGAATAAGAGCACAGATATAACAATGTGCAATTAGAATGCAAATTGTTAAAACATTCACCTGTAGGACAGGCTGGAAAGTGCCCAGTAGTTTCAGAAATGCTTCCTGAGCCACAGAGACTTCTGAATATTTTATATATCAGAAGACTTCCTAATGGCATTTTTGTTTCCTGGTTTTCAAGTTGACATTTATTCAGTCTAATGGGAAGCCAGATTTTAGAAAATATTTCTTCTCTTTTTGGGTTCTGCAATAACACAGGACAGAGAAGAAACAGTTTTAATGCTCCACTGGATATTTACAGTTGGATGATATTTTTCTTGTTCAGGGGCTGAATATGCCCTTGTGTGCTGTTTTAAAAATCAATCAGAGATACATTTACATAGTTAGTACAAGCACAGGCAATCCACAGAGGGGGCACGTTTCAGTGTTGGGAAAATAAGAATTAAGAATACAATTCCTGCCAGTAGCATTTTGGACCCATTCTCCACCCATTTTCCCTTTAATGCAGAGAATTTTTTTACACTGAATTAGTTTTCCCACTGCATTGTATTAATTGGAATAAAAAGTCATTATTAGAGCAAACCCATAGAGCAAGGTTGCTTAATTAGGAGGCAGTTCTCAGAATTAAAGACATACCCATTAATGAAAACCCAATATAATATTACAAAGTGAGATTTTAACCAATTAACTTAACATCTATTTAACATTCAACATTTATTGAGTACATATAAAATTCCAGAGACTATCTAGGTGATGTTGACACAAACATATATCAGGGGAAAAAGGAAAGGAATTTACCTGTTGGTGTTTTAGAAATGTTATGTTTAAAAATACAAGGGCTGAGTTCTAATTGTACCACATTCATTTAGAGATTGGATTACTAATTTAACTATGATAAGCCTGGTTCCTGATGTATGACCCCCCCTCCAAAAAAAAATCTGGCTACTGAATTCTTACATCTCTTTGTGATAATGAACACCCAAGAAATAATGTGAAAAAAATTTTGTAGATTGAATGCAAGGAATGATGATCTTAAGAGGATTCAGGGCATCATGACAGTGTTGATGGGTTGGTATCCTGTGTGCATGTGTATGGGAAAAGGGAGTAGTGTTAGGAACAAAATCATGCCCATTTATTTTTTCAACAAATGATTATGAATGTCTGTCATGTACTAAGTCCTATTCTAGTTGCAAAGATGTGATAGTGAACAAAATGGATCCCCCTTCCTCTGCTGAAACAGAGCCTTCATGAACCTTATATTCTGGAGTTGGGGGAGTGGTCTGATAGAAAACACATATGTAAAACATATGAAATGTCAGGTGGAAAAAAATAGTAAGGATGATAGGGGTATGTATGTGTACTTTTTAATTTAAATCCAGAGGCTGGTCTTAGCTTTAGGAATGGCTAGATCCAGGAAATGGATAAATTGATGTTATCAACATTCTTTATTTCTCTATCTGGTGCTTGATTTCCTCCTCCTACCATAGGCTATCTCACCATAATAAGTCCAAGAGTTTAAAGCTTATAGCCCCACAAAGCTAGTGAACTCAGCTGATAAAGCTTCCATTTTCCAGTAGTTCTAACATAAATCTGAAATGTTGAGTCTCATTAGCATGGTTTGGTCATCAGTCTAACATAGACCAATCGCTGGTGAAGAGAAGGTGCTGGTATTAATAGACTAGGCCTGGGTCATGTGACAATTTTTTGGCATCAAGGGGTGGAGTCAGCTTAGTCAAACTATGTAAGCCAGAAACATATGAGAGAACTTGATTCTCCAAGTGAAACAAGGTCTCTGCTATTACAGGATGGCAGAATGAGTGTTTGGAAAGCAGATGCGACAGGCATCAAATACACTTTAATTTACTCATCTTGACTTTCCTAAGCCACACAAAATAGAGTTTTCATGTTTGCATTATCTGCAGGAGGGAAGGGTTGTTTAGCTTCCGGAGTCTCCTACCTCTTAAAGTTAGCATAGTTCTGGGATGTGGTAGGCACTCAGATACTTGTACTAAATAAATGAGTAAGAAAATGAATGAATGAATGACTTTGATACCTAATAGTGGCTGAGGCTGACCTAGTTAAATAATATTTTCTACCACTGGTAGCATAAGGAAGATTGTAAAGTAGCTATGCATATTTAACAGCCTTGTAGCATGAACAAAGAAAAGTGACTCAATTAGTTGTAATATGGCTGGATGCCATTAGATACCTAATTGAATAATTACTGGTTTGAGTGTTTATATCCTTTACTATGATTATCTATATCGAGTTTATATATACTCTTAAAAATTCTTCTTTATAAAAGCAAAGGGAATCCCCTTCTATTATAGAGGGAAATGGGCATTATCTGTCTATCCTAAGTTGTTCAGTTGAATATGGACAATTAAAAATATTTTAATAAAAATAGATTATCTAAATGACAGATGTCTGAAGTGAGGGAAATGTATTATTTTTTGAAGATTTCTGTACATGGTATTAATATTATTGGCTGATTCTTAGCTGTGTTTACTGTACTTCAGAAGTGATTCCAGGTGATTAAATTAGTGTTCTTAGAAAGATGAAAAGGAACACTCTTCATTATGTCTAATAACAAACTCTGCAGGACTGATTTTCTTAAATTATTCCCTGGAGAACTTAGCATGTAATAGGGACATTTAACTAATTAGAAACAAATTCACAGATGGTGGTTGTGGAAGAGGGTGGGTAGTGTTTTTCCATGACTATGTAGTCTATTAAATAGAATATGATCTGTATTGGTCCTGAGGAAAAGACTCACATAAGCATATAAATGGTATTTGGAAACTGGAAGACTGAGTTGGTTTTTCTTTGCCCCGAATTGAGCTGTGCTCTGATTCAACATGGTACACAGATCAGTCCCACTGAGAATGGTAACAGACATGCTTATCCATACTTTTCCTGCCCGCCTTCCTTAGTATTTCTTGACACTTACTTGTTCTGTTTTCCATTCTTCCTAGCATTTCTTTCTTTGAGAATTTATCATGGGCCAGAAACTATGCTGAGCATTTTGCTCTGTCATCTCCTACTGTTGTGATCTCTGCTAATCTGGGGAAATTTATTGCCTGTGGTGTTTATTAGTGACCATTGCTCACTGTGTTCTTCCGTACAAGTAGCATTTCCATCGTCATGGTCTATGGTCTGGTGGTTTATGGTCGTAACTCAGTGATTCCCTTGAGTGTGCACAAGACTCACCTGGAGGACTTGTTCAAACAAATCTCTGGGCCCCTTCCCAGAGTTCTGACTCAGTAGCTCTGGAGTCATGCCCAAGTATTTGAATTTTTAACCAATTCTCAAGTGATTCTGATGGTGGCAGACCACATTCTGAGAATGACTGCTCAACCCCAAAGAAGTAGATGATTATGATGAATAATTGTTTGGCATTGAGGAGAGATGTAGATGTAGAATGAGAAGTGTTGATTTCCACCCAGTTCTTTTATTTAGGGAATAGATTGATAAATTAACTATTATTATCTTTACTTTCCTGAAATGTTAATTTCTATATGTGCATGTGTAACTTCTTAGGGATTTTTGTAGGGATGAAAGTCAAGAAATGATGTAAAATACTTTTGAGAACTGCTATATTCTCTGAAAGAAGGATGCTAAAAAATGATTAAAAGAACTTACAGGGTGCTGAGACAGGACCAGCCAATGGTGGCTGTCTGGGAAGGGTGGTAATTAGGAAGAACATTGGGCTTGGAATGGACCCTTTATGTTCCTTTGCTTATTCAGCAAATATTTACTGGTCACTGACTAGATGTTAGTGGACAGATACAGCAGTGGACAAAAGAGGCAAAACCCTATGCTTTTACGGAGCTTACATTCTAAAAGGGAAATGCAGCGAAGAAGGTCAACATATAGCGTACTGGGAGGTAGCAAGTGATATGAAGAAAAAGTGGGGAGAAATTGGGTCTGTGAAAAGAAGTATTAATAGTTTTAATTTATACCTAGTACAAAGGCTATTATAATAACTCAAATAGCACTGTTCAAAATTTGCCATGTAAAATAACCTCTTCAGGAAACTCGATCCCAATGCAGATCCTCATACTCTGCCTCCACATGTTCTTTCTCAGCATACCTGCGCGGGGCCTGGTGTTAACCCTTTTGAGTGATAAGTGTCTCTCATGCAAGTAGCATTCTGCACCTCACTGAGAAACAGTGAACCAGAGGGTCGTAAGGTGGTTTAGAAATGTCTCTAAAGAAGATTGGGAAGGAGTGTGAAACTGAAGGGGTGGAAACAAGGGGATGAAGTGAAGACTAAAATCTACATGGGAGAGAAGTGGTGAAAAGCCCAGGCAGAATGTGCTGGTGGAAAGAGCAGAGGTGGAAGATCCGAGTGATCCAGGTTTGATTCTGGATTCTGGCTCTTCCTTACCTACTGGGTGGCCTTGGACGTGCTACTCAGCTCTTAGAACCTTAGTTCCATATCTGGACAATGAAAACAAAATATATATATGTAAAAATATATACACATACACCAAAAAAGAAGATCCATATTTTATATGCACATACATATCTGTGTGTCTGTTTTGTGCTGTTATAACAGAATACCTGGGACTAGGTAATTTATCATGAAGAGAAACTTACTGGCTCATTGTTCTAGAGGCTGAGAAATCTGATACCAAGGTGCTGGCATCTGATGAGGGCATCATCACATGGCAGGAGGGCAAAGAGAAGGTGAGAGAGCAAGAAAGGGGCAAAGTCACCCTTTTATAACAGCACCAGTCCCACCCATGAGGCTGGAGCCCTCATGGCCTAATCATTTCTTTAAGATCTCACCTTTTAATACTATTACAATGGCAATTAAATTTCAACATGAGTTTTGGAGGGGACCCACATTCAAATCCTGTGTGTGTGTACATACTCTTTAATGGCATTATTTTAAATGTTAGAGACAGATGACATATGCCAAGTGCCAGACACTGCATCTGGAGCATATATGGTGATGATGGTGATCTTAATTTGCAGGAATATGAAGTTGAATTAGAATAAATCCTAATAAAATGTTATACAGAGGGCTAAAGAGACCTAAAAGCATAAAAGCCATAGAGGGAGCATCTTGACACTTAGTCATGTGCTTCAGAACATCCTTTGAATGTAGGCACCTGTCAGGAAAGTTGTCATGTCAGGAAACAGTTGGGAAACAGTTACTTTGGTAGAACCCTTGGGAGATGTTCTGCCACTGAATTATATTTCCCTGTGTTTTGTGAGTAGTTGTCAAAGACCTAAGGAAATCAGGAGTTCTGAGGCTATAACTTGGCACATAAAATATCTAATGTTAAAAAAAGGAAAAAATATGTAACATAGTAGAAACTAAGAGTCTTTACATTATTTTATTTGTACCATTAGGGCTGCTTTTTGTTCCCAGTTGGATCCCAGGTGGAAGAAACATTTCTTTGCCTGCCTGAAATTAACTTTATTTGGCATCCTTTCTGGCATCCTTTTGTTGCCTATTTTAAGTGTTTATTTTTTACAGTAAGCATCATATGGTACCCTAAAGAGAGAATCCACCATTATGTTCATTGTTTGTCCAAAGGAGAACCAACCTGGCTTTTTATTCTTTAGTCTGACTTGAATCTCCAACATAGTGAACAACATAGAATGGCAGCCTCAGCGTGTTAGTGACTTCATGGGACTGAAAATCTGAAGAAATGCCCTTAGTTCTTCCCCACAGATACATAGAAGATAAATTTATACATTAAAATAAATGTCTTTAGCCCATTTTTTCCCTGACTTTGTTTTCAGATATCCAGAATTTACTTCAAGAAATTTGTTTTATACTTTGATTCTGACTGTGAGAATTTTACTCCCTGATTAGGTATGTTGGATCTAGAAACTGACCACTTTCTGATCTCACATCACTGCTCCTCTATGTGACATGTCCATGTTTTTAATCCTGTAAAAAGGATACAATGCAGAAAATTGGTGTGTTTTTGTTGTTGTTGTTTTGTTTGTTTTGTCTCCATGACCTCTTAGCACAGGATTGGGCACATTATTGGCCAATGTAGGTAAATTATTGGACTAGATTGCCCTTATTAAAACAAAGAATTGGATTCTTTGTTAGCTCATCTATTTCCTCTGCATAGAAATTTCCAAAATGTTTAGGACATTGGTCTTATACAATGCTCTGTTAAGAACGAGTCTGTGGTCATCTGTGGTCATGTAAACTTAGGAAACACTATGTGTCGATCTCCTCCTGGAGATTCACAATACACATTGGATACAAAGTCTAGAAAAATCTAGCATTGAGGATCCTACCTTGGCTTCCCAAACACAGTTAACTAAGGAACTCCTTTCTATTGCTTCATTCTTTTTGTCTTGAGAACTCTTTAAGAAACCTTGCTCTACCACACTTGGGTCCTGCAGTCAGGTTTAATTTAATAAGTGGTTACTGAGAACCTACTGTATACAAAGTGGTATGAGTGTCTAGTCTCCACAATTTTCCCATTTACAACAGCATTAAAAAGAATAAAAATAAAAAAAATAAAAAAAGAATAAAATACTTCAAAATGAAATTAACCAAAAGGTAAAATATTTGTATGATAAAAACTACAAAAGAATAAAAAAAACACTCACACAAAGCATAAATAAATGAAAATATATTCTTGGATTGGAAGACTTAATATTGTTAGGTTAGGCTGTATGTATATCCCAAGTGATCTAGAGATTTAATGCAATCTATATAAAAATCCCAAGAACTATTTTTTTTTTTTGCTGAAGAAAAACTGATCCTAGAATTCAAATGGAATCTCAAGGAACCCCCAAAAGCCAAAATTATCCTGAAAAAAAGTATAAACCTGGAGGACTTATTTCAAAACTTACTATAAATGTATAGTAATTAAAACAGTGTGGTAATGGCATGAAAACAGACACATAGACCAATGAAACAGAACAGAACACAAAAGTAAACTTTACATATCTGGTCAAATTATTTTTGACAAGGGTTTTAAAATACATTTCATGTGTAAATACATTTTTTTTTCAAAAAATGGTACTCGGACAACTATATCCACATGTAAAAGAAAAAAGTCCCCTTACCTAATACTGTGTGCAAAGATTAACTCAAAATGGATCAGTGACCTAAGTGTAAGAATCATAACTATAAAACTCTTAGAAGAAAACACAGAACAATGTGTCTTACGTAAACTTTTTTGAAATAAAATGGTTGTTTTGATATTAATATAACTACCTCTGCTTTCTTTTCATTGGTGCTTGCATGAAATATCATTTTACATCCTTTCACTTTCAATCTGCTTGTGTGTTTGAATCTAAAGTGTGTATCTCCTAGACAGCATATCATTGGATTACTTTTTGAAATTCATTTTATCAATCTCTGTCTTTTGATTGGAGAGTTTAATCCAGTTATATATAAAGTAATTACTGATAAGAAGGAACTTACTTCAGTCAGTTTTGCTATATGTAGCTATATTGCTATGTATCTGTATGCCTTTTAGTTTTCTTGCATTTAACTGTCTTCTTTTGTGTTCAGTTGATTTTTTTTGTACTGAAATGTTTATATTTTTCTCATTTCCTTTTGCGAACATTCTTTAGCTATTTTATATGTGGTTATCATGGAGATTACATTTAACATCTTTAAGATGTAACACTCTAATTTGTATTTATACCGGGTTACCTTGAATAACACAAAATCCTCCAGTCCTTTAACAGCTCTGTCCCCATTCTTTCAGTTGTTGTCACAAAACTACATATTTTTACTTTGTCAGAAAACATAAACTGATAATCTTTTAATGTAGTAGTCTTTTCTAATATGTAGAAAATGATGTGGAGTCAAAAACAAACATTACAATAACATTAGCTTTTATACTAATTGTTCTTTAATGTATTAATCTTTTAAATCATCTAGAAAACAAAAAAATGGAGTTATACACCATTGTTACAATAAAACTAGCTTTTATAATTGCTTATATATTTACTTTTACTGAGACCTTTATTCTTTGTATGCCTTCATGCTATTCTCCAGTGTCCTTTCATTTCAGTCTGGAGGACTCCCTTTCACATTTCTTACAGAACTGGTATACAGTGAATGAATTCCCTAAGCTATTGCTTGGGAATGTTTTTATTTTTTTTTCCTTTTAAATGATAGGTTTGTAAAATACAGAATCCTAAATTAATGGGTTTTTTTTTTCCTTTTGGTGCTTTGGATATATTAGCCCACTGCTTTCTTGTCTCCAAAGTTTCTCAGGAGAAATCTACTGATAATCATGTTGAGAATTCCTTGTATATAACACATCACTTCTCTGTTGCTATTTTCAAAATTTTTTTCTTTGCCTTTGGCTTTTCATGGTTTGATTATAATGTGTGTCAGTGTGTGTCTTTTTGAGATTATCTCCTTGTGTTCAGAACGAGTCTGTGGTCATCTGTGGTCATGTAAGCTTAGGAAATACTATGTGTCGATCTCCTCCTGGAGATTCACAATACACATTGGATACAAAGTCCTAAAAAATCTAGCATTGAGTATCCTACCTTGGCTTCCCAAACACAATTAACTAAGGAACCCCTTTCTATTGCTTCATTCTTTTTGTCTTGAGAACTCTTTAAGAAACTCTTTGAGTGTTACAGATGTTTATATTCATTCCTTTCATCAAATTTGAGAAGGTTTCAGCCATTATTTCTTCAAATATTTTCTGGCCCCTTTCTCTTTCTGGTAAAGGATGCCTACGTTTATTTCCTTGGTGGCATCTGACAAGTCCCTTAGGCTTTGTTCACTTTTCTTCAATTTTTTTTTTTCTTTCTCCTCAGACTTGATCATTTCTGTTGATCAAGTCTATAAATCATTTCTATTGTCTTCAAGCTTGCTGATTCTTTCTTATGCTTGTTTAAATCTGCCTTTAAGTCCCACTTGTGATTTTTTTCATTCAGTTATTATACTTTTTAGTTCTAGAATGACATTTTTGCTTCTTTTCAAGTTTTCTATATCTTCATTTATATTTCTATTTTGTTCATACATCATTTTCTTGACTTCCTCCACACATTCCTTTAGTTCTTTGAGCATCTTTAAGACAGTTGTTTTAAAGTCTTTGTCTAGTAGATATGCCATCAGATCTTTTTAAGTGATAGTTTCTGTTGTTGTTCTTGTTGTTAGTTTTGGAATATGTCATATTTTCCTGTTTTATTGTATGGCTTACAATATTTTTGTTGAAAAAATGGCCATTTTAATCTAATAACGTGGCAACTCTGAAAATCAGATTCTCTCTCTTCCCTAGGGTTTGCTGGGTTTTTTTCTTTCATTTTGATTATTGTAGGCTATTTATGGGTATCAACTGAAGGTATTCTCAGGTCTTTTCTGAGCTTGCCCCTTGCCCTGGTCATGCATGTTTACTTTCTATCCACCCACCACCTGGCATTTGTGGTTGCTTTGAAATGTCCTACTTCTTAATGCCTGGCTTCCACAGATAGAAAAAGAGGAAAATGAAGGTGGTAGAGACTCTGGTTCTTTACTTTGCCTTGAAAGTCACTTCAGTCAGAGAAAGAGGAGCTTACAACAGTTGGGGGAGGTGAAACAGCAATTGCTGCTGACTCTTTGTCTGCATCTCAGAGCAAAAATGTCTTGGTATCTGGAGGACAGGGTTCTTTTTGCCCATCCTGGCTCCCATAAGCTGTGTGCAACTGCTCCATGAACAGGTGCACAGCTGCTCCCTAATGAGCTGGGTAGACAAAATGGGTAGCTCCTACTGTGCTAAAATCTGACATTGACCAAGATTAACCACAGTTTAAAGTCCCACCTTTCCCTTGGAAGTTGCAGTCCTTCAGTAGACTCCAAAGTAGTTACATCAGATTCTGTCAGTGAAATTATTGTCTAGTTGAGGAAAAAGATTTCTGGTGCTTCCTACTTCACCATCTTCCTAATCCTATGACTTCATTTTTATTCGTTTTTTATTTGTGAATGGAAGAACACATTATTTGAGTGCTTTGCATGTTTCAGACACTATGCACCCAGTGTTAAAAAATAAAAGAGACAATGTCCTGTTCTCATGAAACTTCTATTCCACAGGATGAGACAAACATACAAGAGAAGTCACAAGAAATTAATCACTTGTAATTCTGCAGAGGAGCACAGAATTTTTAAGAGCATACCAGGTGATACAGGTAGTGAGTGGTAAGAGAGGAAGCTTCCCAGAAGGAAGTGTCTTGTAGTGTTGACCAGGTAAAGGAGAGCAGGAAGAACTTCTGGTTAGAGGGAACAACATCTGCAAAAGCCCCAAGGCAGGAAGGAACTTGGTGAGTTTAAGAAGTGAATAAAAACTCATAGAGTTGTGTTACAGGTGGATGAAATTCAGGACAAAAAAAAATTGTCATTATCACATGCTATACTGACTGTAAAGTGGTTTTTCAGAGAAATGTTTTCTCTCCAACTCTCTGACACCTGCCATTTTACCACTTCCTGCTTGAGACTAGAATCCCTGCTGTCTTAAAGTCTGTCACCTCATACGAAGTTTCACAGAGCCTAGATCCATGAGCTGTGCTGTCAAAGAGTCAATGTCACTGTGAAGTCATATGGTTGTTGATGCCAAGAAGGGGTGGCCATTTGATCAGGCACATAATTAGCTAGGATACTTTGGCTTTTAATGTCCTTAATTGTGTATTCGATTGGTTAGAAATGCAAATGGTTTACTAAAATGATACAAATGTGTAGAAGTAAATCTTTTCTGGAGGATTAGCAAATGAAAACAAAAGTGTTCCTTATAATATCATATAGTATCTTACAATGAGAGTCCTAGAAGGACCTTAAGAAATGACCCAGTTGAATATGTTCTTCAGTAATGTCAGAGGGATCTACACAGAGGAGGTCGGAGCCAGGTTTAGGGAAGGTCTCTGTGCTCCACTACTCTATTCCATCCAGCAGAGTTCTAACTGTATTGAGTTTCTGTATTTCAGTTCTATACACTTTTAATATCAGTTGAAAAAAAAAATTTCTGCTTCTACAAAGAATTTGAAAAACACTGATCACACATCATAGCTTTACTCAGTGGTATGCTGTAGCCAGCTCTTACCCATTGATGAAAACTGATTGAGCTCATCTCTTCTCAACTCTGTGTTTCGTAAATATCACATTTGTTATTGGAAATTAGCAAACGCTACAACCGGGGCTTTTACTTATTTATTTATTTTCTGGAGAGCCAGTGTATCAACCCGTGATTACAAATGAATGTGAAGTAGAACCATGCCGTAGCTGCCTAAGGACATGATCCAGAAAAGAGCCCTGATCTGACTCTGGTTCCAGGCTATTTCTGAGATACCCAGTATCACGGGAAGGTAAAAGAAATTCACACACGTCGCATGCCTACGTGTACCAAAGGCACTCGTGTAGGCTAAATGGTTTTTAGCTGACAAAGACTATGAGAAGTTAGAATTTTATCCCATTTTTTCAGCTATAGATACTGGAGTTAGACAGGGTTCATTTGTCCAAAAACATTTGTTTTTTGAGTGTTGGGGCCAGAGTTCCCAGATACGTAGCTAGAGCTAGTTTCTTCCCTTCTACTATGCCAACATTTAGCCTGTAACCTTGAACAAGTCACTTCTTTGAACATAAATTTCTTCACCGATATACGTAGGAAAAGATAATTCTTAGCCACCACATAGGAACACAGAGACTCAAGTGAAACATCGTGTGTGCGAATGCATTTTATAAATTACAAAGTGCTATTAAAATTACATTAGTCTATTACTCATATAAAATATTAAATCATGACACCACTCTGCTTCAATTTCATCTTCATTAATAGGAATGAGAAGCAGTTTAACATAGCAATTAAGGACACAGGCTTTGTCATCAGACAGGCTTGAGCTGAATCCCATCTTTTTCTCTTATCCATTATTCCACAATGTGATTTGGGGCAGTTATTTAACCTCTCTGTACCTCAGTTTCCTCATTTAGAAAATGGAGATAATTCTAACACCTTACTCAGAGGATTTTTGTAAAGATTCAATAATACATGAAAAAGATTTAACATGGTGCCAGACAAAGAGTTAGCTCTTAAAATAATTGGAATCATTATCATTATCTTATTCACTATAGTAACTTCACTAGTTTGGGAGAATTGGCTTAGCTCCATTTTCTCCCACAGATACTGGCTAGATGACTCCTCTTTCATGCTTTAACTGTCTGTCTTTGAGCTTAATTTGTTTACAAAGCCCCCGGCAATGCTTTTCTTCCAACCCATATTTACTTTCATTTTTCTGAAATGAAAAATGCCCTCTTGTCTAAGCAATCTGCCCTAGATCCGCATATCTAACTTTGCCCCTTGTGGCTGAGGCATCCTTTTCTCCTCCTCCTCCTTTTTCTCTTCCCTCCCCTTCTCCTCTTCCTTGAAAGTTTGTTAACTGACCTCATACCCATTTAACAAATAGTGGTTAGTTATTGATTCAGGATGCTTGAAGCTGCAGATTGAAAAAGACCTTATAGCTTTTATTTTGGAAGCTATGAAGACAGTTCTCCTAAATCTTAAAAGATCCAAGATTAAAAGAGAATTTTGATTTATATTTGATGTCTTACCCTTTTTCTTCCTCCATTTCTTTATTTTCCCCTTTACTTTAGAAGTAGTTGACTTCAATAGCTTTTTTTTGAGTTTTTAACAAAAAAAGGTTGTTTTTCAATTCTAGAATATGTAAATAAAATACATAGTTATAGGAAAACAAACTTGTTTTCATTTTAAGGACCAATGAGTAAATACCAGCATAATTGATTACTTTTGTTTTGCGAGAGCTTCTTCCCTTCCAAATGAGATAAAAGCTCTACTGAAGACAATAGTCCGTGGTTGAATTCAATGTTACCCAAAAAAGAAACATATCATCTCAGGCATAATCCACTCATTTGTCAGTCATTTTAAGATCTTGATCAGAAAGATTTTAGCCTTTGCCTTGAATATAAATGACGGAGGCACAGGACTCAGAAGGAGAAGGGGCTGTAGAGTCAGAATTGACTCTGCTTTTTACTAGCAACTGAGTCTCTCTGAGTTTCCATTTCCAGCCTTGAATATTTAGATAGTACTGGTGTTGGCAAACTACCAGGCCAAATGTGGCCTTCCACCTGTTCTTATAAGACTCATGAGCTAGAAATAGTTTTTACACTTTAAAATAATTGAAAAAAAAATCGAAATGAAAACAATACTTTGTGACACATTAAAAATGTAAAATTCAAATGCAGGAGTCTATAAACAAAGTTTTATTAGAACACAACATGTCTATGTATTGTCTACAGCTGCTTTAAAGCTACAACAGCTGAGTTTATTAATTGCAATAGAGACTGTGCAGCCTGCGAAACCTAATGTGCTTATTATTTGGCTTTTATAGAAAAAGTGTGCCAACCCCCTGAGATAGTACTAACCACACAGGTGTGTGTGTGTGTGTGTGTGTATGAGAGAGAGAGAGAGAGGGAGAGAGAGAGAGATGTAATTAAAGCACCTCCCACACGGTGGGTAAATGTTGGCTGTTATAGTTATATGTAAATATTATGTTAATAGAGTCTGTGCATCTTCTCCAATTCTTGCTACAAAACATAACGTCCAATAAAATAAACGTACCTGAAATAAATCTGAGTACCTCAAAATGGCTTTGGGAAATCAGTTTGAGGTAGTAAAGCTATCCGAGTCCTAACGGCAGAAAGATATCGTTTAAATGGCTGGTTTGGTTGTTTCAAAACATTTTGGAGTTATTGTGATTAGAGTCTGTTAGGGTGGTAGGTGTTTCCATTAAATAAGTCCCGGTAGCAGGTTTTTCATTCTTAAATGGAGACTCCACATTCAAATTGTAGGTTTCCCGGCTAATGCAGCTTATTCTGGAATTTGTAAATGCTCTTCATTTTCAGTTCTGTGAAAATATGCATACAAATGTAGCACAGGTCGTGCCTTTCTAATTTCTTTCTATTAAATATTTAGGCATCCTTTTTATTTAATATTATCACCATTTTATACATCCTGGAAATCTTAGTTCACAGTTCCTGACAATCTTCAGAAATTGCAATTCCATAATAATTGAATTAGTGATGAGATGTTTCAAGTTCTCTATAGTTACATACAGCAGAGTTCTTAGGGAAAAAGCCAGTTTAGTCAAAAATATAAAATGAATTAAACAAACATAAGCCTAAATCTAGAGGAAGGATCCAACTAGTTTTAAGGGAGGACCCAGTGAAGAATTGGTATGGAATATTATCTTCTGACCTAAGAAATAAACTGGAATGACATAGTTCTGCTATATGTAGCTGTAACAATGATCTTGGCCTGTAAATGTAACCTCTAAATCATAGGATTAAATTGTCATAATTAAGTCACTGGGAAATTAGCAAAAATAAGGATTGGCATTGGTTCACTTTGAATGTAAACTCTTAGCACCAAAGCATACCTATTTTAAATGTATTTAAATATCAACTAACAGGATGGTTCACAAAAAGTTAGCAATATCTGCTAATAATTGAGCACTTACTATATAAGAGCATAATATGCACTCTGGGCGCGTTAGCTGTTACTATGTATGTAAAAGCCACTTTTACAGAGATTATTTTGTTAAACCCTTGTACAACCTTATGAGTTGGCTGCTGTTCCACTTTATAGATGAGGATTCAAGGATAACACCGTTTAAGTAACAGTAAGTATTCTCAGTCAGTATTCTCCTGACTGAGAAGATAATAATCCAGATGTATCAAATTCTATACCAAAGCAAAGAAATTATAACTCCTGCAAATCACAAACATGGTGACAACTACAAAACTTTGCCTTATACAATTTCTTATAGCTAAATGTTAAGAATGCTTTCAAATTCATTGTATTAATACTAAAAGGCTATAGTTTCAAAATCATGTAGAGATAAAGTACTCACAGGAAGTGTTGAAGTGCAGTGAACTTCAAAAATCTTTCCAGAACCCCAAATGCATTTCTTCAGTTTGGAAACGTTCTAGATTTTGATTTTGTATCTTAAAAACACAAATTTTATTAACACTAATTACATCGCTACAAACTAATATTAGACTTCATTCTTTACATTGAGCCTCAGTACTGCTGTGGCTTTTCCAATAATTGAATCTTTAAAAGCTTCTTTAGAATTAAATATTGATGCATGACAATATTTTAGTGTGAGAGGATGGCACAAAGTGGCTTAGCTCCCATGATCTCTTATAAATGTGTCAAATGGTGTGGCTAAAGAGTTGACCCATTTTTCTAGCTATAATTGTTACTGCCCAACCAGGCCCCTTGCCTGCTGCCCAGATAGAGGCCAGCATACTGACACAGCAGGAGTTGTAGCAGAGAAAGTGTTTAATTTCACAAGGGGCCAAGTGAGGAGGTGGATGAGATTTCTCAAATCCATCTCCTTGAGAATTTGGGGGCTAAGATTTTTAAAGGTGGCTTGGCAAACAAAGGGCTAGGGTAGTAGGTCTGCTGATTGGCTGGGGATGAAGTCATAGGGTTGGGAAGCAGGAATTGTCTTCTTGGTTGAGACAGTTCCTGGACAGAGGGTCACAGGACCTGTTGGCTCAATTCCCGTGCATGACCACTGGTCTGGTTGATGCCAGTTGGTCCCCCCAAATGCACATTCTGGAAGATATCTCAAAGACCAGTTTGAGGCTTTCCAATAGTTATGTTATCTATAGAAGCAATTGGGGAAGTCACAAATCTTGCATCTGTCAAGGATATGTGACACTTAAGCAGTAAGCAGTTACAGCAGTAAGCAGTTTCAGGAAGGCAAGTTAGGGAACCATGGCTGGTTAACTTTTCGCTATGTCTATACTTCTGTGGAAATCAGACTTTTATCACAGTTCCTGCGTCATGGCCTTACATTATTTGATACAGGCAGTTTCCTAAACCCTTGCCAATTCATTCTACATCCTGCATCTGGGAATTTATAGATGTTATGGTAGTTATTCACGGGCAAGTCTCTTTCCATAGAGTCCTCACTGAATGTTGTTCATAACTTCAGGGAATAGGCTTAGAAAGCTGATTCTTTCAGATCAGCAAGAAAAGGTCCATTTTCCAAAGGGAGACTCACACAAATCAACTTCATGAGATTGACGTCTAAATTAGAAATTTCAATTTTGGGAATTATAATGAGAAATGACTCATTGGATAGAGATAGCTACATCTCTCACACTAAGAAGATCTACTCCAGAAGAGTGACCATAATGATAAGGTTAATTAGTGCATTTCAAATCACAAAAAGAAGATTTAGATGAAAAGGGATTATTTAATGGCATCAGACTAAGTCAGCCCAACAGAGATAGTTTTGTCCGTCATATCAGAGACATTGAAAGTCCTCCCCACAAATGCTTGTCAGTACCTTCAGGGCGAGGACCCTGTCTTGTGTCTGCCATGTCTCCAATGCCTAGTACAGAACAGCCAGGACTCTACTCATGAAACAGGAGTAGAGTCGATTGGCTAAGACTCCTTCATTCGGTGCTTGAACTCCACCTACTTTTTCCCCTTTTATGGCTCTCCTTTCTTCTATGCATCCATGGATGATCTCTTTAACACCATATTCTTTCATTAGATATGCCAACATAGTCAAATTAGAGTCTAATATGCTGCTCAGGTAGCCAATGTTTTTATGCTGACATTCGTATTTTTGTTCTTATCCACTTGGTGTTTATGTCTATCGCTGCTTTGGGGAGTGAGAAGCAGGGCATGTCGCTGTAGCCCCTCACTACATTTTGCATGAAATCTCTTTCTTTCAATCTATTATATCAACACTTCATCCTAAAATAGCATAGTAATACAACTCAACCAGATTGGCCCAGTCTGTTGCTTGTAACAGTTTCTGCTAATTACGAAGAGGAGGCTCAGGATATTAAAAGACTCCAAAGTTGATCAAAATGGAAGACTTGGGGAAATTCCCTTGCCATTAAACCCTACAATCCACTGAAGATACAGGAATGTTTTTCTTCATTTCATTCTTGCAAATATTTAATGAGCACTTGATCTGTTAAATACGGGGTTAAAGGTATATTAGACAGCGTTTGCCTGCCTTATCTTAGAATGGGAACATTTTATCTTTGTACTCATTTTAATTTTTTTTCTCTTTTTTACAAATTTTATTTATTTTTTAAATTTCAGAATATTATGGGGGTTACATATATTGCTCATGTTTTAATTTTTTTAAACAGCCTTATCCATTTACATTTAGTTTTTATTAACTTACTGCTTAGACATTCTAAAAAGGACCTCCTGATTACTTAAAAGGAGGTAAGGAGGGGAGGGGTATATAACCCAAAAACGTATCCTGGAACACAAATTGTGTTTCAGGAAGTGAATCTCCAGCAGAAATTCCCCAGGTGAGTGAAGAAGCGACATAGTGATCTCCTAGGATCACAGTAATCACCCCAGGAAGCAGCTAGGTAGCAGAAAACTTAAAATCGTTTGCCTAGTTCCTCTACTACCTATCTGTGTGACTTTGGCCGTCACTTCCTCTTTTCAGTTCTCAATTTTCTCATACAAGTAATGCAAAGTTTCGACTTGATGATATACTATCTCCTTCTAGATTAGAAATGCTGCGGCCCACCATTTGTGAGCTTTAAAAATTATACATCGTTCTTTTTTCTGCAATCCACTGTACAAATGGTACCAGAATATTTCTTATTACTAGCAATGTTCATTATTAATGAAATAATAAATATTTATGAGGCAACTATTATGTGCCAGACACTGTGCTAGTTGTGCATTTGTCCAACTATGTGTCCATCACTTATCTAGTAAACTACAGATCAAATAATTTGAAATGTGTAATGTTGAATTTTCTGTCTTTGACAGCCTTCGTATTTTTTTATTTTTATTTTTTTGGTGTATAATCACTGGTGTTTCGAGTTGGATTCTTAGGCTTGGCTTTAGAATCAAACAGCACTCCTCATTCAGGGAGCTTATAATCATCTTGGAATCCCTTTACTCAACAGTTGTGTTTTGTACCACAGAGCATTGATGTGATTGTAAAAGTAAAGATGAGAGATGAGTGATGCTATGCATTTGTTAGCACAGGTATTAGGAATTTATGCCTATTATGGAGTCTGGCCCATTTTTATTGATCAACAAATTTTATTTCCAAATGTGATATTTTAACAGTTTTACTTACAGAAACTATAATATAATAAAATGAGAAATTAGGGACCAGAATAATTTTAAAGAAATTGTTCAGGGTTTTGCACTGAAAAGGAAAGAATGCATAGAGCCATCTATTCATCTCTATCAGTATTTGCTTCCTGCTCTTTAATTAATTTCTTTTGAAAAGGTATGTTTGCAATGCATTTTATTACTAGTCACATGAAATTATCAAATGTGTGAGTTTCTTCTCAAAGTAATGACTTAGCTTGAAAATCCTTCATTGTGTACTGAGTATATATTTGAATTTCCAAAACAGAAGTTGACTTCAGCTGAGACACTGTGTCTGGCCAATAAAGATAGCCTCAAAATGTTGGGTCATTGATTTGTCGCTGAGCCAAAGTTCCTAGTCCTGATTCCTTCTGCAAAAAAAAATCTCTTCAGAGTCAACCAGATAATTGTGCCCTAGGCCATTGAAAAGTAGCATTGGATTTGCTGTGCCTGTTTTGAATAGCCAAAGCAGGATGAGTATCATTTCCCATCAAGTATAATTGGTGAAATGAACCCTCAAATGAAAGTCTGGCACCATGTTAATCATCTGCCATTCATTTAAGTCTAATTTAACTGCTTTGCACTTATATATAGTAAATACTTTTTCTATCCTTTTTATTAAATATTGCCTTATAATATTTGTAAAAATGCCTTCCTGGGAAAAGATGCTCAAGTATGTCTTTAGTATTTTGTCATCCATAATTCATATAGTACTTTAGTCTGCCTACTGCCTTTTTTTTAATTTTGATGACCATTTTATTAAAAACATACACACAAATATACAGTGATATCTACTCATTTCTGCAAGTTGTTAAAGCAGGATAAGAATAAATATTTTTTAGTTTTTGGACCTTGAATTGATTCATGTAGTCATTCAAAAAATATTTATCAGATTTCTATTTTGTGCCTGGCACTCAATTCTAGGGGTTGAAAATGCACCAGTTCATAAATAAATTTAAATGTCATCTGATTACAGATGAAATCTGACTCACAGAAATTCAAGTATGTGTTACAAAAACATTCTCCAGTGAGAATGGCTTTTATTAAGAAGTCCCAAAACAATAAATGTTGGCGTGGATGTGGAGAGACAGGAACACTCCTACATAACTGGTGGGACTGAAAACTAGTTCAACCTTTGTGGAAAGCAATATGGAGATACCTTAAAGTGATACAAATAGATCTACCATTTGATCCAGCAATCCCATTACTGGGCATCTACCCAAAAGAACAAAAGTCACTCTATGAAAAAGACACCTGCAGTCGAATGTTTATAGCAGCACAATTCACAATCACAAAGATGTGGAAACAACCGAAGTGCCCGTCAATACATGAGTGGATTAATAAAA